>JAOQGH010000001.1:173987777-174039465 GCA_025769975.1 Gallinago jamesoni | reverse complement strand
TGGGTCTTTTTAGTCTGGAGAAGAGAAGACTGAGGGGGCATCTGATCAACGCCTACAAATACTTAAAGGATGGGTGTCAAGAAGATGGGGCCTGTCTTTTGTCAGTGGTGCCCAGTCACAGGACAAGAGGAAATGGGTACAAACTGGAATATAAGAAGTTCCATCTAAACATGAGGAGGAACTTCTTTCTTTTGAGGGTGGCGGAGCCCTGGAAAGGCTGCCCAGAGAGGTGGTGGAGTCTCCTTCTCTGGAGACATTCAAAACCCGCCTGGACATGTTCCTGCTCTAGGTGGACCTGCTCTGGCAGGGGGGTTGGACTAGAAGATCTCCAGAGGTCCCTTCCAACCCCATATCATTCTGTGATTCAAACTATTTGAACATACTCATTTTAGTAGAATACTTTTGCATTCCTAACTGCACCAGCATCATAAATTGTACAATGATGAAATTTCAAATTGATTGTCAAGATACCAGAAAAATTATCTTCTACCATCACTTGAAAGACTTCATGTAGTAATCAATTAAACACCCAGAGTGACAGAAATGACAGCTTAAACTATCCTGTCTGTAAAATGAACATGACATGAAATCCCCTGGAGTAGTATTACAAAGACTTGAGTTTGGTTTCTCTTAATCAAAAAAGATTAGAAAGAGAATTATAAAATAAAGCATAAGATTAATTGAATGAAATTATAATCATATTTGAGAGCATGTATGTATACATATGTATATATATTTGTATATAAATATAAAAAAATATATTTCTATACTCTGGGAAAGAGATGGGTAAGAATAATTCAGCTTTTAAAAAAATTAACCGGTGAGTGCAAATTGTGTAATTCTGTGACTTATTAATTTTAGTACCTTGGAGTGGATTTTTGATGAGCTGGTTAGTTGGTCACAGGAAAGGCATTGTCAGAAAGTATAATTTAATTGATGGACTGTCACTGCAGGATCTGTCTATCTAGTACAGGAAGCTAAATAGCAAAGCCTGTAGAAAGAAGAGGCAAGCAATGCAGTGATCCAGAAGTATGAATGTTACTGTTAGTTTTCTTGTCGTGTCCAGCATTGCACAGAAAGAGGGAAATATTAGATAGAAACCAACAGTATTTGGATCAAGTTAATCTTTATTGATGTTGACATATCTTGTATCTAAAAAGAAAATGCATGAAAAGGATGCTTATATAGTTGCCTCTTAACCTGTGGAAGTGATGTTGGTTTAATCTTCTGTAAAACTTCTTTTATGTTTCTAAAAGTGTCGGGATTTAACTGCATTTTTTAGGTTGGTAGTTCAGACTCTGG
This sequence comes from Gallinago jamesoni, assembly GCA_025769975.1. Classification (NCBI taxonomy): domain Eukaryota; kingdom Metazoa; phylum Chordata; class Aves; order Charadriiformes; family Scolopacidae; genus Gallinago; species Gallinago jamesoni. The sequence continues at coordinate 174,038,163 of JAOQGH010000001.1, read as the reverse complement.
TATCTTGTTTTGATGTGGAGGGCATGTAGATGAGTGTCTGTGATGTAACGTGAGGAATATTAGGACTGTATATTTGTAAGTCTGTATAGATTAAAATCAAAGGTGTAGGGTTCTCTTTTCTTACGTTTGTGTCTGTTACATATATATTCTACTTTCTTTTCAGCTAGTATTTCCTACAATGCAGGAAGGAGCAGTACTTTGTAATATGTGGGATTCACAGGCAATATGGACTTGATGGATGGTGCTCTGAATCAGTGATTTACATGTGTTAAGTGACTTCATCATTTTTAGATATCTGTCAAGCAGTTAATTTCCTTTTTATTCTGCAATTCATCAGGAAGAAAAATTAAAATAAACGATCTCTCTTGTTCTTGTCCAGGAGACAAGAGTGGTACAGAATTAAGGTAAAACCCCATAGTTTCTTTGTTTGTGGATTTTTGCACTGGTAAATCTGTTCAAAAACTCAGATTGCTTGCTCCTGGGTCTGCTCTCTGCCCAAGATGCAAAATGTTTCACATACCCGATGTAAAGGTACTGTTGGACTAATATACTTGGTATAAAGTGGCTAAACTGGGTGGACCCTGCCTAGGTGGGGACGTAATCTCTTGTAAATACAGTTTGCAGGCATGCCTACAAAACCACCTGACTGTCACTTATTTCCATCACCCTTAGAGGAAGGGGTGATGGAAATAAAACAGATCATTTGATGTGTGGTAGTTCAAAAAAAGAAAACAAAAATTGTGTGGAGGAAGCTGAAATCAATGACTGGGGAAGCTAAAATCAATGACTGTGAAATGAAAGACAGTTCCAGTTCTTGTCACGTTAACATATTTAAGATATGTCGATTCACTTCCTAGAGTAAACTTTTCTAGCCTAGTTCTCTGATTCAAACCTCCTATAAATTCAGGTTGTCTCTTTTTAAATTGCTTTTCATTTTGTGCCATGGTGTTGCATCATGAGTTAGGAGCTCACCAGTTCAGGTCATTCTTTCTCACTGAAACATGAACTACTGTGGAAAACGAGTCTCTCTTGTCGGATACTAACCTGCCTGATATGCTCCGGTATACTGAGATTTCTCTGTCCTTTTCTTTTTTTTTTCTTTAATTAAAAAAACCCAGGAGTGAATAAGAGTATTAAATGCAACCTGCCTTGTAATTTTCCAAACCTCATGGGGGAAAAATAGCTCTAAAACCCACCCAAAAAACACTTGATTAACTCAGCAAGCAGGTAGGCTGAATAGCAGGTCCTCCGCTCCATTACAGAGGGAGAAAAAGGTTGAATTATTTAGTTCTGAAGTTACTTTTTAAAATTTGACTAACAACATTAGTTACTATTGCGTTGATTGTAATAAAACCTGGATGTCACATTTGGAATACATGTAATTCAGTATACTTTGGCCTAAATTTTAAAAAGCAAAACGATAGTTTATCATCTACGAAGTGAAGAATTTTGTAACAAAAAATAGAATACATATTTTAGATGAATAATAGGTCTGGTTTTGAATGGCATTATATATTCCAAACTTTTTTATTAAATACATGTTACTTTAAACAATTAACAAGATTTTACGAGTGTTTCAGGAAAGAGATAACTATTTTTTTTTATAAAAAGTTTACATTGTTGCTTTGAAACTGGTTGAACATGGCTTTTAATAACCCTTTATCTTACTACTTAGTTTTTGACAAAACTTTTATTTTGGAGGAAGTATGTTCTCACTTCAGTCCATTCAATAGTCATCCATTTCAGCGTTGTTCAACAGCTTTCCTGTTTGCTCAACTCTTGAGGGAAAACAATAATGAAGGAATTAAGACGCCTTAAAACTGAACAAGTATGTTGAAAGATATTCTTTGGTAGAGGCACACTGTTATATGTGCTGTTTACAGATATTTTTTAAATCTAGCGAAATAGATTCCCCAGTAGCCTTATATGCCTCACTGCCCTCAACGTCTATTTGTACATCTATCTTAAGACTGTCTCTAAATTTCTAGATAATTTGCTATTTCCATGTAAGTATTATAAAAAAAAATAATTGATAATCTTATTAGTTCTGTTGCATAGAATAGCCTGAGGCACTTACAGTAAATAAGAAGTCTTGGTCAATGTCCTCTTCCTTCTCTGATAAAATGAGGAATAAAAGCTTATAGCATATTCCATTATGCATCTCAGTCATTTCTTTTCCTGCTATGTTTAACTTGTTGGTTAGTTTTCATTATTTGAATTTGAAAAATGTGATTAATTGTATTTGACCTACAAAAAGAAATTTAGAAAATACCAGTTTCCTCTGAGTTTTGTGGTATTTGCTAGCTAGATACTTCAAATTAATATCCACCTTCCATCCCTGGAAGACAAGCTGCACCATGGATTTAATTGCTGAAGTTCTGTTGGCCTGCTGCAGCCGGTCAGCATCATCTTAGCTCAAAACCACCCCAAGTTTTGTGTTGGCTTTACCAGATGGTCGTTAAGCATCTCTTTTCACCATAAGGGACATCTGGGCATTGCATTGTTGGGATGTTTGTGAGATATGGGAGTGGAAAGACTTGGGTGGATGAATTTGTGTGGGATATCGTGTGGGTGGTGGGAACAAGATATTACGTTGGAAGAGACATCTGAAATGTAGGCTGCAGATGTAAGGGAGACCTTACCTCATTAGTTCTCGTGTTCACTGAGCTGCTTTTTCTGTTGTTTTGTCACTTTGTAGTTTAGTTGCTGTGCTTGAGTTGTCATTACAGGGATTCAGTTTTCAGATTGGGGACAAGTCATCTTCTAAAAACAAACTTATAGTGAGGCAGCTCCTTAAAAAAAAAAGTTTTTTACTGATGACAGTTGAGCAGTTTCTGCAGCAGTTTTTAAATATGGTGCTGCAACCATATTAACCTGTAAATCGTATTCAGAATGATGCCCAGGTCTGAAAAGTTAAAGCCCTTTAGAGTTCTCTGAGAATCTTCCTCACAGATTTCAGAGTGACTAGAGTTTTCTGGTTTACGATATGCGTTTTCCTGAGAAAACAGATCTACCATTTCAGTTCTGGTGTATTAAACCCTACTGTTAACATTTCTGATGCCTTTACAGACTATTTTGTTTATCTTTGTAAAAATGGCCTCTTTTCTTTGATGTTTGTACATCTCAGTATGTGCACTGTGGTGAACTATTTCTGTCCCTATTCCCTTTCTGACACTGTAAAACTTTATCCATACGCTTATGCACTGTGATTTATGTCAAAAATTGGGGTTTACAGCTTCTTGCAGTTGTCATGTTTTGCACTGCTCAAGCGGAGAAACTCACCGTGGTTCAGCTGCAGGAAAGGCAACGAAACCCCGCATAGGGTTGTCTCGTTCCTAGGGTGTTTTTGCCTTTAAAGATAAAAATACATCTTTGTAGGTGCAGTGTGAAATGGGTAAGCAATCTGCGTTACGTATTTGTTGCATAAAGCCATTGCTGTGGGAGCAGCACCGTGTGAAGGGTTTCTGCTCCTGGCCTGCGGTAGCTGCAGGTATTCCCTGGAGCAGGTATCCAGGTTACCATCCTCAGAGCCCGAGGAGCACAAGTGGGAGGCAGCAGCATCTGTCCTCCTCTAATGAGCAAAATTGTCCCTCGCTGCAGTTATGGTAAATCTGAAAGTTTAACAAATCCCTCTTGGCCTTATAACAAAAATTAATACTTTAAATCTCAGATTTATAATCAAGGTTGCACAATATAAGGCCTGCCTGTCAAATTGTGTTTTATGTCAAACATTTAGAACAAATGAGGACTACTGCGAGAGGGAGGCAGTGCAGCTGTTTCCAGTTTTTCATTATAGAATTATGAAGATTTGTTTCTTGGAAGCATTTTTAAAAATGGTTTTCAGTGACAGATTGCAAACTTACTTTTATTCCTCTGATTTTTGTATGCATTTTAGTTTCCATACCAATCTATCAATACACAGATAAAACTGAAATAATGATTCAGAGGATGCCTTGTAGTATGACTAACTTATTAGAAAAACTTATTACCAACTAGAATGCAGAAATACCAATTTCAGCCAGAGATATGCAGTTGCTGCTTTGGTCTTAAGAGCAGACTTTGTGCTATTTAACACAAGAACACAAGAGGTAGATGAATTGTGTGTTTATTTAATTTTATTTTGGAGAACAATTTGTATTTTGTTGTATTTTGGAGAGCAATGGTCACACCAGAGGGGATGCAATACTATATCTGATGGCCACCAATGCAAGTGAGCTAATTCTTGATGTCAAGATTGGAGGCAGCCTGGGTTGCAGTGATCATGCAGTTGTGGAGTTTGCAGTCCTGAGGGATATGGGGCAGGCGAAGAGTAAAGTCAGGACCCTGAATTTTAGGAAAACAAACTTCCAGCTTTTCAAGGACTTACTGAATAGGACCCCCCTGGGACACAACCCTCAGGGGCAAGGGAGCAGAACAAAGCTGGCAGATCTTTAAGGATGCTTTCCCTAGAGCACAGGAGCTCATGATCCCCAGGGGTAAGAAATCGGGAAAGGAGGGCAAGAGACAATCATGGCTGAGTCAAGACCTGCTGGTCAAACTAAGGGGCAAGAAAGAGACGCACAGGCAGTGGAAATAAGGATGGGTATCCTGGGAAGAGAACATGGACTCTGCCCAATTGAGTAGGGATGGGGTAAGGAAGGCAAAGACGCAGCTGGAACTGAATTTGGCAGGGATGCAAATAATAAGACGGGCTTTTACAGGTATGTCATCCAGAAAAGGAAAGTCAAAGAAAGTGTAGCCTCTCCCCTCAATGAGAAAGACTGGCAAACTGGTAACAATGGGCGAAGAGAAGACTGAGGTGCTCAACAAGTTTTTTGCCTTCAGTCTCCACTGGCAATCTCTTTCCCCCCACCTCTCCAGTGGATGGATCGCAAGGCAGGGACTGGGGGGAACGAAGTCCCTCCCACTGAAGAGAAAGTCAGGTTTGTCACCATTTGAAGAACGTGAACATACAGAAATCTTTGGGACCTGACAAGATGCATCCAGAGTCTTGAGGGAATTGGCTGATGTAGTTGCCCAGTCACTCTCCATGATATTTGACATGTCACAGCAAAAGTCACAGGTGAAGTCCCTCGTGACTGGAAAAAAAGAAACATTGCACCCATTTTAAAAAAATGGTAGAAAGGAGGACCCTGGGAATAACCGACCTCTAAGCCTCACCTCTGTACCTGGGAAGATCATGGAACAGATCCTCCTTGAAGCTATGCTGAGGCACCTGGAGGACAGGGAGGTAATTTGTGCCAGCCAGGATGGCTTCACCAAGGGCGAGTCCTGCCTGACCAACCTCATGGCCTTCTATGATGGAGCAACTACATCAGTAGGGAAGAGCCACAGAAGTCATCTGTCTGGACTTCTGTAAGGCCTTTGACATGGTGCCCCGTAAAATCCTTCTCTCTAAATTGGAGAGAGATGGATTTAATTGGTGGGCTGTTTGGTGGATGAGGAATTGGCTGGATGGTCACATCCACAGGGTAGTGGTCAACGGCTCTGGGTACAGATGGAGATTGGTGACAAGTGGTGTCCCTCAGGGGTTCATACTGGGACTTTTACTGTTCAATATCTTCATCAATGAAATAGACAGTGGGATCCTCAACAAGTTTGCAGACGATACCAAGCTGAGTGGTGTGGTTGACAACTCTGAGGGACAGGATGCCATCCAGAGAGACCTGGACAAACTCAAGAAAGGGGCCTGTGTGAACTTCATGAGATTCAACAAGGACAAGTGCAGGGCCCTACACCTAGATCAGGGCAAACCCCCGTATCAGTACAGGCTGGGCAATGAAGTGATTGAAAGTAGCCCTGCCGAGAAGGACTTGGGGGTACTGATGGATGAAAAGCTGGACATGAGCTGACAATGTGTGCTCACATCCCAGAAAGCCAACTGTATCCTGGGCTGCATCAAAAGCAGTGTGGCCAGCAAGTCAAGGGAGGGGGTTCTGGCCCTCCACTCCTCTCTGGTGAGACCCCACCTGGAGTACTGCATTCAGCTCTGGAGTCCTCAGCACAGGAAGGACATGGACCTGTTGGAGCAGGTCCGGAGGAGCACCATGGAGATGATCAGAGGGCTGGAGCACCTCTCCTGTGAGGACAGTTTGAGAGAGTTGTGGTTGTTCAGCCTGGAGAAGAGAAGGCTCTGGGGAGACCTTATTGAAAGGACTTTTCAGTCCTTCAAGGTAGCCTACAGGAAAGATGGGGACAAACATTTTAGCAGGGCCTGTTATAAGGACAAGGGGTAAAACTAAAAGACGGAAGATTTGGATTAGATATAAGGAAGAAATGTTTTACTCTGAGGGTGGTGAAACACTGGTACAGGTTGCCCAGAGAGTTTGTAGATGTGCCATCCCTGGAAATATTTGAGGTTGTGTTGGACTCTGAGCAACCTGATCTAGTTGAAGATGTCCCTGCTCATTCCAGAGGAGGGTGGACTAGATGACCTTTAAAGGTCCCTTCCAACCCAGAGTATTCTATGATAATTTCTATATTTCAGCTATGCTTTGAAGTTGTATGAGAAGCACAATTGGGAAGAATAGTAAATTAGCACCCAGGTGGTGGTGGTGGTGGTGTTATTGTTCTCATGGCGTGTCTTTGATTAAGAAGTGAAAACTTCTGATTGTGCATTCAGCGATTCCTGAAGCTGATTATAAAAGGTACATATAGGTAGGCAAAGACCATCTGTAACATATCTTTTAGAAGTATCATTTTACGGAGCACTAGAATTTTGAATAAATACTTCAAAAAGTTTCCAAATTTCCCAAACTGTATACTTATAAAATTTTAATTCTATAAGCCGATGATCGGTAGGCAACATAGTGTCGTAGGCTGTTTCTCAAGATTGCACTGCTGATGGAGAGCATCTTCTTTCTTGAAGTTAAGGGTGGCATATACTTCCAGATGATATTCAAATGTTCACAGTCTACCCCTACAGCAGATGTACAAGCCCAGGAGAGAGATTTGTGTCGGTGCTGGAAGCTTGTTATTTCAGCAAGCCTTCTTCCATAGAGTGCATGTCTCAACCTGAGTCAACAAGATTCTATGGATACTCAAAATATTTTGAAACCATATGAACAGAATGTGTATTTTCCTCTAGCTAGTAAAACTTAGTCATAAAGTATTCATAGACTTATAATATGCAGAATCCAACCAACTTGGCAAATACATTGTTTGTTAAAGCATATTCTGGCTGTATCTCCAAACTGCGTTTAGACAAAATAGCATTTTGTTCATGCCAGGTATTGGACTGGCCACTGGAGATTCAGGTTTTCTATTCAAGCAGGTTGGAGCAGATTTTTGACTTGACCAATGACCTTCCTAGAGAAGAATGTTAGTACAAAATTTGTCCTTTGTACAATTTTTATGGGATGAGAAGAGAGGAGTTTTATATTGCCTGTTAGTAGAGTATGGTGTCCTGGATTGACAAGAACAACAACAAAAAAATCAATTCACATACTGATTACTTTTGGAAAGAATTGTTGATTCTGTGGAAGAGTAATAACCTGAGGACTATTACTTGTTTAATGGGATTATTCCAGGTTCCTCACACACTGATTCTGAGGCTAGGTATTAAAATCTTATATAGAATATCTTTCAGGGAAGGGAACTTGATCTGGAGGTGTGTACCACTATTTGTGAAGGCCTTTTTCCAGTAATGTCTGCTTGCATCCAGATCAGATAAAGGAATTATTCCCATCTTAATAACGATGTGAAAAGCTTACATTATGACTAATATGCCTGTAGTTATTTCTGCTTCTGTACTGTACACAAGAAGTACTTAAATTAGTTAGACTTATCATATAGTCTTCATCTCTTCAGATGGATCTCTGGTTCTTTTCTATGCTTTGTACCATGTAGCAATTAATTTGTTGTGCTCAACTGTTCTTTGTTTCTAATTTATGCTTATGCTTTTGTCCTTTCATATGTAATTCTCACTTTTGTGCTGGTACCTCTTCATTTTACTTTCTCATATCTTCCTTCTTTCTCTCTGTCCTGGTTTTTGACATCTATTGTAATCATCAGAGATTTCCATCTAGCATCATATGACAGGTTCTTCTGTAAGAGTTTATAGGAGACATGCTGGGAAGAGATTTCATTTATTCTACCTTTACAACTGTGCTGGGGCCTAAAATTGTGTTAAAATGTTATAGGAATACAAAGGAAGACTCTTTGGTGCCTCTAAATGTTGCTGGTGCCTAAATCTGCCCCATTATTATCTGATTACACTTCTGCAAATTGGAAGTAGACAAGAATGCATTGAATTTCAGAGTCTTTTACTGGACAGTAATTGTGAATATTAGATATGAAGTGTAGTTAATTTACCCGACTGAATGTCATTGACTGCAAGAAAGTTGCACAAAATTACCAGCACCCGAGTTTAGCTTTACATTTTGGCTCCACATTATGCACTTAAACAGCCACATATAAACTAATAAAGTGAAATATAGACAAGAAATCACTTTCTGTCCCAAAGGCTCCAAAGGATCCTCAAGTTGATGGCCCAAGTTAATTTTTATTCTGGTTTTGAGAAGAACGTGTTCAGTCAGGGAATATCATTCTAAATCTTTTAGATTTTATCACATTTTTAACATCTGATTATTTATAGCAGTATTTTGTTTTCCATGTTTGGTTTCCATAGGCTTAAGTTCTAGTCAGACTAAAGCAATGTTCTGAGGATGAATTACACTGGTGCATAAGCAGAGCACTCCAAAGGAATCACTGACTTTTTTCTGAATATTTTACTATAATTGCAGACATGTAAAGCAAGTAAAAATGTCTGCAAGGTTTTATGTTTTATTCTGTTGGTACAAAATACTGGAAGTTATTTTTGTCAGTCCCTCTAATAGGAGATAAAAGTCCAGCTCATGAATATGTAGCGCTGTCAAAGCAATCAGCTGCCAGTCTTCCTGATCACTACTGATCTGAATCTTACGGAATCTTACAGAAATGAAAACTGTTTTGGGAAGCACCTGAGGGGTCTTTTTCAGCAGGATTTCACAAGATACGTAATATTTATTTCTATTATAATATTATTTTTTTTTTACTTTTGAAAAGTGTGCAGTTCGTGCAGCTACTGAAGGCAGAATCCTTGTGCTGGAAGGTTTGGAGAAGGCTGAGCGAAATGTCCTGCCGGTGTTAAACAATTTGCTGGAGAATAGGGAAATGCAGCTTGAAGATGGTCGTTTTCTCATGTCCGCAGAGCGTTATGACAAACTTCTGGAGGTATGGAAATGCTGTTTGAATTTTCCATTTTTTGTTTTCCTTGATAGTGCTGAATGAAGGGGACAGTATGTATGAGCTGAATGGGGGAAATCTCAACCAGGTGAATTTTCTGGGAGGTTCCATGGGATGAAATAGGCAGAGTGAAAACTATGTGAGAAGTCAAACTGCTGCTTGTAACAATAAAATTTTTTCATCTGTATCTTGTTTGTCCACATGAAAAACAGTAGTCCATATTAACCTTGTACGAAGCCTGTATGTTTCTAAAATATGAAAGCCACAATGTGAGAGTAACCAAAATCTACTTGTGATTTAAGGTGAAATTGTTCCCGTGAAGTTCAGGTAATGCTTCAACATTGCAATAACCTTGTTAAGCTTTTAAAATTTTCAGGTACAAAAAAAAATTATGTCAAGATGAGCGACACTATATTCATCAGTGCTGTCTTGCCTTTAATTGACAAAAGTGTATGTAAATAGCCAATCTAAATTATAGGAAATGATTAGGGGATTTTTTTTTTTTATATAGGAAACGGTATTTTAATATCTGCTGCCATTGCAACTTCAGCCATTTTCCTGTTCTGGGGGGCTTTGAGTCCTACTGGTTAAATTTGAGTGGATACTTTTCAGGCTTTTGGGGACCTCAATAAATCTCATCAGGCAGTGTCCAGTACTACTCCACATCTTTCATGTACTGTAGTTTCCGATCACATACCTGCCAGTCTCCCATAACAGCCTGACCCTTGCTCACTCATGTTTCTGTCTGTTGTAACCTAATTGTGGTTAGGTATAGAATTCAGGCCCACGTGGCACAGGAAAGAATTTTACAATAAGCCTTTTGTCATTGATCCCAACAGTATGAAGTTGCCAACTCTGCTGAAGTACTGTAGCGGATTTCTGAAAATATGTCATTATTTCTAATGCCTCTTATCTATGGTTTCAATTCTTCTGATCCATACCTTCTCCAAACATTTTTATGATATTTAATTAGTGGATGCAGTTGTTGGAAGCATTATTACTGTGTTTTAAAAGAACGCTTTTAAAATGTAATTGTATTTAAAGATTGAAAATGAGAATTCAAAGGTAGGATGTGGTTGCAATTATGCAAAACATCTTCCTCTCTTCTGTTTTCCTTTGTAATACTTTTCTAATGATAAAGTGTTTCAAAATGAGTACCTCAGGCACACTGATAATAGTATATGAATTAAATAAATGTCTTGCTATGATACTAAATCTAATATTGTTGTTTTGTTGTTTGGGCAATATTGTATTATATAAGCTAATGTTCATTTTCTCTTCTGTGTGAATAATTACTGTACATCTAGGTCTGCAGGAAATGTACTCATATATAGTTTCAAGGAAGATTTAACTGTGATGTGGGAAGAATAAAAAGTGCATTTTTTTGTATGCAGTGCATCTTTTACATGACAACAACTAAAATATAGCAATTAATGTCCTCATGAAGGAGCCTCCTCCCATATTATTGCTTATAATAAAGCATTATTTGTAAATGAAACTTTTTAAATGCAGATTTTAGTCTCCTTCACAGTTATAAGAGAGGAAAAAAGGAGAAAAAAGCTTGTTCATGATAACCCACTTCTAATGTTTTATAATAAAATAAATTTTGTGTTCTGTTTATTTTCTATTCTTTGTGAAAACATTGTTGTAATGATACCTTTTCAGCCATCTGTGGGGTCTTTGGTCAATGAAGTGTTGTATCTGTGTTCATTTTGAAAAAACGTGCTATTACCATCCACAAATTTGACTAGTCCAATGCTTTCTAGCCCCTCGGAAATAAAGATGAGAACATTTTAACATTTAGACTTAAGGATCAGGCTGTTAGTCAGTCTGCAGCTTAGTCATCATAAGTTTTTAATGATGTAATTTTTTTTTTCTTTCTTGTTGCTTTATTTTAATTGATTTAGGATCATACAAAATCACAGTTAGATGCATGGAAGATTGTTCGGGTTAGTGAAGATTTTCGAGTGATAGCTTTGGGCCTGCCAGTACCTAAATACTCTGGTAACCCTTTGGATCCACCCCTTCGCTCTCGATTTCAAGCTAGAGATGTTTATCATCTGCCCTTTAAGGTAAGTGTCCTAGAAGAGTTGGAGTATCTATACTGAGAAGAGCTAATATTTTGACATAAAGTTGTACTTAGCTCACATCTGAAGAGAACCCTTGAGTAAGAAATGTATCTTCAAGGGTATTTTTCATACTGGGGCCTAATAAATTCCTGAAAAGCAGGCTTAGAGTTACCAAGGAATGCTACAGCAGAAAAATAACTTCTGTAAAATAATATAACCCTAAAAGACAGATTTGATAATTTATTTATTTTTTATTAAAAAAAATAAATAATAATAACATTAATTCTGTGTCAAGAAGCAAGTAGACTCCACATGTCTAAATTAGAGGGAGAAAGAGACATTCCCTCATACATCACAAGCTGTGACCCACAGTATCATCCCAAAATTAATTTACTCTGTGATTTTATGTTTTATTTTCAGGACCATCTTCAGCTATTATATTCAATTGGATCAAACATTTCCACAGAGAGGTAATTTTTCATAATTAAAAAAAAAAACAACAAAATGGAATGAATGAAGAAAAGCAATGTCCTTTCAGGATTCCTTGCTATTTTTGTATCATCTCTCGCTGCATAGAGACCAGAACTGCAGAAGTTTTTTAATATGTGTGGGTGTATGCTCACACAGCTTTTCATATGCAGCCTTCGTATAATGAATCCTTAATGCTTTAGAACTTCAATCACACCTTATTTGCACTCAGCACTGAAGTAGTTTCAGCATCTTATGCTGTATTTAACTTTCTTTAGTATTTTAAATATAGATAGCATGTATAAAACTCTGTAATTACTTTTTCCTCTGCAGAATTTCTCAGCTCCTGTCTTTTGCTACAACTCTCTGTTCTCAAGAATCTTCTACATTGGGACTTCCAGATTTTCCGTTAGACAGCTTATCGGCTGCAGTTCAGATTTTGGTATGTGCGTGCACATGTGCTGTGAAACTGTATGGGCTTAAAATTTCTCAAAATTAGATCTGGATTATTCGTGTTGTTAGAAGATTACCATGAACATTTCAAAAATAAACCCAAAAAACCTAAGAATGGTTTAGTGGAGAAAAGCCCTAGTCAGATGCCTCTGGATAATACTTTAACCAAGTGTATAGCATAATAATGAAGGACAAAGTATGGCATGACACAAGATTTGTGATGTGATTAAATGTGTTTTAGTGCTCAAAATAATGTTTTTTATTCTGCTAAATCATCTTAGCTGATTTCAGGGGCATCTGCAATTTACCTCATGGCACTGAGGTGGTCAGTGGAGAAAAAATAAAAATCACAGCCTAAAAGTCCTTCTGACTTAGACGTATGCACGTAAATCAGATTGATTGCATTGCAAAGACACCTATTCCATTGACACCTAAAAGAACAGGAGCCAGTTAAGTTGTATGAGATTAAGGCTTCATTAGGTCTTTGGGTTGGCTGGTGGATTTAGAATAAACATGGATACAGGGGGTTGGTTACCTGAAGAGGCAAGCTGTGCACACTTGCAGATGCAATTCTTCCTGACAGCTGCAATCCTTAGGGAAATATAACAACTGTACACTTGCTGAGTTCACACAGTGGCAGATGAGGAGTAAAGCTGTGTCAGTCTCTCTTCTTTCCCTGTCAGGCTTTTGTCCCCCAGACTTTATAATTACATGGTTAAAAGTCAAAGTAAAACCAGAAGGTGCACCCTGAAGGCACTCAGGGAGATGAGATCTGTAAGGAGAGAGAGGGATTGGTGCCCTTTGCACGGGGGAAGATGTGGTACAAACCCAAGAAGGTAAAATACCAGTACAGCTTCTCAAACCTTCTCTCCAAGGTGCAGGTGTCTGTAGAAAGGACTGAGGATAATTCTCTGTTGTGCCTTCTGTGCAATCATTTTACCTGTGGGGCTGCTCCGTGGCACGTTACTTTTACATATTTTATTGGATTATATACGTTAAAATGTACCAACTTGTGTTACTGTAGTGCTCCGTCCCATAAGTTATACTTGCAGACATAATTTTTTTCTGAATTAGTGATACTACATCAGATGTTGAGAAGTGATTAAAATTCAAGTTCAGAGAAATGAAACAGTATTTGGAGGGCTTTCGGAGAGAAATACATATTGGATTTTAAAATAAATTGCAACTTTATTCTTTGAGCCCTGTAGTGAAAAATTATTTTTAAATGAATGCCAGATGGCTTTCAGAGTAATGGAAAGAAAATGAGCCCTAAGCTATTATCTAAACTATGGAATGAAGGAAGCATTTTATTTTACATTAGAGAATGTGAAGTGTTATCATTGTATGACAGTGTCTTTTTTAGGTAGACAAGAACTGTTTCTTTTAGAATTAGTTTTAATCACTTGGTTTTATAAGCTGACTGTTCTCAGAGATTCTAGCTGTAGCATTTTTCCTTCACATGCTGGGTCACTGCCATCCTTTACTTCTAGCTTGGTTGATTTAACCTTTTAAAAGTGTGGAGGGAATGCATTGTAATGAGTAGCCTCTTACCTTCTATTGTGAATTCACACAGTCCCAAAATGTATTTCTTAGGTCAAAAACTCCGGCCTGATGAAAGGGAGGAAAAGGGTGCTGTTCTGAAGAAGCTAATTTCATACACACCATTGTAATTATTATTAATTTCAGATAATGTGGACAAATTATATGTTATGACTTTATATATGAGGGCTTTTACAATGCAATAAAGGGCTCCGTGATCCCTTAAGCAGTACATTTACTACAGTGCCTTAAATGGTTTATTTTTACTGATCCTTTTTTAGTATGGAACATTATAAATAGTATTACTGATTATATGTATGAATTGAATTATGCACTTCATAAAATATGCATCTCCTGATTTCATTTCTAAACAGCTCTTCTTACTGTTTGGTGCATATGTAAATCTAAGTGTATGACTGAAAATCAGTTGATTTTGTTTCAATTATATTATTTACTTTTGACTTACTTTGATGAAGGCTTAAAAAGTAGTGCCTGTTTTTCACTAGTGTTACACACAAGCAGACCTTAAAAATTTGCAAATCTTTTATAAAACAAACAAACAAGCCTTATGTTAGGGGTTTTGAAACACTCCTTTCCACCATGAAAGGCTTTATGCATATGTTTTTTGAGTATTCCTAAATGCACTTCCATTTCTTTCTCTATTACTACACAAAATAAATGAATCTTTGTCTAGTTCAGGAAGCAGCTAACAAGAGTTAGTACTTACAACTAACGAGATAGTAAAAATAAAAAAAGTTGGTTTTGACTGTGTGTAGAAAGTGCAAATGTACCTAGTAACTCATTTAAAAAAATAACAGTTTTGATCAAACTGTGTAGAAATATCTAGGACTTTGATTTGTTAAGTAGAATCTGCACTGTAATAGAATCAAAATTAAATACTAGAAATTGCTATGAATGAAATGATCATCATTGTAACAGATTTCGTGTCATATTGATTCTTTCCTAAAAGTATTGTGAAGCTCAGTTACCTGTAGTGGGATTTGTCTCTCCTAAACTTAAATGTCTTTAGGTATTTGAGACAGTCACCATACCTTCCATTTATGCACAGGAAATAAAGTAATTTTCAGAATATAGTTCTTCTAGTCTACTTTAGACATTTATATATAATGAATTGCACCTGAGAAATGCCTGTTTTGACATTGGATTGAATACTGGTCATTTGCATATTGCCCTTACAGTCTTTTTTTAAGTTCTGCATTATGTAGGATTTTCAGATTCATAGCTGATAATAGAATGAGCCAATCATTTATTTCCATTTGTATGTTTTAATTTGAATTAGGATACCTTTCCTATGATGTCAGTCCAGCATGTTATTGACCGGCTTTACCCCTATAATATTTTCCTTGGAAAGGAAGGCAAGACTGCAGTCAAAGATGTGTTAAAAGTAAGTATTGCACATATGTATTATAATTCCAGGGAGTGATGGATTATGACAGTAGTTCTGACTAATGTTATTTCACTAGTTCTGTAAAAAAAATCCATCCTCTTAAGTAAACTAAATGGACACATTATTTCTGATGCTAAAACAGTATTTTTAAAAAGCAAATTTAATAAGCCAATAGATTTCATTATAGAGAAAGCTGAAACCTCTGTGTTCTGTAGAATATTTAGTCCTCCGTTCAAGACGACAGAAAAATCCTAATTATATTAGTGGTTAATTAACTTGAAAGTGGCTACTTACATGGTTAATGTAGCCAAACGCTTAAAAAATACCTCACAAAATACATTCAGTATAGCGTGATTATAGACTATATTAATCTCTGGTTTTAGTTTGTGTTAGCCTTTTGTTGCTTGTTGTTGGTCAGATCTGTCTTGTTGTTTTGTTCGTGTTTAATAATAGCTTATAAAGCCTATAATTATGCTGGGTTATTCCATTTATTATTTTAAAACTTTAACACAGTGCCGGCTTTCTTCTGGTTTTGAATATCCTGCAGGAGTTATGTACGTTTTTGAAAATTAGCGTACATGACCTAGAGCATCTTACCCACCTCTTTCAGACCTGAAAAATAACAATCATTTGTATGTGTATATGTAGAAATAACCAACTTTGTAACTGGTTTTTGGAAAAACAAAAATTCACCAAACCTACGTGTCGGTGAAATGTTTGTAGCCCGTCCCTGCTGTCACCTCCCATGTACTGCCTTTTTTCATTGCAACTCAGTCCTATATTCCATGTTTAACTGTGCTCGTCTCCTATGTGTCTTCCTGAGTTTCAGAATGGACAATCCTTGCATTTGAAAGAGGTTGTCCTGAAAGACCTGCCAGCTTTCACAAGCCTTAAAAGCTGCCTCCTGTGGAATCCTACCTACCACTTTTCTGAATAAGGCAATCTTGCCTGAAATCTAGGATCTGTAGTCAATGTTACTTGCCTTTATCACTCTCCTTCAGGATTTTGAACTCCATTATTTCATTGTAGCTACAGCCATGGTTGTTCTTGATTGCCACATCCACAACCAATTGCTCCTTGTTTGTGAAGAGCAGTTGTCCCTGCTTCCACTCCTGCGTAGCCAGTGCAGCACCTGCGTTGAGATGTTATTCCAGGCAGCCTCAGAAATCTAGATGGATTGTGTCATGCTGTGTTGCCCTTCTACTACATGTCAGGGTGACTAATGTTGCTCATAAGAACCATGGTCAGGGTGGAAATACAGACTTCTCTCTGTTAGCAGAGCAGTAACAGTCACTTCTGTTCTTCATATGTCTTTATTTTAAATCCTTTGTGTCATTTTGTTTCCCCTATCAGTTATAGGTGGTGAATGTCTTTACGTTCAGTACCATCAGTTTCCTCCATTTTCCATTTCTTTTATTTAATTTTATGTGTTGTGCATGCTTTTGCTTCCTGTGTAATACAGGTTGATTTGGCTAGTAAAATCTTCTTTCTCAATGATTCTCTACTTTTAAATACCTCCTTGTCTTTTATATTTTTCTGTGTTAATTTTCCTTTTTTTTTGATACTGTTCCTCATCACTACTTATATGAACTTGTTCCATTATGTACATATAATCTTATTTGGAATTTTATTCTATTTGCACACAGCAAATTTTGTTAAGCAGTGAACCTTAAGAAACACAGAAAATTACTGGTTGTACTGAGGAACTTATGTTTATACTGCTATTTTAGTAGTAGCAGTACCAGAACTGTATTAAATATGGATAAGAAATTATTTTTTTTTCCATTTGATAAGAAATGTGAGGGAAAGGAGTCTGGCAGAAGCAAGGCGATTACTTACTCTACCTTCTTACAGGTTTCCAAAGAATATCTAGCTAATATTTGCCACTGAATACTTTTCTCTGTGTAATGGAATACAGTTAGGAATTACTAATCTTAACTGGGAGGTATTGAGAGATGAAAAAATAAATACTTGAAGTGTATTTGCAATTGATGGGTTAATTTGTGCGAACTGATTGCTTCTTAACATCATCTACCATTTAAAGACAATAAAATCAAATTTCATATAATAAAATGTAAAGTTTACACATCAGGCTTGGAGACAGATAGAGGGAAGTAGTAATCTAGCTGATAACATATCTTAATTTCAACATGTCCTCCCTTTCAGTCAGCTGTCGGAGCTGAGAAGTGAGGTAGCCAGCGGTTAGGCTAAACAGATGGTTTGGGCAGCTGTTAGACCCTATGCATATTTCTTGAAGAGATCATATTCTCCGGGCACTGTCTTCCCAAATATTAGCTTCAAATTGGGTAAATCTTTTCCTTACGTGCTTCCTTGCTCACTGACACTCCGCCAAGACCAAGGTATTCCTCGTAGCTTATTCTTGATAACGAATTAATGTGAAATATAGACTTATACCTTCCCTGTGAATGAAAGTAGTTTGTTACGGTGTTAGTTCTGCATGTATAAAAATACTTTGAAATGCAAATCTTTTGTTAAGTGCATCTAGTTGGAGTTAAAATTTGTTTTAGGCTTATCTTTTTCATTTGATGCAAATGTGGCTCCTTGTGTCAAACTAGTTAGCATCGAAAAAACTGTTTATGTGTTGCACACTAATCCAGCATCAGCAGTGATCTTCAGAGTTTCTTATCATACAGAACATTTGTACAAGGGCAACAGTTTGCAGCCATGATTAGCTTGTATCAGACAGGACAGAAGTACCAAGATAAACTTGAAAATTATATTTCTTTATGTACCCTTATTTGAAGTTTCTGCACTTTGGAAACTATCCATTTCTATTCTAAGTCTTGAAGAAGATCTTAGAAGACTTTGCAAAGGAAAGCATGAATTATGACCTTCAAAATTATTCTATACTGACATGAAATATTGGCATGACAAATTATTTGACTGGCAGATTAACATATGAAATATAATTGCAAAAATTAAGTAAATATGTACTCAAGCTTTTTCTCTAGAAGATTTAGATATAGAGAAATTAATGCTTTCAAGGAAAACAGCCTCCAGTTAAACACTCCCAAACAATAATCTTAAGCACATACGTCTCCCACAGTACTGAAGTTTTCTTTCCTCTATACTGTTGATAGGCAGTTAGTAAACTGGTCACCTTCATCTAGGCTGTTTGGTGGCTCTTAAGAGGCTCCAACTGTTTTATACCTACTTTTTCATTGTTCCATAACCTTTTAGTATTTTACTTCAGATTCATCAAAGATTTTGAGTTTCCTTTTTTAATTCTCACATGCCTTTTGTGTGTCTTTTTTTCCCAATGTTGGAAAAATCCACTGTATTTTTTTTATTTACCTTCTAATCAAGATAATCTTCCATCAGCATTTGAAACAACTTATAGATCAGATTTGTCTTAGTAAATGAGCAAGTCTCTGTCAGCCTACTATCCAAGTATTTAACTTTGCTCTAAGACCCTTCTAGAATTTTTCTTCATTTTTTTCATGCCTTGATTAATTCTGTGTTTACTGTCTTGATCTTATGTCAAATAGAAGTTTGTTTTGTTCCCTTTGACTCATTTTTGTATTACTTGCACACCCACTTTAATCTTAGCTGAACTCCTCCTTGAAAACTTTCCCTGCCTTGTGGTAGGGAATCTTCAGACTACATAGGCACTCTATTGTAGAGAGTGGGCCAATAGTTCAGAAAAATGGAATCTTCTTTCTTGTCTAGACAATTCTGTTCACCCCTAAGATGTTTCTGTTGCAAATTTTGGTCTAAGGAAGGATTTGTTTCTCTTTTACTGCCCCTCCCTCCCCCCAAAGTAATTTATATTCTTTGGGGTTTTGCATTAATGAATGCTCTTAGCGCCAGTACTACATTCCATTGTAGTGGAATCTATCCTCAGACTTCATCAGTCTATCCCATCTTGCACTTGCAGTTCGTATTTTGTTTCGTTGAAGCAGCTCAGTCTTCTTGTTTCTTGCAAGAAGACTCCCTTTTCTTCCCATGCAGAGAATCTTCAAGAAAGATCAGTTGCCTTTGGATGCCTCTTTTGGATAGCTTAGCTGTCTTGTGGGTTCGGCAGAGTGGTTATCTGCAAATACATCTCATTTAAGCTCTTTTCCTTTGACCAGCTGGATTACCAGTGTAATCTCTGCATTTTCCATGCTGAGACATTACTGATCATTAAATGCTTCCAAGAAGTCAGAATTCCTCTTCCTCATTTTTTCTAGTGTGTACAGTTTGCCTTTTCTCATGTGTTTCTAGGCATACAGAATGTGGCCTGATGGTTATGGAGTGCCAAACCTCTTCCCTTGTTTCTGGTAGCTAGTGGTTTGTTTGTTTTTTTTTTTTTCCTCTTGAGTCTGAGGCAGTGAGGCTTCCTGCTACTGTCTCTCCAAGTATCCCCCAAACTTTCTGATCCTGAATGTGCTCAATAGTTGCCCTTCCAAGCCACAAATATTTTTTCCTTTGTGTCTATCAACTTGGACTTTGTATAGAGGAAGCTGCTTCTGGGTCAGACAGAAGTACGTTTGTACATCTCTTTCATGCAACTCTCCAATTCCATATCTAGCTATCATAATTCTAAATAAAGAATTGCTTCAAAGAGAAGTGTCTCACTGTGAAAACCACAGTCTTGTTTCTCCTGCTGCTCTCTCCAAATCTTCCTTGTTTGATACAGAGGCTGGTGGTGCAGATAATCTTCTTGCTTGCCCGTAGTTATTTTCTTCTGTTGATATCCAAGTAAGGGATTTTAGTGTACAAGCAGTTTGCGATTTTGTGTACGAGCAGCTTTGGCCCTATCCAAGATGCCATTGACTTAGTAAGAATATTACAGTCTGCTAATGAACACAAGAGTGAGAACATCTGTAGTTCATTTCACAGAATCATTGTTGGAGCATTTCTTAGAATCGCAGTTTGAGATACTCCTCAGTAGACATTTCTGTCCTCTGTTGTTGCTTAAATGTTTAATGGTATCTGAAGTAGACTCAGCTGTTACAACACAAATATAATTTGGTGCAGTCCATTACTAAAGCTCATTTATCTTAAATTCACGTTTAAACATGAAATTTTAGAAAGCTCTTGTTCCAGAATTGGAATGTACAAAGTGATGAAGAGCTGAAGCATTTGTATGAATGCATCACATTTTCCTTCTAAACTTTAATAGACGATGCTGTCAATCCTAGTGTAATAAAGTTACATGCTTTTTAAGAATTGTTTTACATTTGTGACTTATATTTAAAAACAACTTTTTTTCTAAGAATTCTAGGAGTCGCATAATACTTTTTCACTTGTTTACTCAGCTTTCACTCTGTTGAATAGAATGGCTCTATTATTTCAGTAATTTCAGTTAGTGATTTTTTTTGTGCTTAGACCCCCCTCCCATATGACTTCCCCTTCTCCAGCAAAATAGACTTTTTACAGAATTTTTAAAATGGTTTTCATTCTTTCCATGTACAGTATAGAGAGTGTAATGCTTAAAAGAGGTTTGGGAAGACAAATGTTCCATTTTTTGTTCTTGATATACTCAGAACGTGCTGAAAGCTCAATTTGTACAGGTTGTTCTCAATTTTCGCTGTACGATATGGCCACGGAGCTAAGTAAACATAATGTTTAATGGCTATTTTTATTGGTAGTCAGATGTTTAAATCTGCAATTGTTTTTAATGACCTGCAGAGATAGGTGATCTGTTATTACACACGCTAAAGGCTATCATCCATTTCTCTTACTATTTCAGTCTGTCAGGCCAGGACTTTGACAGTCGCCATATGATGTTTTCACTTTACATCTGCACTACAGTCAGAATAAGTAGGTGGTATGCAATCTTCTTGCTTTGGTGTTAACTGAGAAATACATAGTCCATTGAGAATGTGAACATACGTATGTGAAGTAAAAGTTGAAGTAAATGGATTTACGGCTTCACAAGCAATTAATCTTGAATATGCTTCTGGTCTTGTTTTTAGAAGAAACCTTTTTAAAAAACAGAAAGCTGTATTTAATAATTAATTTCCCCCACCTCCTAATTCTGCAGCGTTTTGAGCTTCAAGATTCAGCAAGCCACTTGCTTCCCGGAAGGATTACGAAAGTTGAAACTGTACATGGAAACAAACCCTTCAAGGCTGATGTAACTATCCAGATTGGTGAAAAAGAAGTGACATTCCAGGTATGAATCTATATATTTATCAAACTAGATGTGGTTTTTAGATATCATTAACTTATTTTCATCTCACCAAGAATTTGACACTTACGCTTGATACTAAAACTCATTTGCACTGAGTATTTTTTGGTAGTGTAACACATGATATTTATGAGAAAAACATTTAGGTACTGGAATATTGATTATGGATACACAAGATTTTATTTCTAGGTTCTCGTACTTTCCTACATGTGATTCATTTAAGTTTCCTGTGTTAAAAGAAATGCTAAGGAATGGATGAAAGAAAAGCTTCTAAATTTCCCACTTTTTTATTGGATTAGAATAACAGAGAGTACTTGTGATGCTCTTGGTGCTGCTTTCCCTTTTTCTTGTAATAAAAACAATAGTCTGTCTTTGTCTACACTTTAAGTAAAATCTAATGAGTGCTTGGTAATGTTCCGACACAGGATGTTGGGAAAATGGAACAAAAGTAATCACATCAAATATGATTAGTTTGAGTTTCTTCCAATTAAGTTTATGACCTGCTAGGTGGTGAAATAAGGTCTTTTTCAGGAAACAGATGCTGATCTGAGAATTTCAAATTGATGTGGAATTTGGAGAGTCTAGGGAGTCTGTAGAAAAGGTGAATTAGTGGGAGTCAGAGAAAGATCATATTAACAGTGGTGAATCATAGAGTAGTTTGGGTAGCAAGGGACCTTTAAACGTCATCTAGTCCAACCTCCACTGCAATGAGCAGGGACATCTTTAACTAGATCACGTTGCTCAGAATCCTGTCCAACCCAACCTTGAATGTTTGCAGGGATGGGGCAACTACCACCTCTCTGGGCAACTTGTTTCTGTATTCCACCACCCACCACTTTCCTTATATCTAGTCCAAATCTTCACTCTTTTGGTTTAAAGCCATTACCCCATGTCCTATCACGACAGACCCTGCTAAAAAGTTTGTCCCCATCTTTCCTGTAGGTCCCCTTTAAAGACTGAAAGGTCACAATAAGGTCTCCCCAGAGCCTTCTCCTCTCCAGGCTGAACAACCCCAATTCTTTCAGCGTGTCCTTATAGCAGAGGTGTTCCAGCCCTCTGATCATCTCCAGGGCCCTCCTCTGGACCTACTCCAACAGGTCCATGTCCTTTCTGTGCTGAGGGCCTAGAGCTGGACACAGTACTCCAGATAGAGTCTCACGAGAGCAGAATAGAGGGGCAGAACCACCTCCCTTTGACCTGCTGTCCACGCTTCTTTTGATGCAGTCCAGGTCATGTCTGGTTTTCTGGGCTGCGAGCACACATTGTCAGCTCATGTCCGGCTTTTCATCTACTAGTACCTCCAACTCCTTCTTGACGGGGCTGCTGTCAGTGAACAATATCCTCAGAGAGTTTGTACCATTAAAAAGTGAAAAGGGGAACAGCAGCAAATAGGAATTTTTCAGAAAAATATGAATCTGTAGGGACCTGATTCAACTCTTTCTGAAGCAAAGATTTTTACTTTCATTTGACAAGTAGGTGATACCTTCTGAAAATACACCTGCAGAATGTGTCCTTGGGAACAGGAGGGCATAAGTAGTTTACAGACGAAAGGGTTCCTAGAGTAGAATGGGAAATGGAAATAGAGCAAGTGCCTCAACATGGGGAATGGTTGAAACTCTCCAAAGTTCTGGTCAAAATAGCTCCTTCAGATTTTCATGGTACAAACTGCTCTTCCACTTCCATGTTTCTTTGATGAGCAATAAATATTGGTGATTTCTGGATTCTATTTCTAGCACAACCAACCACAAATTCTTTGCAGACCCCCGTGCTGTAAATGAATTGGTTGACATTTTAATTTTTTTCATGAAGAGGGGACCACGGAAGTGTGAACAAGGTTGCATATTAGAAATTACATGGTTTAAGGTTTTTTAAGTGACAGATTTAGGTTGGATGGATGACAGTCATAAGCAAAATGTTACAGTTGTTTTGGAGAAGCATAACCCAGTCCACACAAATCCTGGAGTTATCACAGTATAGCTTAAGTTTTTTTTGTTTGTTCTAATTTTTCTTTATAGGTTCCAGCTGGGGCTGGGCTGTTAAAAAAGCATCCTCGATCAGATACTTTCATAAGGACTTCCAGCCATGATCAGCTGCTGGCAGAAATGATGCAATCCCATATGGTTAAGGATATGTGTTTAATTGGAGGAAAAGTAAGCACTTAAATTTCTTTTCTCCCTCCTTCCCCATGTTCCTTAGAATGTAATCAAGTTCTTATTTTTTCAACTCTTTAGGGCTGTGGCAAAACAGTTATTGCTAAGGAGTTTGCTGATATGCTGGGATACAGCATAGAACCAATCATGCTGTACCAGGTAAGTAAACTATCTGCTGGTGATCATGCTTTAAATATGATCCAGAATATAATAGACCAGTGTTGATTCTTTGTGTATATTTTCTCTGTCAGTGACTTTTAAAGCTGCAGGTATGTTCATATACAGCTGCAGCTTTTAAAATGACTGATAATAACCAGTATGCATCAAAAAAATAAGACAGTGAAGATTTCAAAGATAGCAAGGTTTGCTGATCATTATAGAGCATTTTTTACTCTATTAGAATACTCATCTAAAATGTCGTCTTATAGCAGGTCTAAACAGAGGCAGTACAGTGCAGCAGTATAGATAGTACAATGTTGTTACATATAAACTAGCCCAGTTTCTTTATTGTATCGAGAATACATAATTGGTTTTATGTTTCTGGGCAATTTCTGTAAAGCTATTTCTTATCTTCCACAGGCTTAATGTTTCCTCTGTTGTTGGTTTGTTTTTTTTTTAATGTGTTTCTTCTGTGAAGATCACCTAATATTCTCTTACATGTCTATTTTTTCTGTTGCCTAACAGGTGGAATTTTAATCAATATTATAGTCTGTTCCTTTCCTTTTTTTTACATTTCTATTTAGTTTGATGATCACAGTTGTGGTGGGACTGTGTTGCAGTAGAGATTAGAAGATAGAAAATAGGGACTGGTGCTTAAATGTAATATATACATATTACAATCAATGATTATTAACTTCATTATTTATATGTGCTATAGCAAACAGACAATAGTCTTCTTCTGCCCTTAGTCAAATTGTTGCTAATTTATTTACGTTGTGTCTTAGTACAAATGTGATTTTAAAGATAAATATGGGGAGAAATGTGCATTAACCCTATTTGTGAGACGCAGAGGCAGTTGACATAGTTGCCTTAGAATGGCTGTCATGGGATAAAATGACAAGAAGGAAGAACTGGAAAAATCTTAAGGTTGTCCATGGGCTTTGAAGGTGGTGATGGGGACCTTATTGTTGTAGCTGCGTTTTTTATGAGTTGGAAGAATAAGTTTACAGAAATTGAAAAAGTAAGGGCAGAGTGAGTATTTTTACTGAGTAAAATGTAAAGATTGTCTTTAAAAAGATTAATATAGAAGTAGTGCTGATGGTTCGGGGAAGGTTGGACATGCAGAATAATAAGGGAATGATAGTTTTAGAACTGTCAGTTGTCTTGGAGAATGATAAACATGGCACAGTGGGGCTGCTGTACATTTAGGGGGTTTTCCCTTTGATTTCACCCAGACAGTGCTTCAGGCTTTGTCACAGTGCTAGTTTTTTCACAAATCCCAATCTCATGCTTAACAGTGATCTCCCATAGCCAGTGGTCACTTAGTATGTGCTTGGAAAGAACTGTCAGTCTTAGATCTTGATACACTTTAACCTCATGACATAAACTGAAAAATTGCAAGATTAAAAAATAGAATTAACTAATTTGCTAGATTTTCACATTAGGGGTTACACATATAAAGTTGTGGGGTTTTTTCCTCCATAACCCCGAGGAATGAAAACACTCTCAAATAAAATCTGAAGTCAAGAGTCTCCCATGACCTTGTGAATCAAAACACACTAAATATCACAGGATTTACAGTTGTAAGTGGTAATTGGCAATGCTGCAGGGGAACATTAGCATCAGATTTAATACAGTATATTGGTCTTTCTTCCATCACATTGCTTGTTTAAATTTTTCCCATAAAACATGGAGACTTTCAAATGAAGAAATGGCAGTGACAGCTGATTTGGAAGTGCAATGGCATGTGGGGAGAGAGACACTGACAGAAATGGCCGGTGAGGTTGAAGGCTTGAAACAGACAAAAAGCAAGAGAAAATAGGAAAGAGAAATATTACTAATGATCAAAAAAGAAAGCCGGTTCATTTTGTGTTTTTCTGCATGGTTGAGAACCTCCCCAGACAGGATCCCACTGCTTTTCCTTCCCCCCCCATGTGGCTTCAGCTGATAAAGGCGCAGAGTCTGAAATTGTGTCTGCATAAATGGAGTCAGGCAGATGACTGGCTCGTCAATGACCTGGACGAGGGGACAGAGTGTGTCCACAGCAAGTTTGCTGATGATACCAAACTGGGAGGGGTGGCTGACACTCCAGAGGGCTGTGCTGCCATACAGCATAACCTGAACAGGCTAGAGAGAGCTGGACAGAGAAGAACCTACTGAGGTTCAACAAGGGCAAGTGCAAGGTCCTTCACCTGGGGTGGAAGAGTGCCAGACACCAGTACCGGTTAGGGATGGACCTGCTGGAAAGCAGTTCTGAGGAGAAGGATCTGGATGTCCTGGTAGATAGAAAATTACCCATGAGCCAGCAATGTGCCCTTGTCTCAAAGAGAACTGATGGAATCCTGGGCTGCATAGGGAAGAGTGTGGCCAGTAGGTCGAGGGAGGTCATTCTTCCCCTCTATTCTGCACTGGTGAGGCCACAACTGGAATACTGCATCCAGTTCTGGGCTCCCCACGTGCTCTAGGCAATCCTGCTTCAACAGGGGATTTGGACTAGATGATCTCTACGGTCCCTTCCAACTCTAATAATTCAGTGAAATTCAGTGAAGAGAGACAGGGAACTACTGGAAAGAGTCCAATGTAGGGCAACAAAGATGAGTGAGGGATTGGAGCATCTCCCTTCTGAGGAAAGGCTGAGAGAGCTGGGACTCTTTAGCCTGGAGAAGACTGAGGTGAGACCTTGTCTATGTTTACAAGTACCTAAAGGGTGGGTTGAAGGAAGATGGAGCCAGACTCTTTTCAGTGGTTCCCAGTGACAGAACGAGGGGCAGCGGGCACACGCTGGAACACAGGAAGTTCCATTCAAATATGAGGAAGAACTTCTTTATGGTGCAGGTGGCAGAGCACTGGAACAGGCTTCCCAGGGGGGTTGTGGAGTTCCCTTCTCTGGAGATCTTCAAGACCCACCTGGAGTAATGTGTGGTAAAGTACTTAGGACTTACAGTCCTAAGTAATGTGCTTTAGGCATTCTTGCTTTAGCAGGGGAGTTGGACTAGGTGATATCTAGAGGTCCCTTCCAACCCTGACAATTCCATGACTTATGTGACGTGCCTTTTTCTTACGCTTTATCATGGGCAGGTGCGAGCAGATTTGAGTTCCAAAGCCAAATAACTGCATCAATGCAGTGGTCTGTTCATGGTAATATACCTGCATTCCCAGCAGTGCCTATTACCTTCTGTACAGTGGTTTATTAAGATAAGTGTGTATTTTTTGAGCTGGAACTGAATGTGTCCATCTAGCCTGCATACTTCTCTATGCACTTGTCACTGTAAATGTATTTTTAAATAATGCCCAGAAAATAACTTTTGCAACTTGACAAACCTGCTGAAGGACAGGCACACCCTATCCCTTGTTTTGCTGCATGTAATACAGCATTCACCAGAAAAATTAGACATGGCCACTGTCTTTCAGCATCCTACCTTCATTTAGTAGGGCTTTGCTGAATAGGGGCAGAAGACTTCCTTTTTGGAGACGCTTGAAAAGAGCTGACAATTAAATTAGTTAGTAAACATCTTTCAGAGGGAAATAAAATCTAGGCCAAGGGTTTGAAGTTTTTCCCACTGGAGCGAACCCTCATTCACCAGGATTTGATCAGGTTCAAAGGGCAGAGGGTTTTTATAGAGGCTTTTTGGTGATATCCAACAGTATCAATAAGGCAAGTAAATGACTGTGAGCTCATTGTTCGCTATAAATTCGTGTGTAGACAAGTCTACTACATAAGATCCATAAGTGCATCCATACATACAGATATTTCCTATGTACAATGTCTTACATGATCTTAAAAGTTTTTACCAGAAGCAGTGTATAAAAAATTGTTTAATGTAGCTGAGCTATGCATCTTCTGGTAAATTTTAAGAACGCTTAAAATACATAATAACATATTGTGGGCTTTGCATAGCAAAGTAATAGGATAATTTAATGCCAGTACAAAAGTAAAATGCATTGATTGTACAGTAATTCAGCAGTGAGGGCTATGAGAAGTTTGCTTCTGCTGTAAATTTAGCAGGTTTTTCTACTTTGGTTCAAAAAAGTGTCTTTTTGATTTTTTGAGAGAGACACCATATTGTCCTAAATCCATTTCTAAAATTAAGGAAGCTTTTATTTGTCCTATGGCTCATTTTTATTTTCCAACAATTTCTGCAGGCACAAAAATAATTAGTGGGGCATATATCCTTGGTCTGAAGCAATCGCTCTGTTTTTCTTCAAGCTCTGTGAAGAAATGAATTTTTAGATTTTTTTTTTTTTACATATATATAATATTTACTTTTAATATTTGCTTCATCATTCTTTCCTTATGAAGTTGATTTAAGGGTTTGAACAGTGTGAAAAAGCCTAGCTCTTTATATTGATTTCACAGGGAAAAAAAAACCTCCAAAAGCTTTTATGTTGTGAGATGAGAATCAAATTTACCTAAACTGAGGGTTCCCAAACCTTTTGAGCACATAGATCATCTCTTATACTAACAGTTGACTGAGAGGACAATTCCTGTCTCGTTAGTGATATCTGACATCATTATATGGAGTTCTCATTATATGTAATTCCATGTAGGCAAATTGCCGACAAAAGGAAATTCATCCTGATTAGGGAAGGTTTGTTTTTATGTTGTCTCTTAATGCAGTTAAGCAACAGCAAATGAGAAGCAGCAGCCAGCTAATTCTTTGTAGACTGTCGTTAGGGAACCTTTGGTTTAAATTGTCTAAAATAAAACATTTTCTAACCCCAGAGTTTCAGGGGGGAAAAAACCCACAATATTCAAAGTGGTGTTAAAACAGTTTTCCAGCAACTTGCTCTTTTTCTTCCGCAGCAAAACCAGTTTTTTAAACACATTGCTAGTGTTTGTGTATTGCTATGTTTTTGTTTCTAGGATTTCTTTTTATTTCTCTTTTTTTTTGCATGATCTCATAATTTTTCTTTACCGATTCCTTCCAATTCTTTATTTGAGAAATACTAACAAAATATGAGTCCAAATTGGCATAAGAAGCAGGAAACATAGACTTTTTTTTTTTTTCACCTTGTAATTGCCAAGAACATGATTATCACTGTGAGCCATGAAAAACGACAAGATTGGAAGCCTGTATTGCTATAGCTGCTAAAGGAAGTGAAATAGAAGTTATCTCACGAACTTCTTTTTTTCTTTTATACAAGACATTTTGGGAAATAAACAATGCAGTGTAAAACACATAAGTTACATTGACTGTTAGAAATTAAAAGAAGCATTTTGTTTCACAAGGCAATATAATGCTGCTATTGCTTTGCCCAAAATAAGGAAGTGTATGTGGGGGAGATTTAATGCATGTGTTTCTATTACCTCCCCTCCAAAAGGAGTGATTTTTAGTGTTTAGAGTATTATAACACTATATCTCATAATGCATATTTTTAATATCATGTATTAAAAATTGGTTTAGGGTAAATATATCACTGGGCATGTACTTAGCCTTAAAACAAAATCCCTTACAGAAACTGGGCAGGTGTTAGTGAATGACACTTCTTTTTAATGCATCATAAAATTGAATATCTTACTCTACCATGTTTCATTCCTCTAGAGGCAAAATGTCAGAAGGAGTCTTAGTTAAATATTCAGTTATACAGAATCTGCTAGCTACTGAATGCACACTTCTGATGCAAGTCCTAAAAACACTTACATTTTTCTCTGGCTTTGATAAAGAAGTTTCACGTTCTGGTTTTAATTTAATTCATTAATAAAATAGAAAAGAGCAAACACAGCAGTAAAAAAAAAAAAAAGAAATACAACAATAAAAATACATTCTGGTTTTATGGATTTGACTATGTGGCTTTAAATTATACAAATGTGGAAGCACCGAAGGAACCAGACTTTGTCCTGTTATTTTAAGGCTTTTAAGGAAATGTAAAAAGAGGAAATGATTCAGCGCATATGATGTAATGTGTTCTATTTTTATTCTCTAAAGTTCAAAGGGTTTATAGTTGTGAAGAGGACATATGCAAAAGCTACAATAGAAAATGTTTTTCTCATCTGATTTTAGATTTAAGTTGTGTTCATAGCAGAGCCTGAGGAAGGAGTTTCATCTTCCAGGTTACAAAATGCCAATTACATCTTTGTTGCTCTAGTGCTTACCTGTTATAATGGAGCATCTAAAATATGTGTGCTGGAGGATATGCTAGGTTTTGTCTTTGGTTTTGATTTATCCCTTAAATATTATTTTGTGATATACTATGTGCTTTTGATACTTTGTGTGTTACTGGCTTTTTTTTCCTTCCTCTGTCCTTTATTCTCTAATGCTTCCACTGTATTTTCCTGCTGAGGTGGAATGTCATTCTGGTTTGTGTTCAAGATTAATGATGAAATCTTTGCTCTTTCAGGTGACTACTTCTATATGAAATAAATGACTCTTGTTTCTTCCAGGTGTAAATTGCTGCCCCCTTCTGTACACAAAGCTGTGTACAAGTTGTGATATGCTTGCACTATGTTTAAGGGGGTGGAAAAAGGGCTTTTGTTCTGGTTTCAAAGAGGTGATATTGGCAACTCTAAAACTTCCAAAGACTGTTTATCACAGCGTGTGTAGATTCATGTGGGTATTTCTAAAACTCTTTGGAAAAGTAATTGAAGATTTCCTGATTATCTTCTTTGAGTATTTTCTCAGGAAAAACATAATGCGTTTTTTTTAAGGAGAAAGCATGTGCTTGCAGGTGAAGAAAACAGAGCATAAATATATTCTTCTGATGAATTGATACTTACAGGATATGACGGCTAGAGATTTGCTACAGCAAAGGTACACGCTTCCTAATGGAGACACTGCTTGGAGACCATCGCCACTTGTTACTGCTGCCCTGGAAGGAAAGCTTGTTATTCTTGACGGCCTTCATCGAATTAACCCTGGCACTCTAGCTGTACTTCAAAGGTCAGGATGTGAGCATGGATAAGTTGGGTGCACAGGATCTGTTTATTGAGCGCATGCATAGTGAGAAATTAAGTTCCTTCTGGTGAATATGGCTTTATAACTTCAAGAACACTGTAAAAATTGAGCTGAGCATTGAAGTTTCATACGCTTTCACACGATGTCATGTAATGATCAGTCATACTGAAAAGCAGAAGCAATTCTTTCATGTTCTTGGTAAATCTATAATAATACCCGAAGTTTCAACTCTTTGTTAAATCAGAATGTAAGTCTGAATTGAAGAATGAGATATATTTTACTCTAAACTTATGAAATCTAAGAATTAGTAATGTTTGCACAATAATGTAAAAATGTAAGATGTCATAAAATGTTTAAAATACTTTGCATTCTGCTTCTAAATAAAATGTGATCATTACAGTTACATGCAAAAGCATACCTTTTATTGACTGCAAAGAATTCTTTCTAAACATTATTTCATAATTCAATAAAAAGTAAACTTTGCAGAACAGAAGTCGTAATAGGAAGTACTATGTTAATATTAGTTTATACTATCTAGGGAAGTTTTTCTCTGATTTCATTTGCCTTTTGCAAACTTAAAGGACATCATCAGCTTTAAAAGCAGGTTGTATCAAAAGCATTTTGTGCCTTCTTTTATAATATATATACACAGAAGGGCAGAAGAGAGAATTATGCTTCCCTGTTTTTTCCTTTTTAACCAGTTTAGCTTTGCCCCCTGATTTTTCTTCTATGCATGCGTTATATCTCATCAACTTCTGCATTAAGAGAATCAAAGTTGGGTCTGTATGTATGCTAATCAGTAAAACCAACTGAAATATATTGCTTCAAGAAACAAAGCAGAAGTATGTTACTTGGTACAAGTATAACAAGATGGCTGTTTCATGCCGTTTATGCACACCCTACTGGTAAGTGGTAAGACAGGATTTTTTATTTTTCATTTTTTTACCATATCTGTTTAAACCAAGTTGACCGACTGACTATGTACTGAAACTGTTTAATTAAGCGTATTATTTTACCTCCAGACCTGTATGCATCTTAAATTGATGGAATTTTTTCTTACTACTGTGACCTGTGTTGACTGAGGTAGCTTTTAAAAAAAGCATTAGTTGTTATAAGTTTTTAAAAGTAATCAAAGACTCAATAAAGCTAACTCTTCTAACTTTATTTTCAAACAGACTAATACATGACAGAGAACTAACCCTCTATGATGGCACCAGATTATTAAGGGAAGATAGATTTCAAAACTTAAAAGAAGAATTACAAATCTCTGATGAGCAACTACAGGAAAGGTAAAGTGTCAGTTATGACTATATAATGCAAACAGCATTTTATCCTGTAAGCATAAACATCATGCAAAATGCTTCCCTATTAAATTGATACCTTCTAATCACTAAGAGAAACATATTTTAAATGTCAATTTCCTCATGAGCTTTTTTCTTTTTGTGGCATGAGGAAATTTATATCCTGTTTAGAGTGCTGGAACTAAAAGGAAAACATTCAATATCCTCTAGCAAAAAGAGTTAGAAATTGAAGAGAAATTACATAAAAACATGGAGATAGAGGTATATCATATTTAATGTTGTAACATTTGAATAAGTGTGTTGGAAAATAAAGCTAATTTGAAGTTAAATACAACTTGTTACTTTCTTTTTCTCTCATAAACAAGAAAGCTGCTTGTTAATTTACAAGTAATATGGGGCAGGAAATCCTAAGGATGGGTTGGGACCCGTTATGCTTATTCTTTTTGTTTCTTCACTTCCACTTGTCTGCTAGAAACATTGCATGGATAGAAGTGTTTTCTAGTCCTCTGATGGCCTTACTTGATACAGAGTCGCACACTGCTGACCAATTTTAGTTAATGGGAGGGATGTTGTAGAGTATACATCAAAATAAATGCAGTCTAATATTCGGTAATATATAAGGAGCTAAACCTACTGTGATTCTTAAATGGTTCTAACCACTTAAACAGTTGAAGTTTTATATCAGATGTCCGTGCTCATACTTGCATTGTAGGGTGTGCATGTGCCCAAGCTTTGAAGAGGCCTTATTAGTTCTGATAAGGATGCGTTCATGATGTGACACCCCATTTCTCTCATTGTCTCAATGAATACAATTTTTATTTTTTTTTTACTTTGACCTCTTTCATAGTCTACCCTTTAAAAAAGCTGGTTTTCTTTTAATGCCTGGTGTTTTGTTATTTCTGATTACCTTTTGATCCAAAATACTGTGTTGGCTTTTTGTTGTTTGGGGTTTTTTTTAACAAAACAAAACCCAACAACAAAACAAAACAAACTTCATTTAAAGTCTTCCATAGTGTTTATTTGGATTTATTTTTTATTGTGGTGTAATCTAAGTCTATTTGTTGCAAATTGTATCTACACTGCTGAGGCACTATACCCAGCTAGATGGGTATTTCCTGCATTTGTTTTACATGAGTGAAGAACTGTGCACTGGGGAAGTGTTCTGTTTATCAGGATTTTAAGCCCAGACTTTGAAAAGAGAAGGAAAAAAACTCCAAGGATCCATCTTGGATTGTATCCCAGCTTTGCATTTGACTTTGTACTTCAAAATACTCTAGTCATTGTGTGAGTCTCATCCCTGCTCTGTGTTCATGGTCCTTTCCCAGGTGCTTTCAGGCAGAATGGCAGTGGCTGAGCGGTTTTGCTTACTCCATGTTACTGCGTGTTCATACCAATACACTCCAGAAAACTGGAAAATTCATCATATATTCATCTTCAGTACTGCCTCTCTTCCTGGATCAAAAATCTCTCACAAGAATAGAGCTTTCCATCTGAATTCCTTTTCTCCCTCTTTTTCTAACTATGGCTGTTTTGGCAGTGGACTCCTTTATAACCTTCATCATCTGTTAGACCGTGAGGACTGTCCAAGCTGTCGTCTTTAGTGACTAGTCTGCAGACCTATGTTCTTACGGTGCCACCTCTGTACACACTTTCCTTCCCTTTGGTGTCATTGAGTAAATTTTTGATTCCACTGTTCAGTGGTAATTGTGCATTGCTTGTGACTACTTTGGAGGCTCTGAAAGTCCTTTGCTCCACCTTGGAAGGGTGTCCCCTTTTACCTAGACACCTTAATATTTTGCAACTGAGTTTAGTATGAATTGTAAAGCCCTAGTTGTTCTACTCCACTGAGAGTTAGCTTTCACTCTCTAATCCATAAATGCAGGGTGTCTGTTGTCTTAGACAGGAAAACATTTGTGATTAATACTTGATCTTAAAAACAAAACAACAAACGAAAACCCCATTGTATAGGCATTCTTGCATCTGGAAGCTCAGTGTGACCATTTAGAACCATCTTGGATATAGATGAAATTTTTTGGACTGAATTAGCTGAAGTCCATTGCACTGGGAATCCCACCTTCTCCTGGACAAAATGTTTCATCTGTCCCTTGTTCAACTTTCTCCTGTATTAACTCATTCAAAAGAAGCCAGAGTAAAGTAATGCAAACATGTATCTGCTTCTGTGGTTTTGGCTATGGTCTTCTTTGGCATCAGTGAACCACTCCTCTGTAGAAGGGGCACTGTTGTCGTCAGCCCTTGAGATGCTGAAGGTGTTCCAGGACGTCATCTTGGTTGTGGTCTCTTATACGTTCTGCAAACATCACTACCTTTCACTGGCTCCAGGATGCAATGTCAATAGTTGCTCTTTGATTCTGGGACAGCAATCCTCCCTTCTACTCGTCCTTTTCAGCAGCGGTTCTTTCAGTACCTTCCAGTGGTGCAGAATGGCTCTGCAGAATTAGCTTTTCTCTCCAGACGCCTTCTCATCAAATGTTATCCAGGTACTGACAGCAGATTTAATCCTAGCCTAAGAAAAGAGGATGGTGCTAACCATCCCTCATTTGCCTGCAAAAGATTGCCTTGTCGAGATGTTTTAGAGAATGCATTGAATTTATTAGCAGATCAATTGGGCAAATTCTTACTTATAAATTGTGATTGGAAGATGCTTTCCATGATGATGAGAAATACTACGTCTTTTGCTGTGTGTCAATGGCCGTGGCTACATTTCTGATGTTTAGAGCAAGATGAAAAGGGAGCTTTACTTATCCCAATTTTCTGGATTTGACTGAAGTAATTTCAGCACAGTGGCTCTTTGCCAGGCCTGCAGAATATACACTGTCATTCCCAGTTCTACTGCAACTGATTCTGAAATGTTTGCTGAGCAGTACAGCAAGATTGCTTTTCCAATAAGGAAGCACCCTAGGGAAGGTGGTTTCAAGTTTTGTTTGAATCAGGACATTATTAGGACTCCCACCTCTCCAGTCTCATTCATTCTGAGGCCTCTATTCTCATTTGCATATTCAGAATCAATATACATATTTTAAATATGGTACTGAGAATATATACTACACAGTTAAAAAAGTAACTTTTTAATTTTGTTATTAACATTTTTATTATCTGTCTGATCTCATGTACTGACATAGTTCTCATGCGAAACAGTGGAAGGGGAAAAATCATACTGAGAGACCCATCAAAGGTTCAGTGAAAGTGAATGACGGAGCCTTAAATGTATAAGCAGTCAGACAGGACCTAAATGAAGTAGCTGAAAATAGTCATAAACAGAGGCAATGTGAGATCAAGAGAAAAAAGTGTATTTCTGACAGACTAGAATTTGAAAGAAAGAAGCCAAAAGCTTCATTAGATTAGGAGAGGGCAAGACCATCTTCAAGATTTCAGAAAATGCATAGCTGGAGGCTGGAAGGCAGCTGGGATGGAGAAGAGCTGGTACCTTCCTGCCATATGTAAGAGAAACTGAGAACATGGACCACGTAGTTTCCCCCCTCACCATTTTGGGTCAGCTTTGCTGTGTGTAAGTGTTCTTGATTGTAGTGACTATTTGTAGCATCATTTGCAGTTTCTGCCTTCTGTGCTACTTCTAATCATTCATAAATATGAAATAACTCATTTTTGCTCCCTGTTCCCTTAATTTAAGACTCACTAATGAGGTGGCCAAATGCTGTTGTAAATTACATAAACACAAATATGTCTTTCATAATGGAAAAGAACAACTGCTGGTACTTTTTAGTAGAGTACTTGGACTTAATACTTTGTGAATGGAATTTTAAAACACCTATTGTAAGTAAAAAGAATACTCTTCCTAACTAATGAGCCAAAACTTTTGTAAACATTTTTTTCAGTGTGTTTGTAAGAGGATTTGACACACCTAGTGATTTTTCCTATTTATAAGAAGAGAAAAAATTGAGATATTAATGGAGAAGTTTTAGGCCATCTCTCATCAGACAAGCAAGACGCATTTTGTACCAAGTTTTCATGCTCCTATATGAAAATATTTTATAGTAAAAAAAAAAAGACCATATTTTTTTACAGTTTTAGTACCTTTAACTTTTAATGCTCAACAATAATATTACTCGTGTATAGCAGAACAGAAAGGAGAATAGCGCACAATCTTAATTTCCAACCCTGGTAATTCAAGGGGGCTGAGGTGTTGGTTTTTTTTTTAAATAAAGTGATGGTATTTCAGATCACAGTGTGATCTAAAGAAATCACATGCCTCTGTATATGAATGTAGACAGTGTTACAGTAGTTAATGTGAACGTGCTTAACCCATGGCAGCGCTATTAACAGTGCTGGACAAAAAAAGAAAGTATTGTTTGGTTTTCAGACTGTTTTTAAGTTTTGCAGGTTAAAACACTATTATTCATAAATCATATTTTTGGACAACTTCATTTAAAAGTTTCATTACCTTTTTCAGAGCTAATTAAAATATATTCTTATTTTAAATTATGTTAATTATTATCATTGAATTGCTCACTTATTTATTTACATCTTTATGTCTACTACCATTTTTCTGAGAAGGTCTTCAGACTTAGGTGGGTACAATAGCTCTGTCAAGACTGATGAGTGGAAGCAGTACGTTTGCCTTTGTGAGATTTTGGGATATTGCTTGGCCTGCTGAAAGCCTGTAAGCTGTAAGGTAACTAGCAGTGGGCTTGGAGTACTTTTTCCTCTGTTCTTTCTTGTCCCAGTTTGGCTGTGTGGAGTTAAGTTAGCAAACAGTCATAGTAAGATGACATTCACTCATTTGAGGAAACTAAGTATTTTTGTTTATGAGTTTGAGGAAGAATTAAAAAAAAAATAATGCCCTTGAGAAAGTGACAGATGGTCCTTAACGATCTATTGCATAGAAGGAATTTATAGCTGCTGATTCCTTATTCATTTAATGATTTTATGATTCATTGTCATGAACAGGTTCAGAGATTACGAGAAAGTGTGTTCAAGTTCTGTGCGTATCCAAGATTTCTGCATAGAATATCTTCCATAATCATCCATGACTTCACTGACACAGATACTGTAAAGGTAGCACAGAGCCTTTATAAGACAAGCAGTGAAGTGTTGGCTTGTGTTATGATGCTTTATTTTAACTTGTTTTGGTGGATACACCCACGCCCCCCCAGCATATGCACACACACACACATACAGATGATAAATCCTTGGTGTGGTGAACAGACAGGCAGCTATTAGAGGAAAATCTAGAAGTAGGTATGTAATAGGATTGTTCAAAAGCTAAAAGAAGTCACTCATAATGCATGGGTGGTTTTAATGCCCTGCAGACAGTGGATTATTTTCCGTGCGATTAGGCTGAAAGGGAACACACAGGAGACGAGACAAATAAAAAATGTGGCAGGGAGTGAATTTAGCAAGCAATAAAAGTTTTTACTTGCTTACATTTTCTAGCTTTTACTTCATTTTTTGTTGTGGAATATTTTTTTCCAGTTTAACAACTGTTCAGATAAAGTAATCTGTTAATTTTAGACTGTGGTGAAATTTAAGAAAAAACAGCAGGAAAACAACAATAGGTCATTGTGGTCCTAGTATTATAACAATTCTAAACTCATAAAATTTGATAGAAAATGAGATTTATTTAGTCACATTACAGAAGGAGACAACCAAAATAGTTTGGTTTTACAAGGTGGCATTAGGAATGCCATTCTACTTTTTTTTTTTTTTTCCTTAGGAGAAGCTTCAATTAATCAGGATCATGTGTCAACAAGAAATCTTTCCCTAAAATCACCCTGAACAGACTGTGTTCTGATCTTCCTCTTGAGAGTAGTGGTGGAATTAAACACTGGTGTCAAAAGAAGGACGTGCATGTTATTAGGGCGGTGCTCTTCTATCTGTGTTGTCAGTAAACATTTAATAGAGAGAAGGATAGAGACTCTTTGTGTCAATCAACTAACACCAAATCTTCCCAGTATGTTTGAGGCTCATTAAATTAAAAGGTATCTAGTCTTTAACAAGACATGCCTACATGGCCTTCATCTGCAGAAAACCACAAGATGTCAAGGATTTCTTTTTTATAAAATATAGCTCCATGTAGGTTCTCCATATTATATTCCTTTAGGGACTTGATCTGTAATACGGTGGAACAACTTTGAAGCTTGTCAGTTACACTGATGGAAGCTGGGAACTTCCAGAGCTTTGCAGGATTAAGTCACTTGTGGCATTTGTTTTAATAATACGTTTAGCTTGACATTTTCAGCATTGCAAACATCAGTCCAAACAATAGGCTTTTGAAGTAGCCAAATAATTTTATTCATGTTTACAACCTGGAAACCTACAGCAGTGCTGTTGTGATATGTCCAAGTCTAAAGAGTCCGTCAGTGACCTTAAGTGGTATCACCAAATTAGCTTGCCCTGACTTGACATCTCTTTTCCTCCCACTTCTCCCCATGCCTTCTCTGGCTGTTCCCACCATACCCTTCGAGTTAGCCAGTGACGTGGAGGTGGTTCAAGAGAAACATGTTCTCATTACTAGGGAAAGCTGACTGCTGCTTGTGTTCTCTTATCGTATTGCAGAAGGACCAGAATTGGTCCTTTGAATTTGGTGGATTACTGCAGGAGGGTTGTTTTTCGTTTTAGAAATGGAGGGTAGGAGGTGAGTCTAGAAGTATATGTATTTCTCCTGTCTAGGAAATGTTTTCTTCTCTAATAAGGTTCGGTAATGTTCCCTGACCTTCTTTTACGCTTAGTGACAGTGACATTCCCATTGGTTTCTTTCTCATGTGATGTTTTCAGACATCTCTTTCTATTTTTATCAATCAGGGAGTAGCTTCTAGGCTTATGACTTTCAGCTGAGAATAACTCATGCCACCCCACTGTGTTTGCTTTGATGCAAGAGACTGCTATAATCGCTCTGTTGTATCACAGGTTTATTGTTCCGATGGATGGATGAGCCAAATATGCAGTAGATTTGTTAATTTATGTTTAATGGTCATATGATGTCTTCAGATTTTTGTGCTTATGCCAATGTTTTCCCTCTCACTTTACGCAGGAAGTATACTTACCTCCAAATATTCTGATTTCAAATGTAGTAATTTGTATGGAAAATGACAAGATAACAGGCGTATCTAGTAATATAGGCTGTCTAATTAAATTTCACTTGCTTTTTCCAAATGAACGTCT
Source organism: Gallinago jamesoni (assembly GCA_025769975.1). Classification (NCBI taxonomy): domain Eukaryota; kingdom Metazoa; phylum Chordata; class Aves; order Charadriiformes; family Scolopacidae; genus Gallinago; species Gallinago jamesoni. The sequence continues at coordinate 173,999,219 of JAOQGH010000001.1, read as the reverse complement.
CCTATTTTAATAAGAGTACTGTGAAATTAATTGTTGAAAACAGACCCTCCTTGCACAATTTGACTGGCTTTTGTATCTGACTTGTTACTGTCTATTATTTCTGCTGCTTCTAGAGATCATGCAATTGTGCTGATTGATGAGTACTAATGAATTCCCAGTCAGAACAGGTGATAATATTACATAGATATGGGAGACAAAAGATGTGAAGAAAGCAAAGGTACCCAAACCCCAGGCAGTTGTCTTCTACTGCCGAAACACACACATCTAAAAATGTATATTTTAGTTTGTATGGATCGCAGCAAGGTTCTGTTATCTTCAGTGGAATCAAATAGGCAGGTATCTGAGAGACTGTTAGTCACCAAATCCTGCAGTGTGAACTAGGGGACACTGAAGCTAGCAGGTCAGTTCTGTAAAGATTTAAATAATTATAAGGATACCTTTTACACCAATGAACAGTGAATATGCTGCCACAGGAAGTTGTGGAGGCACGTAGGAATAAGAAGTTCAGAAAGAGTTTAGACAAATTTGTGGGTAAACAGATAGTAAAGCAAATAGAGATTTACCCTCCAATGACCTTGATAATATAATTGAGGGTGCTGGGAGAATATGAGGGGGACAGACTACTGGTAGTGTCCAGGCTTAGGTGCTTTCCCCAAGGAGTATCTTGGCTGTCAAAACCAGAGACAGAACATGTAGTTAGATGGGGTGGATTGAAGGACCCAGGAGGGCATTTCTTAAGTTCTTATAAGTCTTTAGTCTGCTCTTGCAGGGACCTGTCTCCCCATGAGGTCTCTAAAACAAGCCAAGGAAGAGGCAACTGGTTTGGTCTTTGAAGTCTAACTTTCAGAAATATTATGAAGTTAGGCGTATTAATCCCACCCCAAGAGTCTGGGTGATTTTCCAAGGGTCACAAAGAGCATGAGTAAGGGGAATGTTCCTTAACTGTTACTAAATCCAGCTCTTCATGGTATCTAGGCCAGTCTCTACAGTGTCATCCTTTCTGACAGTCTAATTGAGTAAAAGAAGTTACTCATTACTGCAGCTTCGGTAGATCTTGTTCTCTTTTCTCTCTGATTTGGCTGTGAGACATCGTGCTTTAGGTAAAGCACTTGTATAAGTCTGTCAGATGAGTGAGATGTGCCTGTTTCATACATACAGTGCAGCAGACTGTAGGCTAGTTGCTGACATTTGTTCATTTTGAGGCATATGCAGGTCCTGTTGCAGATGAGAAGACTTGGATACCCTTCTGAGCATGAAAAAAAAATGTAAATTTATAAAATTGTATGTCACATTATCCAGTCTTTGTCTTTTTTTAAAACAAAGTTGCATTGCAAATTATTTTAATAGACTATGAGATTATTCAGTAAAATAATTTTTTTTCATCTATTGTAAAAATTAAAATTGATATTCACTGCTTCACCCAGGTAATGCATTTTTAAACATTTTTTTGCAGGTCTATCTTTCCTATCCATCCTTCTTTCAGAATAGTGGTCTTAGCAGAACCTCCAGTCATTGGAAGTAGTACCCAACAGTGGCTGAGTCCAGAGTTTCTGACGCTGTTTCTTTTCCATAATATTCGATCTTTAAGCAAGAGTGAAGAAATTCAAGTTATTAAAGAAATGGTAACTATGTTCAATGTTTTAGGCACTTATTGACTGTTGCTTACTAAACATGATTATTTACTACATAAAAAATATTTTGCTATTGCAGTGTAACATAAATGTCTTTATTTTCAAAGCTTATAAAAGCAGCATTTCTGCTTATCTCTTAATGGTATTGATATAAATTAGCATTCTTATTGTGATATTAAATGATGCTGTAATAGAAAAATGGTCTTTGTTAAAACTGTGTTCTTTTTTGGTTGACATAAAGCAACTGCAGCAACTGTATGCTCATTGCATCTGGGTGTAGCTGGATATGGAACTTCTATATCTTGCAGTAAGATTAATATTTTTCTTTTGAGTAGATTCCAAATGTACCCAGTGTTGCTGTGGAGCAGTTGTTGTCATTAACACACAGGCTTCGGGAGACAAATGACACCACGGTGAGCCCTTTCTGGTTTTTTTTTTTTTCTTTAAATTTACTTTCTCCTACTGTGACTATTTGTTTTAACAAAGGCTGGGTGAAGCCGGCTAAGTTATAGTGTTATTTCAAGGGCTGCCTGATTGGAAAACCAGCTGCAGAAAATTATTGATGGCAATTACTGCGCCACGTACTGTAAACTTTTTTGATTTATGATGCACACTTTTAGAATCTGTATAAATAAAGCTTTTAGGAAATTGCCCAAATCCTAGAGAAGTCAGTCAGGACAAGTGCACATGTGGGTTTAGGTACATGGCTCGCATGCTTGAGGTGCCTTTTGAATAGGTATGGATATAATCATGTGTGTCCTAATAGGTTTTGAGCACTTTGCTTTAGACTTTGATAGCTGAAATAATTGGGGCTTTTTGGGCAATGGGAAGTATATAGCCATTATAAAATGCCAATGAGCAGCAGCAAAGACTAAGAAAACGGAAAACTTTGGAACTCCTGGCTGAGTTACTGCTATGGGCTATTCTATTAAAGCAGTGTTGTCAAGAAAAATAAGTACTGCTGACATAGTAACCACAAAATTCTTTAAAAAGATACAGCCGAATCATGTTGAAAAGTAAAAGAAATTATTGCTATGGCAACTAAAGCAATGGATGTTTTTAACGTAACTAAAATGTAAAACATGTTTAGTGGAAACCAACAGTTGAACTGGTGTGCAAATGTAGTCCGTTCTTAGTTTTCATGACTTTAACATGGGTAATAGTTTTTACAGTATTACTATTTAAGAAGCAGAGAGAGGCTGTTATGCTCTTTTGAGCTTAAAAAAAGTCGTAAAAAGGCTGATTTTTAGGTACACCTTTGGGACAGTTTTGTTATTTATTATCTATTTAGCTTTCTACACCTAATGTATAAATGTATTGGTTTTGACATACTTGGAGACGTACCATGCCTGAGCAGAGCATTACAAAAATCCTTTCCAAATATGTAGATGTCTATAGCATTGTGAAATATCCAAATGAAGTATATGATGTTGGATGAGAAGTGAATCACAGCACGGATTGAGGGAGGATTCTTGTAGATCAGCAGTGACATGAGACATGTTGGGAATAGCACGTCTGTGCAGACAGCTGAAATGTGTGCCTTAGGTGTGTCAGGCTATTTATAGAGTTGCCTAAGTAAGCAAGCCTCTGCCAGAGATAATCCTGAAATATTAACCATTGTTTAAAGTGATTTTATTAACAATAGAAGAATACCTGTAGACTATTCAGCCTGGGGGCGTTGTCTGCGTCATTGCAATTGTTTGCTTGATTTACAATAGAATCTAGAGACCACAATCAAGATCATGTTGAATTAGATGCCTCATAGATATATATTACAAAGACTGTCACTAATCCAATTTTGAGTTTACAGTTTTCAATATAAAATATGAAAACAATAAACAGGTAAGACAAAAGAGGAAATTTTGTCCCCAAAACTAACTGCCAGTTGCAAATACTCAGAAGATGTGATACAGCTTTTCCTCTGTGGTCCTGACCTATATGCTTGTTTATTTCAGTGCAGGATCTGATGCTATATATAACTTAGACTTCAAAATGCTAAAAGTCCTGGGAGATTGAATTTGTCAAGATGGTACAATGTATGAAATACTCTTCCTCAGTTACTGTGCCCAGCTGCCTTTCTCCATCAGTGCAGGCACACAGGCTGTGGCTTACCTACCAAAACTTACTCTAACTGGGAACATTTCAGCTGTTTAAGATACTTTTGAAAAGAGAATATAATCTCCAAAGGCAGCGAGGGTTCTAGATGGTGGGCAGGGATAACAAGGATACAGCACTCACACCCTCTCCCTTGCCCATGCTTCACGCATGGATAAGTAGGTCTTGAAATAACACCTGAAATGCCATCATCTGCATCACAGTGTCCAGTGTTGGGTGGTAAATTATGATGCTTCACAATCTTCTGTCAATGAAAGCAGGAGGAGCAGGAGTGGTAATCATAGCAGTTAGCCCAATCTAAATCATTCTTGCTCGTTGCTCAGAGCTATGCTAGAAATTAAGTATTAACCTTTGCTTTCTCAGCATTTAAGAAAAGTTTTGTACAATTTCATGGGTTGTTGTTGTGTTTCTCTTAAAAATATTAATACCTGTTTGTTAAAACCGCAGTCTTCCAGGGGAAAGAATTGATGTTAAGAAATTTCTCATGCTTAAAAATTGTTAAGGAGGGAAAAAAGGCTCTGAAATTCATGAAATAATGCTTTTCTCTGTTTTTTTTTTCCCTGCACGGTAAATTTCTGGATTTTTTTCCAATTGAAACAGCATAATATATTAAGATCATTGTAACGCAGTTAGAAATCCTTTATATGAACCAAACCAAAACATTTCAAAATTACCTAATTAAAATATTTAAGTTTACCCGGGCAAAGCATGGCGTGACTTATCAGATCACACTCATTGTTGTGTGTTTCCTGCTAAAATTAGGAACCTATTTGTATTAGATATCTTCATCCGGTAGATATAATAATAGAATGATTTCTTTCTCAGTCTGTATATCTCTCTTTAGATGCATGCTCACTTCTTTTGGGGTTTTGTTTGTTTGTTTTGTAAATTTTGCCATGTTTGTTTGCCTGCTTTTCCAGGCGTTGAATGGTTTTTGTAACTCTTTGCTGAATCGTGTCCAGTTTTTAGCATTTATTTTAACATGTGGACAGCAGAAAAGCACAGAGTGTTCCAGTAACGGCCCGCCCAGAAGGCGTGTGCAGAGGTGATACAATCTCCATACTGCTGCCCAGTGTTGTCGTGTTTATACATCCAAGAATCCTGCCAGACCCCTTTGCCAGATGTGGAGCTCCTGTTCGGTTTGTGAAAGGCAGATGAGTTTTTAGGACATTGGTCTTTTTACAGTGGCTAACCTCCTTGTTATTGTTAATATTCTTTGGTGTTAGGTTTTGTATAGCGAATAAAATTCAGTTGTCAGCATATTTTTCTTCCTGTTACTTATCAAGTGAAATCATAAGGCTAATCTAGTGATGACATCACGATTTCCATGGCAGTGAATTACTGCAACAAATACAGAATTACAAGATTGCGGATTAAAAAGGACAAGCTGCTGTAGAAGGCAGAAAGTACCTATGAATTAAGAGAAAAATTGAAATAATTCCTTTTGGATTACTCTTTTCTCCTGACTTGTTCAGTTTAAATCCCTGAGATCCAGTCCCACAGGTCAAAAAATTAAACTACCTTGTATTTTTTGACAGGCACAGTCACTGGCCTCCTCTTTATCTACTCGACAACTATTGCGAATTTGTCGTCGACTGTCCCAACATCCAGATGAAAGCCTTTACTATGCTGTTAACAAAGCCTGCCTTTCCAGGTAAAAGTGCTGGTTTTGGTGGAAGTTCAAGAGCTTCTTGGTCAGTTGCTAACATGCAAGATAGCTCTTAAAGGGTTTCAGTAAACAATAGCTGTCTTACTCCTTAAAGTCTGTCACTTCTTTAGCAGTATTTCTGTAGCATTCTCACACCTCAGAGGTGAGTAGAAATGACTGTACTCTCTTCACATCTTTATGAAGATAATTTATGACATTATATAAATGTCATAAATAATGTAATGCATTATAAACAGCATCAGTTCACTGTCTCAAAGCAGAGTTATATTAATGTCTAATACAATCAGATGTTTGGTTGAGGCTTGGTTTCAGTTTTAAAATCTGTATCTAAAAAAGTTATGAACATCTAGGGGGCTTTTGGTTTTTTGTTGTTGTGGGGGGGTTTGGTTTGTTTTATTTTTGAAAGAAAACAAAATGTAATTGATAGGGCCTAATTCTAGACGCTTCAGAGCTCACTCTTTTTGAAACCAGGGGTCAAAGTGAACCGACTCAAGAGAAAAGGTGTTTCCGAAAAAACATTGTTTATTTTGTAGCTCCTACTGGGATGGAAATGAGAACATCATATACTTCCAGCCCTAATCCATCCTACCTGACAACACTGTTGCAATATTTGATAACATTGAAGCCTTTCAAAATGAGCTCAAGCGTAGTTCCTTGCCTATGGAAGAAGCTCAGTTTTTCTCCTTGGGGATAGGTGAAGTGTTGAAGACTATTTGAGTGTGAAGGGAATAGACATTCAGGGTTTGGAGGGCCAAGTAAAGTGTATACTGATTTTAGTTTACAGAAAATACTGAAAAGGTTTGTTTTTTGGGTTTGTTTAAAGTTCTTTAAAATACAGTCGCCCTGTTATTTTTCTTTATTTAGGTTTTTACCAAACCTTGCCAGAGCAGCTTTACATACAAATCTGCAGGATTCTCATATTGAGATGAGTCCAGATGACGTGAAGAAACTAGAGGAAAAGGATTATACATGTAAGCTTCTGCCATCTTTTGTCCTGCTCTTCATGACTGTTACTCAGACAGTTGAGCATATAAATGTCTACTAATTATCCTCAAAATTTAGTGTAGCTTGCTCCAGTTATATCCCTTTGACTTTACTGTATCACAATAGAGTGCTGCTCTCAGTGTATTGACACTTTTGTACTGTCTGCTGTATTCCCAGCTCATGGAATATTTTTTTCCATCCAGATCAAATGTTTCCCAGTCTATAAGATCCATGGCCTCAGACTTTCTTGGACTGTTTTGGGGTTTGGTTGTTTTGGTTTTGGGTGGTTTTTTGTTTGATTGGTTTTGGTTTTTTTAATCTCTCATCACTGATAACTACTCTTGTTTATAGTTACAGTCTTGGTTTGATCTTAATATTTCTCTATTCTGTTTACCATTGCTTCTTTCTCCACACTGTTAAAACCAACCTTTTTCTCTTTGAGAGTCTTGGAAAATTTTCCTTCTTTTTATTCTCTTTAAATTGCTGTGGTTGTTATATGTCACCTTTATCGAGCTGGTCATTGCGTCTTGACCTTATCCAACTTGTTCTCATTTGCAGTAGCATTCAGTGCTGCACATGTATTTCTGATTCTGCCATTTTTCTCACTTATGTTTTCTCATTCCTGCATGACCCCTGGTCTTCATGCTACCTGTATATCTTTTCATATCTTCTGTCATGTAGCACACTTTGAGCAATTTGCCATCCACTAGACTTTCCCTTTACTCTTCTTCCCTGGTGTTATCTCTGCTGTCATTCTTCTGTGTGCTTGTTCTCAGTTTTGCAATTTATTCGACTTCTGTCTTTTTACTGTTAGATCTTTGCCATAGTAAACACAGCTATGGTTTTAATTGACATTGATTCTGTTTTTATAGATTTTATTTATTTGTGTGTATAGATCTTATTTGTGTGTATATATAAAGATAGATATGTAAATACAGAGATATTAATATATTTACTATATACAGTATAATATATATGTGCAGTCATATGTATGTACATGTGTACCCATCCATTGTATTATTATATCTGTATTTGCATTGTTTGAATATATAAAATAATTGGAACTCTTGCCAGTTATGTAATGCTACTGGCTTACAATTCCTTTTTGTTAATCTCAACACATCCCTTGAAGTCTCTTTATGTCTCTCTGTCTCATGCCATAAAGATAGAACCATATAGAATAATAGGTGAACATCTCAAAACATCTGTCTAGAAATTAGGCTATTTTCAGTTTTATACTGTATCAGATTAATTAGTTAGTCGCGAAAAATTATTAGTGTTTTGAGTGCATAATGTTATTGTGTACAATTGTTGTTATTTTCCTAGTGACAGAATTTATAGTTCTTTTGATCTAAGAAATTGTTCTAACGTACTTACTCAGAGCTGTAGTTGAACGTTATTTCAACGAGTGCAAATTTAGCCAGTTTTCACCAAAATGTTAAATATGTCCATGTTCTGACAGTAACCCATTTGAGCAAAAACACAGTGCTGAAAGGGGAGGATCGTCAGTGACTCCCTACAGTTGTGGTGGGTTGGCCCCAGCTCTCAGCTGAGCACCCACACAGTCACTCGCTCACTCCCCTCTGAACCCCACTGCCCAGTGGGACAAGGAGAGGGACCAGGGAGAATGAGAGCCTACATTGACGAAATGTAGGCTAATCAGTGATATTCCAGTAATAAGATGAGAGTATGAAATTAAACCAAGGCAGTGGTCACACCCTCTGGTGTTTCTTATGGTGCTTTTCCCATAAGATCACCTGTTTATCATTTATTGTAATAGAATTCTTTGCAATTCGAATTCATGGTAATGCAATCTCTTTTTAACAGATACTCTTTCAAGCTTTCTCTTTCTGTAGATGGAAATTGTTTACTGCAACCCACAGCCTTGTTAAAATTTGTAAACCGTCACTTGCAGGTGTTGGGGATTGATTGCTTGTCTGCTCAGAGAATGCTCAAAGTAATGCATTTGCTTGTTTCCTGAAAAATGTCTAGGTGAAATAAACAATGGGATTCTGAAGATAGGGTCTGTGACGATGCCAATTTACAACTCAACTGAGAAAATGAAAGTGCCTGATGTTTTGTTTTATGAAAATAGACAAGTAAGTACAAATCTCTGGCTTCTGTGGTATAAAAAGTTTGTTAAAGGTTTACTAATGTGCATGCTTATATATAGTAAATAATGTGCTAACTAAATTTTAAGGGTGTGTTTCTTAAGTGGTTTCTTTAGGCTAAAAATTTTCTCATAGGATTTGATGCTCATTTCAGATGTGTCTTCGCCATCCCTTTTTGAAGAGATTGTAATAACCCTGTTGAACATTCATAAAACATGAAGTAACAGGGACTGAAACTGAATTTTATTAATAGTATTTGATCAGGTGTTGTGTCGAGTGACTTAGTTTTTAATTTGTTTTGCTGCTTCCGGGCTGATCCATTCTTAGGACTGAGACTGTGTTTTACGGGCTCGTCACATGAAGTTGTACCTGCCTTTTATTAGAATCATAGAATGGTCCAGGCCAAAAGGGACCTCCAAAGGTCATCTAGTCCGACCTCGCTGCATTCAGCAGGGATACCCCCAACTAGACCAGATTGCCTGGGACGTCATCGAGCCTCACCTTGAATATCTTCAGGGATATTAATCTCCAGGAATAGAATTAGAATTAACTCTACATGTTTGAAAAGCAAGCTGAAGAGTAATTAGTTATTAGTCAATTGGTTATTATTTATTTTAATTAGTTTAGTTTACTAATTTGTCATAAGTGTTATTAATGTCAATTATTTCATAGTAGTGAAAAATAAGAGCAATTAGTGAACACAATGAAGGGGAAGGGCTTGGTGTCTGTGGGTTTTTTGATTTTTATTTCCCCCACCCCTTTTCTCAAGGTAGGCGTACTGCAGATTTCTCCTCTGTCTAGTGTGGAAGCCTCAAAACTGTCAGACATGGGTATTCTTAGCAAGAGAATTACCCTCTGAGTTACCTTTAGAATATTTTGCCTCTGAAAGGCAACACTTATAGCGTGATCTTGTGAATTTTTTTTTTTCTTTTAGGGGGCCTGGTGTGGGTTTGCTTACTCTTCCTTTCCTATTCTTTTTTTCTTCCCTTGCTTGCAGTTTCTCCACAGAGAGACTATGCTACATGGGCATCACCTACTGAAGGTGATGACAGGCCCTGCAAGGGGAACAGATGACAGTCGTCTTCGTCTTCCCCACTAACATTTCATATGAGATTTTGTTCTGTGTTGCCATTTCAGTAAAGTACTTAACTTGGGTCTGTTGGAAATGAAATCTTGCTAGGACTTCTATCTGCATTGCTTTTTGTACATTCTTGCTTATAGCTTCAAAAACATGTACTCAACCTGTGTTCAGATATTATGCATCTGCTTTATTTAGGCAACGTCTGTTAAAAATACTGTAAGAATGAACTGCTCTGTGTCTGTCCCTGGTAGCTGTGCATTCTGAATGCAGAAGGAAACAGCAACCAAGTACCAGACAGGATAGCTATACCCATTTCTTAATGAATTCTGCTCTTATTTTCTGTGTTGCCAGTTTGTAGTTTGATCATTTTGCAAAACCTGCTGGAAAACAAATTTGATTTATGAGTCCAGTGCAATATTTTCTCTCTGGTTTCTAAAAACTCTACTCTCTAAAAACAGAGAAAAAAAATATATCCTTAACCCTTTTCATTGCTGCACAATGTAATGAAATGCATAGTTTTTGACTGTGTGTTTAATCTTGAAATATTTCATGTTCACAGCAAGTGGCACAGGGATGGAAATAATTTTTAGGTGATAAGCCGAATTGTCAAATGCTACTTTCAGGCCAGGCTTTGGGGCATGTGGATTGATAACACTGACGTGCTATTGATGTGCCTACTTATAAGTCCTTTGTGTAAATAATTAATTTGAAATGTCTGCATGCATCCTAATTCAATGCTACTTTAGGTCCTGGTGTAGAAAAATAAAATAAATGTCAATACACAGCATCTCTTATGGAAAAGCTGTTCTGCAGGGGAACTATAATGTACACATATTTGTGCAATTTGGGATAAAAAAGAAGTCGTCAGAAGGAAGTATTCATGCCTTAGCAATAAAATAAGAAATTTAATCAGTGTATATGGTAAAACTGAATTCCTAGGATTTATGGTCAAAGTTATTCTCATCAGTTAAAAATTTCCAGTGTACATGCATGCCACAAAATACAGTAATTTGCCTTGAAGTCCTCTGCTTAAACTGTGTATTGAGTATTCAGTAGCCTTTTGACAATGCCTGGTTAGGATTTTGTGGTATTAAGCTGTATTTACAAGAATTTCTTCCCCCACCCCCAGCCTCTGTTCTGGAGAGATCTGGAAACATAAAACATCTTTCACACAGTGAAATTATAGGCAAGCTACTGGCTTTTTTTTTTTTTCAATCAAGTACTAGAGATGATAATGTGAAAATATATATATGTTTGTCTAAAGGCAAGCATTCATTTATCTAAGTAGGTTGTCTGACCTACTTACAGATGACCTATTTTTACTAGATACAGTGGAGAAATATACACGACTTCACTGCAAGTAAAGTAGCCTGCTTTGCTACATTGTCCTTAAGTCCTTCCGATCCTTTTAAATAAATTGTTTGTGAGAAGCAAGAAAAGGCCTTTTATGATATTGGATATATACATAAAATGCACCTCAAGAACTTTAGCTTCAATTTGGAAGCTAAAGTCTAATTTAGAAGTTGTAAGAAACATAATAGACACTTTTAGACTTGAGTTTGCATTTTCCTAGCCTTGTTTTCCTTTAAAAAAAAAAAGTTTAATTAGGAAAGTGTATTTATCATTAAGCTAGATTTGAGGTTTAACCTTTAATAAAATAAATGTGTATAATTTAAATATTAATATCAGCTGCTTTTTATTCCCTCTGTTTGGTTTCTGTAACCTTCTACCAGGATACATTTTGCTTCCTCCCAGTACAATTGCTGGAAAATTGTCACAGAATCAGAATCACAGAATCTTCTAGGTTGGAAGGGACCTTAAAGATCATCTTGTCCAACCGTCAACCTAACT
>JAOQGH010000001.1:173958293-173981416 GCA_025769975.1 Gallinago jamesoni | reverse complement strand
TTTTTTTTTTTTTTGTGGTTGGACTCGATGATCTCTGAGGTCCCTTCCAACCACCACAATTCTGTGATTCTGTGAGAACAGGTGTGCTATTTAAATATGTCTCTGCTTACATTATTGCTTTCTGCCTTTAAAAGTTATACTGAAGAATCAGAATAGTAAAAAAATAAATAAATAAGAATCAATCGATCTTTCTTTTGGATGTTTCTTCCCACAGATTCTTTCTATTGTAAATTTTTCACATGTATGGAGACCACAATTATTTTACCTTACTGGAAATGTGGAGATTGTATGTAGCCTGACACGGCTCTGGGTTGAAAGTTGTACTTAAATTCAGAAAAAGGCATAAACTCTATACGCTTATCTAGACCTGTACCCAGAGATGTATCCAAAGCATTCAATTCATGACTTCATGACTTAATCAGGGAATTAAGTTTATTTGTTCTTATGGTGAAACTTTATCATTTTGCCATCACCAGAAATTTTGCGTGCTCCAGACGATAAAGTCAAAATAAACTAACGAGATCCAGAGCATTCACTGTTGTGACCAATAAATATATAGATGGCAGCTGGGGCAAGACTTAAATTTTCACTGCGTTTTGTGCAGCTGTTTTCCTTTGTTACTGACATCCGAGCGTGGTAGCAACGACAGGGTCTGTCGCAGTGGTCCTGCGGTAGCAGCGTCTCGGATCTGCCAGTGCCACAGCTGCTGCGGTTATCACACTGCATTATTCACATTTGTTCCAAGCCAGGAGTGATGAGCTTCATAACACCTGGAGTGTTTGAGAGAGTTCTGTGTAGGTGCTGCTTGTGGCAAAATGTACTGATAACAGTATATTTTAAAAAAAATAAAAAAAAAATCAGAAATACATCCTCTGGTGTAAAAATAGCAGCCTCAATCAAAAGGCATGTGTTCTTCCAAATGTTTCTGTTGGCAGAAACAGGCAAGCTGTGGGCATGGAAGGTGGTTTAGTGCCAGACCCAGCATTAGAAACCATACATTAGCAAAAGTGGTTTTGTTTTCTTCATTTTCATTGTTCAGCCTTAAGTTTTTGTGATAATGATGCTATCAATATAACTCTTTCTATGAAGTCACAAACTGAGAACTCTGACATGAGAGTTTTGTATACTGACAGAATCACAGAATGATATGGAGTTGGAAGGGACCTCTGGAGATCATCTAGTCCAACCCCCCTGCCAAAGCATGACCTCTTAGAGCAGGAACTTGTCCAGGCGGGTTTTAACATCTCCAGAGATGGAGACACCACCTCTCTAGGCATTTAATGAAAAGTGAAGATTGCCTTTCATTCCCTAATATAATTTTGAAGTTAATTTTAAAAGAAAATTTCCTAGGGTGAAAAAAGGGATAAATTGTTTTTTTCACCAGTTTCAAATTTTCTTTCATTCTTTCGTAATGAAGCAGGTGCTCTGCTCTGCAAGATGCCCGTGTGTTGAAATGGAAAAGGTGTGCTCGCGGTGTCTCAGCAGAAGGGCAGTGCTCACAAGCACAACATGGCAACCTCATTAACTGCTTCAGTATAACCTGCAAATCATTTAAAAGAAAATAAAAATGAGACAGTGTGGCGTAGATTGTTTGGGTGGGTTTTTTTTCTCAGTAATGTTTTTTTCTAAGCAGCAAACTATTAATTTCAATAACTTGGGTCTAGCTCTTTTGGACTGTAACTTTATTGACTTCAGTTGGGCTGTGCAGGGAAAAAATTTGTCCCACTACTGTAATAACTGCATCTTGAATTGCAAAATGCCTCCTGGGACCTGTAATAACCTTGTTTATATTTGAAACTGCAGTTACTGCTAGAAGATTAAGTCATTTTATCCTTGGTAACAAGTATTTACAATGTCAGTAAGGAGAATTTTTAACTAAGGGATTATTTTGCCTTTTAATTGCATAATTTCCTTTTTGTTATTCATTAGTGCAGATATTTATTTCCCTTTTATTCTATTTCAGTTTCCCATATGTCTGATGGAATAAAAATTGTCTAATATTTGCTTTCTGAAATATTTTTATTCAGTTTAGCTTAAACACCAACACAGATGTTCTTTCCTCTCTAATTAGCATATGTTTATGTTTCAGTTAAATTAAGTATCTGCAATAGTGCGTATATAAATAACATACAGCAAGTGTTAATGGCAAACTGGTTTGTCCCCTGAACGTTATCTTAGGGTGCAAGAATTGCAAATCACATGAGAGGACATTCTTTTTGCTTAAACAGTTGACTGCTAGCGATGTGGGTGTCCAGAAGATCCGGCTTGATCCTTGGGCCTGGTTATAGACTTAGAGAAAAGGAGGGTGACTTTGTTGCCGTTTTTGTCATTTCTTATTTCTGAGGTACCAGCAACTCACTTCAGAGGCTTTTTTTTTTTTTTTCAAAATGGTTTAGCATTTTTCACATTTCTTGTTCACCTGAAGAAGACTACCAGGCATACTGTCTATTTCATGACAGTCAGGTGAATTTGGAATAAACCTACTTTTCTTGGCCTTGCATTATTAAATAGTGCCTTCAGAATGAACTCATCCGAGCTCTTTTTTTGCAGTTTTTTAATGGTGCTGAAGAGCCTTCTGAATAGCTTTGGTCTCATTCTTCCTTTCAGTTATAATGTGCCTTCTCAATGGAGTAACTGAGACAAAGAGAAGTGGTAACTTGTCATGAAGTAGGAATGTGGAGGGATGGAATCAAAGAGCTTTGACTTGAACTTTGCTCCAGCTACTGTTGCCAACCGAGGATTTTATGTGGTACACCACAGCCTCTGTGAAGGCACATAATGTACTCTCTGAAGCAGTTCAATCTAGAAGTTGGGCAACGTTAACGTGTTTATAATAGCTAAAATCTGGTGGGAATGGCTTTTGGCTTTTGAATGCTGCGTGCACCTTTTAAAAAATGTATCACGTTCTGAAATCGAGGTGTACTTATAATGAAATAAAAGGAGGTGTTGCAGGGACCCTGGCGAGTACAAATGAAGAAAAGGCAAGATGGGGTCATGGCACAGCTCACCGTGTTACTTCGGTAACCGTGCTCTTTCCCTTCCTCCACAGTGGTTCTCTGCCATGCTTGTGTCCTCTGGGCATTCTCTCAAAAGTGAGGCACGCTCCCCTTAATACCCTCGCTGGTAACAGCATGGATAAAAATATGCAAAACAAGCTATTTGGACCAAATAACTTGCTTTCTATTGGAATGGGAGAGGGAGAAAAAAAATAATCTAGCAGTGTTATTTTGTAGTTGGGAAAATATTCTTTTCAGGCATAATTTTAAGAGTCTATCATAAACATACAAACCACACGCTTGCTTTCTATTGGAATGGGAGAGGAGAAAAAAAAATCTAGCAGTGTTATTTTGTAGTTGGGAATATATTCTTTTCAGGCATAATTTTAAGAGTCTATCATAAACATACAAACCACATGCGCCTTCGGTTAGGCACACGAAAGCCAATTTTTTTTTAATTACAGTAACCCTTTTGTTTGATATTCAGTATGCTTTACATTGATTCAATATGTTGATCTATTTCTCCATCTTTGTACTTGCCACAGCTGGCTGCAGTCCCAATCTGCAGATATGCAATCCACTTGGTATTGCTACAGAAGACTGCGTGCTGACATCTGCCCAGTCATCTTTAGCTCTCTTAAGAAACAGAAAGGAAACTGCTTTCAGCATGGGTGTTTTGTGCTTGACACAAGGAGTATTCCTGTTTATTCACCCATTTATGATTCCAAGTATCTGACTGCAAGTAGTAGGAAACATGTAGGAATAAAACTGCCTGTGTGCGCTATGAGGACATTCTTACCATTTCTGGTTACTTTCGGTGTTTCTGATGCAATTCCTGAAGTTGTGTATTACCCCCGAAATGGCTATGTTTTTTGAGTTCTTGGAAGAATCTGTCAGCACAATTTCACCCCGTTTCAAAGCAGTGGAGAACTGTCTTTCCAGTGACAGTTTTCAGAAATGACTGGTGACAGATATTAAGTGTGTCGCAGCTTCTTACTGCACCTATGTACTAGTGTAAAGCTGTAGATTCTTCTGCAGAATCAGGTGGAAGAAGGTTCGTGAGGAGGTGTGTGGCAGAGCACTAACTTGAGTTGGCTTTCCTGTGTTGGAGTCAAGTCCACAGTAGAATCTAGGTAGTTCTATTTTTGTCAGCTCTGCGGTATTTTTTCCTCTGCTCTTGTGGTGAGAACTCTCCCACTGATTTCAACTACTACACATATGTGTGCGATTCTCCATTCTCATAAATACAGTCAGAGGAGAGGCTTTTGGTCCCATTTTAAGAAGCTTAAACAGTTTGCAATTCTACAGCTGGCAGTTGCCATCTTTCAGCTAGAAGTTACAGCCATAAATGTCATAACTTGCAGCTTTGAATGCTCCTATTCTGTTTCAGTGCCAAGTGAAACAGATTAGCAACTCTCAATTTGGTCTAATCTAATCTCTTTAATCTTTCTGTGGGTTATATTTATCTGCTTTACTTTATGCTGGTGTGGACTACTAGATGCGCTCGTAGTCAGACTGAGAATCTCAGCAGAGGACAGTGTCTTGTCAAACAGCTTTTAGTTGGGTTACAACTGAACTTTTCTTTCTACTAGTTCTTTTTCTTTTTCCTTTGCAACCCTTGGGAATCTCGCAGTCATTCTGAGCGAGCTCCCAAGCCTGTAGCCATATCCTTGCAGGAGGGATAAGCATGTGAACTGTCATCTTGGTCTGCATCTACATTACCATTTTTAGACCTGGTCAGGAATGTACTTTTGAAGGCAGTCTCCTTGCTGCAGTTTGATGTGTGTCAAGGAATGTGTGACCTGGATTTTCTTAGGATGAGACTAAACTGGAGGATGTTCTCCAGCAGCACACCTTACTCATTCCTCTGCTGATTCCTTCTGTAGGACCAGTCTAGACCTGAGCTGAAGTGCCAGCTCCTGAACCATCTGTACAGGGCACACTATGATGTTAGCAACACCCGATTCCCTCCATCAATCCACTGTCATCATTCTGCACAGCTTGCTAATGCAGACATCCTGCAATAAAGTTATAGATTAGTTTGAGCTCCAACCCAGTTCTGATTCCATCTGTGCCTTTTTTGCTAACACCAGTGGAATGGCATTAACAAATATTACCAAGGCAATGCTCTAATTCCAGGTGACAGTTACAGAATGTTTCCTTAGACCACCGAGAATTATTTTTTTATATTTAATGCAAACTGACTTCCTAGCGTTGACAACCTTGCAATACCTTTGTGAAATAAAAGGGCTGGGGAAAAAAAATGGGATTTTTTTAAAGGAGTGCATAGGCCTGTGTGACTTAATTCTAGAGACCCAACCCTATTTCTGGTTATTCCTAGTAAGACAGGTAAGTATTTTGCAAATCTATACATATTTTAAATAAAATATATATCATTAAATTGTATTTAGAGTTCTTTGATGTGTGTTGAAATTGTATCTGCCTATAAAAGAATATGGAGAATACTTTAAGTTTTGGAAAGCTATGTTTTCTTTGTTTATAACTATTAAATGTATACAATTTTATTATGCCTTAATACTGTATTTATTTACTGCAGGGTGTTGGGAAAAACAAGATCGTTGACAGATTCCTTCACCTTTTAAACAGGCCCAGAGAGTATTTACAGCTCCATAGGTAAGAACGTGTTACCCTTCCATGCTTTGTATTTATAGTCTGATTTCCAGTGCTCTAAAACTTGTGTTTCTGAAGTTTAATTTGTTCTCATTTGAACAAGGACCCTGTTCTGGTAGTTGGCACACAGAACACAGAAATATATCTGATTTATAGACAGAAGCAATAAGCTGAGAGGTTGAGAAGGGGGTACAAAAGTCTAATGCACTCATGTTGCTTAACATAAGAGGAAGTCGAAGTCAGAGCGGATTGACGTTAAACCGTGCTCAAGAGGAGAGTAATACTCTTGTGTCATTTCTGGAGAGATTTTCCTACGCATGAAGTACTGTGTGAGGGAAAAATTTCAAAGATGCTTGTTTGACTATGTCACTTGCTAGGCGAGAAATATTTTACAAAGTAAAGGCTTTTTTCCTTTGGCACTCCCACTGACCACGTGTGTTTCTTTCTCACCCATAAACATCTTTGCATTAGAAAATTATATTTATTTTCAAACAGAAGCTAAAAAACAGACTTCAAGACAACAACCAATGAATACAATTTTTGAATACAATTCAAAAGCTGAAATGATATACAGGGGATTATTTGGTGACATGAACTTTAAATCAGTAAGTTGACATGAAGACTGGATATGTCTAGAAGAATCAATTTCAATTAAACCGCATCCTTTTTCAGCTTCATTCCTTATCTTTACCTCTCTTTCTTCTCCTTCCTAGCTTCATCACCTTGTCTCTTTTCATAATCACTGTTTTTTAAATAGTGCTAATAAAAATTTATGTCTTTTATATCTTGCCCTCTTGTCTCTCTCTCCCTTTCTCCCCCAGCTTTTTGTCTTCAAATGTCTTGCCCTTCTATTCCTGGTCCATGGATAGCTCTATCTCGTCACCTTTCTGTTGCTTTTTCTTTTGTACTAAACTTCCATCACGTCTTTCCCAAATAACGCTTTTATGACCTGCTACTTGCAGCGTTATGTTAACTTTCCTACCACCTTCTCTGTTAGGAGCAGCCACCCTGTCCTTCTGGATAAAATACACTATCATTTTTGCAAATCCCACTTATTTCACAAAATATTACAGTATTTCTGTCATTCAGAGTGTGTCTTTTTGAAAAATTGTTCTCCAGTGAGCGTGGTCGGACAGAACAGTACTTTAACATAAATTCAGGAGAACGTTGTGTAAGCATGATATTTGGAGTCACAGTGGGGCTGTAGAATGTATTTGTTACAACACGATAGTTGATGCTTCTCCAGGAAGAAAAAAAAGTGGTTTTTTTTTGTCTAGTTAAAAAAAAACTTCTATAGGTAAAGTACTGGTTATGGTTACAGGGCTCTAGAGATATATTGAAGAAGGAAATTATGAGTAGTCCTATGGAGTTTGACAAAAATAATTCCGGAATATAGAAAAATCAGAAATTTCTATTTCTTGGTTGTCATTTTGAAATACC
The DNA here is from genome assembly GCA_025769975.1 of Gallinago jamesoni. NCBI lineage: Eukaryota > Metazoa > Chordata > Aves > Charadriiformes > Scolopacidae > Gallinago > Gallinago jamesoni. The sequence goes on along the minus strand of JAOQGH010000001.1, from coordinate 173,974,349 downwards.
TTGTGAAGAACCCGGTCTGTGTAATATGTTGATAAACTTTATGGGATGTTTGAACTTTATAGGGCAATTACAATGTTGTTAGTGCACACTTTGGATTGCAAAACAAAATAAGAGTAAGTTTAGGAAAAAAGCCAAACCAGTTCACTACTAAGACTTTATATATTTTGTGGGGAGAAATGCAGTCAGTAGCTAATGGCATAGGTGTATTTTATTAGAAAATATGCTAGAATGTGAACTTCATCTTCAATAGCCTTGGGTATTTCTACAGATTTCATAGCTAGCTACCTTCAATACCATTAAGCATGCTAGCAGGGAAGTATTTCTACATATCATACTTTTAATGGTGCTCATATACGTGGGTTGTAAATCTAGACTGATTGAACATTCAAAGCATGTATTTTAGTTGACTGCTTTGTAAGGGAAAGAAATAATTTTGCTGCTTTCTTCATGAAACATGTGGAGGCGATTCAGTGCCAAATTAAGGTGAACATTATCTGCCCTTTCAGAAATGTGTCTGACAGATGGTGCCTCATTAGTCCTTGGAATTTGGGTTGCAGACTCTCCAGTTCCACTTCAACTGGTTTCTCTGGAAATGAGTGTGCACTTGTCAGCTGCATATCCTGAGGCTCTGAGTTTCTAGTGAGGTAGGGAATCTGTAGGAAAACAGATGACGATGACATTGTGAGCTCTTGAACTTGTCCATATAGACTGTCACTTCATGTAATTAGCTGTAAAAGAAGTAATATACATGTATGTATAATAGTGCCAATGCCAAATGGGTGTTGCAACTGAAGAGTAGCCATTCTGAAGTAGAGAAATAGATCCTTAGCTATAAAATGTCCTTGTTGGTGGCAATAATTAAGATATAGCTAGAGAAAAAACAGTAAGAAGAGCTTTAAAGTTAATATAATTAAGACCTTTATTAAAACGGAGTGTTATGTAATAAATAAAAGTAGTGAGTAAATAAAAGACAAAAATAATTAGACTGAATTTCAGAAGTACTCTGATTTTTGAATCCAATTGCTGTTTTTCAAAACTGTTTTTTTAACAAAGTTGAAGTGGCAAAATCATGAAGAGATTCCAGAAATACTTACTTTCAACACCTTGTCAGGTAAATAAGGGGGAAGTACACCACAATGTAGTGTAGTAGGTTTTTTTATGCATTGAAATTGATGTGGTTTTTATAGAAGAATACCTCACCCCTTGTGCCAGAAAACAGGAACATGGAAGAACTAAAAATGCGATTAAACCTCCTTTGGGTTTGGTTGTTGGTTGGTTGGTTGGGGTGGTGGGTTTGTTTGTTTGGTTTTTTTGGTTGGTTGGGTTTTGTTGGTGTTTTTTTTTACTGTTGAGATGAAACAGTATAAGGAGTTCTGCTGATCTAACAGTACATATTTTCAGTGATGTTCAAGCAGGGAATATTTGCCTTAGAGACACTGATCTATTACCAGGAGTAATTATCAAGTCTCACATTTTGTATCTTATATGTTAGGATAATGAGAGGAGACATAAGACAGAAAAAATAGAGTGCTTTTCCTTAAACATCCATTCTGACATCTGTGTTTACTTGTTGTACTATTGATTCACATAGAAGGGTCAGCCTGACCTTAAGGTTTAGATTGCTTATGGTGGTTACAAATCCTTATTCTTAACCTTTCCTTACAGCACCTCATTGAGAGGTTTTATTTTCTTGAAATTGTTAAGTCTTATAAATCATTTTGGGACCGTAGAACTGAAAATCTTAACTGGAAGGCAGCTGTGATTGGGATTAATAAGGAAAGCTTTTAAGAAAAATGTTTCCTTATAAATTATTCAAGAAATTGGCTACTTCCTCTTACGTATTTCCTGATGTTAGGAGTTGATCAGGTGTTGATCAGCTCTCCCGTTGCACTAATTGTGGGGTTATAGAATTCTTTTGATTATGAGCAATTTGGGCTTGGCACAGCCTCTTTTTAGGGCTGCACTTATGAAGCCTCTGGCTCCTTTTCCTTGTTGAAGGAGGACCTTTTATCTGCTTGGATTTCCTAGTCACTCCTTTCCTACAAGAATTATCTTCCCCCTGTACAGTGCCTGTACTCGGCACTGGTGAGGCCTCACCTTGAGTACTGTGTCTAGTTTTGGGCCCCTTACCAGAAAAAAGACATTGAGGTGCTAGAGTGGGTCCAGAGAAGGGTAACAGAGCTTGCCCTTGTGAGGGGTCTGGAGAATAAGTCTTATGAGGAGCAGCTGAGGGAACTGGAGTTGTTCAGCCTGCAGAAGAAGAGGCTGAGGGGAGACCTTATTGCTCTCTACAACTACCTGAAAGGAGGGTAGTAGAGAGGCAGGTGTCGGTCTCTTTTCCCAAGTCACAGGTGATAGGACAAAGGGAAATGGCCTCAAGTTGCGCCATGGGAGGTTCAGGTTGGATATTAGGAAAAATTTCTTCACCAAAAGGGTTATTAAGCATTGGAATGGACTGCCCAGGGAAGTGGCTGAGGCACCATCCCTGGATGTGTTTAAAAGATGGGTTGACATGGTCCTCAGGAATATGGTTTAGTGATTTTTATTTCTTTTTTATTTTTTTTTGTCAGAGTTAGGTTGATGGTTGGACTAGATGATCTTTAAGGTCCCTTTTAACCTAGACAATTTTATGATTCTGTGAATAAGTTTCAGCAGAGAAATGCTAAACTTCATTTAACCCTCAGGGATGGTTGTCTCAATTTTGTGCACCCAGAACACCAGCTACACGTTACAGAACATACAAAAGTGTTGTCTTGCCTAATATTAAATGATAGAGTTTTATTGCTTTCACCCTGAGCGTGCATTCATGATGTGCTAGAAGGGGGACAATCTATGAGGCCAATAAGAGATCTGTGTAGAAATTAAACATGGATGACTTTCTTAGAAACTTCGATGTCCTCCAAATAAATGTGAGAGTCAAGTGTTCATGTTGCTCCTAAATGTGTGAACCCTGGAAAGCTTCATTGTTTTATGAGCCTTGCTGTTATTGCTTTTGCTATGTCTCGTGTGAGTTGTGTGGAAAGAAATTGCCAGTAGGTCTACACAGAAATCTGAGGCCAAAGTTGATAGACTAAATTGTGGATCTGTAAAACAAATTTCATTGAATCAGGAAAAATATTTTCATGCAAACCGATAAAGTCTTGCTTTAAATTACAAAGTCTCCTGAACCAAGAGGATTCCAGAGAAGGGGAAAAAAAAAAGTTAAAGCTTTAGAGAAGACTCAGGGAAGGACATGTGCCCTGCTAAGACTATAAAATCCTTCTTAGCACTGATGAGAGTAATAGATAAATATAAAAATGTAAGCTCCCAGCTCTCCTGCATAAATATGTCAGAAGAAAGTACAGAAGAAAGTATCATGGACTTTAGACTGTTGCTCCTTTGATGTGATCAAAGAAAAAAGGATTAATTTTACTTCTCTTATCATCTAATTAGTAACTAATTGCACACAAAGAATGGCTTTGATGGAGTAAAATGTCCTTTACCTCTCTTAGGTTTGCATCTATTTGGAATTAAGTCATACAGACAAGCTGCTTTTTAAATTTTAATGACAGTGATTTCTCCTCCTTGAATTTACTATTTTTGTAGGGCCTGTATTGCAGAACTACAATATTTATCCTTTTGTTCCCAATGCATTCTTGATTTATGACTCCATTTTTTTGTTTTGTTGGTTTGGGGTGGGGGGTGGGGATGTTGGGGTTTTGGGTGGTTTTTTTTTAATGGAAAGTTTCCTAAAAGTTTAGGTTCTGACTAGGAAGATGTAAAATTCAGTGACTCACTTTTTATAGTAGTTTCTGCTAGTATAAATGAGGTGCTAGCTTTTACATTTTAAAGGCATTGGGATTAATATATACATCAAGTTTTTGGAGTCATAAGGTGTTATCTGATCTCAGCTTTCATTAAAATACACTTCTAGTCTTTGATACATAAGCTTAAAAAAGGAATAGAAGATTTACATGCATCTTAATTTAAGCAACTAAAGACAACTGGAAAAATAGTGTGGAGAATAAAGAGCGTCAACTAAAGACCTGTGGAGGCTGCCACTTCTGTTCTTCTGGGGTTGGATTTGCTTAAAGTCATGCAGCTTAAAAGAGCAACTAGCAACACGAACCCTCTGAAATTATTATCTGCCATCATGAATCCTAATTGCTCTGTTAGCAAACAAAAGTCTCTCTGTCTTGGTAGTCCTTTTAAGAAAAATTAATTGTGGAAAGAATGTTTGTGTTCCCAGCAGTACATTTGCTTGTTTCAGGAAGGCACAATTTTCAGTTTTCTGTGTCAGTACCTTTTCTTTAAAGTTTGGTATACATCACAGTCCTTGATTTTTTGAGATACTTGAAAGCTGTATGGACGCGGTCCTGGGCACCTGGCTCTAGGTGGCCCTGCTTCAGAGGGGAGTTGGACCAGATGACCTCCTGAGGCCCCTTCCAACTGCAACCACTCTGTTATTCTGTGATTTAACAATTTCTGCAAGGTAGCAGCTGGATTACTGTAGCTAGCTCTTATTCTAGGTACGTTGTAGTAACGTGCTGTTAAATCAAAATTGTTCGGGGGGGGGGGGGGGGTAAATTTAGAACTTAGTTTATCTTGTCTTTATAAAATTGGATTAAGGCAGCGGTGTCTGTTCCATGTGGGGAGGCCATTTGCGCTGCCCTTAGCGGAGGCCCAAATGTGTCAGTACGGAATGGTAGTTAAAATTGAGGGTAATTAAGAAGCAGCTTCAGACTCATTGTTTCAGAACAAGAAAAATAGGAACATTTTGTGTAATGAGATTAAGTTTGATAACTTCTAGAACATTTATTATTGTTATGAGTGTAAATAATGAGCAGTTGTTAAGGAGAAATTTCTCTGAGATGTTTCCTGGCTTCACGCTGTCTCAGCCATAGATGAGCTGTAGGAAATGCAAAAATTGCAGCCCGCCTTCTCCTCTGCAGTGTGTCTACCACAGGTGTTCTTCTAAGCAATTCGAAATGTTCAGGAATATAAAGTACCAGCCCTTTCCACTGTGATGGGAACTTGGATGCTCTCAGCTATTGGGAGAACTGGATCCCCCTGAGCTATTACATATGGGACCACTGAAGCCATGATAAGTAAAGCTAGTCAGCCTCAACTCTGATGTCTTTGGTATGCAGATCTGCAATAATTTAATTGTGTAAGAACATTGCCGTCGCTTCCAGAAATAGAAGCTTTTGATGAGCAGACTGCAGCGTAATCTATGTCAATAATTTATTGATGGCTTATGAATGGATTTTCTGCTGCTTGGAGCCTCAGTGTATCTGCAGAAGATATGAAACGGTTAATTCTGTTCAAGTGTTCTCTTCCTGCGTATCAAGAAAGTAATCTTCTAGGAAATTAGTTTATTGTCAAGAAAGAGAATAAGAATCTTCATGTAGTCATAGGACAAAAAGAGGGAATTGTTTTTGGTGTATGAGAGTTGTTCTCTGTAAGGTCAAAAAATTTAAAACTGTTTACAAATAGGATTTTTATGCCTTTTCATGAAAATAGAGAACGTGGGACGTTTTCTTCTTCAGCTTTTAAATAATGCCCTTAAATTAACCATATTAAGTCTTAGTTCTCCATGTGGTTATCTTTTCTTACAAGTTGAGATCACTTGTTTTCCATTTGTCATGGAAATAATAATAGACATTAACATATATTTTAAAGCAATTTAACTTTGTTGTAAATTTGATGTCTCACCACTGTCAACAGAATACTAACTTCTCTAGAAATTCTATTTTTATATCTTACTATTATTTTAGAAGATACTACACTACTTTAGTCTGTTTTTTCCTAATGTTACATTTTCTTTCAAAGAATTTACTAATGGTATTGCATCTTCCTTTCAAAGTTACTGTGTCTGTTCTCATGACTGATGATTGGAAAGTGTGATTCAGTTCAGTTTAAAGATCTACATTTTGTCTTGTGCCTTTTCTAGTCCCTAATAAATTACAATAATCTGATGATCTTTTCTTCCCAAAATTAACCAAGTTTACATATGTTATCCTTTTCAAAATAAACGTAATTTTGCTGTGATCTTTAACAATCAAATTAATGGAGAGGTTTTGGGTAGGACAATAAGCTTATGGTGTACCTACAAGCAATACTTACTATGGACTGTCTATTAATCTTTAGATGTTAATTTTCTTTCCCTCTTTTTCAGCACACATAATCAGTATAAAATCTAATTACCTGTTTCCTCTATTGAGATCATTTAAAACTACCCTTTCAGCTTTATTGACTCCAGATTATTTAAATTCTAATGAGAAAAGTTCAGAAGGAATAACTTCCTTTGCCCAAGACACTGATGATCACCTGATAATGTAGAATTATAGCGTACTTGTTCTCAGAGTTGCATTTGGTTATCTTCTCTTGAAAGAATATAGGACCATGTAAAAAAAAATAATGTATTGGCTAGCATATAATAGGTGACTTTGTGCTTTTTTACTCTTGTTGTTTTCTTAAATACATTTTCAATCAATGCAGAGTTGCACTGCAGAGCTTCCAGGAGTTCCTGCAAGCTAATGGTCTCTCTTTCCAATCTCAGCTTTTCAAGAGCTGTCAGGCTTCTCTGCCGTTGTCAGATTCCAGGCATTAGAGAGAGCCTTCATTTATCTTTTTGTAGGAGTTATATTCAGCGTGAATATCGTGCTGTGTGGCTGATACGGAGAAATAACTTAGGTTAGAAGACCCCGTCGTTTCATTTTCCTGTAAAGCTGAAGTAATCATTTCTCGCTGTTTACTCAGTGAAATGTATTCTTATACATAATAAGGGGACCTGTAGGCTGTCATGTTTCTTTGCTTACAAATTTTACAGTTCAGGTGAGTGAATTTCTTATGTTGTTATAACAAATTATGTGAAAGCATTGCATCTCGTTTTGAAAGATGGATCATGTATAAGTAATTCTGTAACTTGATTTAAGCACAACCTGAATTAAACATATAATTCCCTTTGGTCTTTGTTCTGCCACCCGCAGTCATACTGAGTAATGAGTACCTTTATATTCCAAATAATTTCTTGGATTTTAAACAAATATATGTCCTGCTGTGTAGCTATAACGGCCTAGCAGAAAAAAAAAAAAGGGGGGGATTTAATCAGTGTATAGAGATAAGTCAAAAAGGCTTTACAGTATTATTTGAACAGACAAATGAGACAGCTGATTGATTTTTCAGATATTTCAGAATTCCCTAAACATAGTGGTCAGCTCATGCAGCGCAACGACTGTGTGATAGGTTTGCTAAAGAAATTAATTTGTAAATGTCAAGGTCATGCAGATTTTTTCTTTGTGCTAAGATCACCTGCTCTTCATCAGGATAATCCGTGAGTGGATTTCCGAACCAATTAACAGCTTCAAATGGCCCTTGACCTAATTATTTTTCAAATGCTCTTAAAATTAGGTCACAGCAGATGGGTATGTTCATGTCTGAGAATGTAATTGAGAAGATATGTATATCTATGTACATAGGTATTTAGATAGATAGATAGATATCTCACAAGAATGAAGAACTACAATTCTTAGTGCATGTATTCCATGTCTCTGCTCCATGTCTCTGCTTTTTCTTTTCAACTATCCCAAAGGTTCATTTGGAGAATAAGAGGAAGGCCAAACCCGCATCTGGTTTATCTAAGCTTCAGCACCAACCATTAAAACACAAGGTTGCCTTCCACAGATACTCTCTTAGCCTTTCAGCCTAAGTGTAGGCATATACAAAAGCCAGGACAGTGTTCTTCAGCACTTGCCAAGATGGAGTAATTCCAGGGAATACAGATGTTTGTAATGTTAACTAGTGTCTTGACACTGTGTCCTATATTTGGGCATAAGCCTCCTGGGGGCTCAAGCCTTGAAATAAAGCATTGGAATACCTTCTCCTTTTCTTAAGTTCTATGGCAATGAGTAAACTATAAAATGGGTCAAACTGTGTTTTTGTCTTTACATTTCAATGTTCTGGGAAAATAATGTTCAATTTTTGACAAGTGTCAAAATATACAATGAATATTTGCAGATGTATCATATAGACAGCATTAACATTTTTAATGAAATTTCATGCATTGATTTAATTTCTCTAAAGGAACATCTTTGAGCCAGATAGTCCTCCAGATGAATTAACACAAATTTCAGAAGAGGAGGAACATAGATTTCTTTTCCTCCTTAATTTTTCTTCCTGGTTACTTTCAGCTCCTATGTCTCACCCAGAATGCTTGGAGATTTATTTATTTCCATCTTTGCCTCCCATCCTGCTCTGTTTCAAGGTCTGTCGATAGAGGTATTCAGCTCTTCCAAACAACTCCAGATTTTCATTTGAAAAGAACTTGGAAGAAAGTTTCCGTCTTGAATGAATGAAATAAGAAATGCTGAACTCATTGGGTTTGTGTAAAAGAGAATTCTATTCTAAAGAATAAAATAGCTATCGGGTGCAGTTCCCCTCCTATCTTTTTGGAGTAATTTTTTCAATTCAATTATTTAATAGAATTCGGGTGAATCTTGAAAATTGACAGGGACAGAACGGACTGAACAGTCTCTGTGGTTGATGGAAATTTCTGCTGCTGCATCTCCTAGTTCTGCCCTGGAAAGAGGGCATTGCTGTCAAAGAAATAGTAGCTGTCAAACACTGGTATTTTCAGATAAGTCTACAGACCTCAGAAAAAGATGCCTGTAGGGTAAATAATGCACCACTAGCAAAAAATAAATAAAAGGCAGTGATGTGAGCTAATAGACAAAAAAACATCAAAAGAATTCTCAGAACTCTTTACTATGAATTGAGTGGTATTGTCAGAAGAGTTGCTGAGTTTCAGTAGCAGATCTTTTTCTTTTCTTTTTCATAGAGAGTTTGTGAGGATGGCTTCCATGATAAAAATAAAACTACATTCTTAGGAAAGGCATTAGTGAGCTTTTCATATCTTCTTTTTACAGTCAGAAGACAAGTCAGTTCAGTTGAGTAGGATGACAGTATGTCAGACAGTTTTTCTCACTTGCTTCTACATTCCCACAGTCTTTCTTCTTTGTGTCAGAACTATTTTCATCTTGGGAGCCAAATGTGATGAAATGAGGAGGTTTTGATATTCATGTCTTTGTCAGAGCCTAGTTAATATTAAGATGCTAATATTAATAAGTGAATGTGAATTACAGTTTTTAGTTCCTTTCCTGTGGGAGTGAAATTCTGCAGTCTGATGTTTTAAGTGCCAGACATATTTTACATTTAGGAAAATCTGCAAACTCTGTCGTTCAGAATTATTTCAGACTTAGCATATTTTTATTATTCTATATTTCAATGTCTTTACATTTACCTAATTCATTACAAAGTGGAAATTTAAGAAGAAAAAAGCCCCAAGGAGCCAGATTATTTTTAGCCATTCTTTACTGTGTTTAGGTCATGTTCAGTTTCTGAAGAACAGAAATAAATGACATCTAATTGCACAGCTTATGATTCTGAAAGGAAAATAACATTTATCTGTACTAACCCTGGCAAAATCACTCTTTTATACGTGGCTGAATGTAAAAGCCTAAGCAAGTACAGGACTTTTGCATTCACTTATGTCATCAAGCCAATGGAATTAATATTTCACTGTATATTTAGCTTCTATATTGCATTGCAAATCACCTGAAATATTTTCTTAAAATATTAGAGCTCAATAATAACAAAGTAGAAGAAAGGAGAGAATCACAAAATAAGAAAAAAAATCAGAAACTGGATTTAGGATGTCAATTGTTCTTTTGTTTTGATTCCTTCTACATTTTTTATTTTTTTTTTTGATTCATGCAACTTTAATACTAACACTGAAGTAAATTGCAAACTCTTCTAGTGTTTGTTCCTTTCAAAGATACGGTCTGTTCTGTCTTTCCACAAGACTGAGATCATCCTAAGGATTTCTGTAGGCTGCTGGTGTTAGTATACACACAATCTAGTATTCCATATCAGCCAGTTGTGCGTAATCTCTGCAGAGCCAGAGGATTAACTAGCTCACCAGAAGTAAAATATGCTATTTTGTATTACAGTAAAGCACCATTTGACATTTATGTCTCTTCTTCTGTTGCCACCTTTGCTTGTCCATGCCACCACTAGAGATTTTCCTTTCCTGCCACTCTCTGTTCACTTTATTTTTTTCATGCATTGACTGCTAAGTGCAAATTTATGATCTGTAAAGCATCCTCTAATGCTTCACCTTCCTTTACTTTATTTTTGTCCTATGCTTTCCTTAGATCTTCCCATTTTCTCCTTTCTGTTACTTAAAAGACATCACAGTTCAGATTTGACAAATCCTTCCTCTTTTCTCCTTGGATTAATTCTTTAAAGTATTACCCGTGAGTTATTTCTGACTTATTAGTAACCTGTGACTGTGCCTTTGTACACTCTAAGGTTTGGTTTGCATACTGTAACATTCTTTTACATCTGGGACTGTATAGTATTGAACCAGAAGTGAGAACTGTTAATGGAGGTAGGCTGATACATCCAGTCTAAGAATTTAGTCCCTAAATAATCTCTGTTCTAGAAACAATGATTGTTGGTTTATTGTTATTTTTGCATCCGTTATTGATTTCTCTGTCCACTGTAGAAATAGCCAGAGACAAGCAGGATGACAATAGATGCTTTGGTTTTTTATGTCTGTGGTAGGATTTCTAAGATAATTGGTTAGTGCTACTGCTTATTTTGGTGGTTAAATAAATTATGCCATGTGTGTGAATACAGTATCAATATTACTATTTCGGGGAATGTTACTGCTTGTGAGAGGCCTCAGTTGGCGGGGTTAAAGGAGGTGGAGGTGATCTCAGCTTTGTAACCTTTTCCATTCTGGAGCAAAGTTCAGATGAAGTGGCCAAATATTAAAAAAAATCTCTGCTCACGCCCTGTGCTTTATTCTGTGCCAGTGGGAAACACTGGCATAAATCAATCATGTGTTTAAAGCTAAACAAGGAGTTATTAGTTGTTAGGAACAGAAATCCTGCTGACAACAGTATCAAATAAAGGAAATTTGCATGTTATGCTGTCATTTTAAAAGTGTAATTGGAAGCTGGCATTTTATTGTTTGCTGCAAACAGTACTGTGTTTGATTTCCTGTAACCACGGAGCTTATCAGACTATTATTGGTTTTTTACAAGGTGTTACAAAATTAAAGATAGAACTAAGGTGGATATTTGGAACAGTGTGAGTCAGTGTAGCTTAAGCAAACAGTTTTGTTATACGGCGTGGCTGTGAAGGCTAAGAGATTTTTGTTGCATCAAGTCTCACATGAAGTGCAAAGGTTACCAGCCTCACCTGTCAACCAGCGTGTGGATCTCAAGCAGCATAAGTGAGGCTCTCCTGAAGGGTCATGTCACATGAATAGTCCCTCATATCGGTTGACGAAGACTAATCCAAAATTTGAAATTCAGGAGGAAAGGGCTGGCATAGCCTACTTGCCCTAAGGTTGAATTGGATATCCTGTGAATCGGGAGGGGCTTGCCCTACATTACGAACAAAATTTATATAGGTAAATCCAGTGTGGTGATGTCTGTTGCTGGACCTTTCTGGATTGCAACTCATTTTTATTTATCTGTACATTCAGGGGTGTTTGAAATAGATGAAAATAGCAAAGATTTAGGAATATTCTCATTACAAATTGTAATTAATAATATCTTAAATTTGAAGGAAAAAAAATTGAGCAATTCAAACATGAATACAATTTCAAAAAGAAATACTATGCTATTATAATGCTTTCATAGTGCTTAAAGACATGGTTTAGTGATGGTTTTTATCAGTTAGGTTGATGGTTGGACTAGATGATCTTAAAGGTCCCTTCCAACCTATACAATTCTATGATTCTATAGCCTTTGTCCCATCTAAGAGCTTACACTGTCCGTGATATAAAATGTAGCAAGTGCTAGTAAAAATTATTCCATCTAGTATGGTTTAGATAGAACTAAAAATAGTTGTTTTTTAGAATTCCACGAGTATTTTTGGTCTTTTTTTTTTTTTTTACTTGGTGGTATGTTGAGAAGAGCAACTAAAACATTAATGATTTGACTATGATATTGCAAATACCTTTTTGGGTCTTCTGAGGAGATTCCACTGTTTGTCATCACAGTTTAAGCATGCTGAACTAGAAATAGAAGTAACGATAGTAATGTGCCTACATGCAAAAGATACGCGTTCAATTTTCAGTGTTTTCATTTCCAGGGTTTATGAGAAATTGAGAACTGCAATGAAAGCCCTGGCAGAGACAGAGTTACTGAACGTTTGACCACTAAGTTGGCACTGCGTTGTTCTCAGTTCAAGTTCTTAAAGAATTCTAAAAAATATATATTTTTTTTTTCACTTAGAGAGCGTTCATTTATTCATTTATTTATTTTGTATTTTATTTCAACTAAAATTCCTGTGTATTTTAATTAATACTGTCTATTTTTCCACATTTCAGAGATACCACTGTACAGAGCCTTACCCTACAACCTTCTGTTAAAGATGGTCTCATTATATATGAAGATTCACCACTGGTCAGTAGTAACTTTTGGATTGTATATTTGGAAATGTTCTTCATTAAAAACAAGTAGTTAAACATGCTGGCTTTCCAAATAAGAAAATGTGTTGTGATTTGATTACTTTCATGGCACAGTCAGTGAGCATCGTAACATTTCATTAACTTTTACTTTGGTCACATTTGTCATGTCTGCTTTGCCAAACGTTGAGTAAGATGAGCTGATTCATGCATGCACGAAATAAGTACGGAAAATAATTTAGTATTAACCTGGCACATTCTAACTGATGGAGTGGTATTTTTCTCCTTCTCTTCTGTAGCATCTCACATCTACCTGCTAAGTTGGACTCCAGACAGCGCTTGCAGCCATTTTTTGTTTCTTTCAGCGTCATGTTGACAGTCTAGACAAACTGCTTTTGCACTTCTCTGTTAGGCTCCTCACAGTCCTTTCCATCTCTATCCTAAAGAAACACCCACCTTTCTCGTCCCACCTGCTTCCTCTCCTCTTTCCTACAGACTGGTCATAGCTTTTCCCTGTTCTGAGTCCCTTTCTTGTCTCAGAGCCCTCAAGATGTCACTGACTGAGAAACCAGTAACGCAGTTTCTTGTAGTAATTTTGGGGGAGTTCTGATGTTTTTGATTCTTTTCTCTTCTAGGTAAAAGCAGTGAAGTTTGGACATATTTTGGTAATTGATGAAGCAGACAAAGCACCAACAAATGTTACCTGTATCTTAAAAACCTTAGTAGAAAGTGGGGAAATGGTTTTGTCAGATGGAAGACGAATTGTTGCCAGTAAGTAGATAGAAAGCTTTTTGATCATTTACAGTAAAATTTAACATGTTGAGTTACTACGTAGAGACCCAGAAGAGTCCAAATGGAAAAAGTTTGTGATGCTAATCGGTTAACAATTAAAGGATTTACAGTAATTTTCTTTACTGCTTTTGCAGTAGCCACAAAGGTTTTCTTAATTAGCATTCTCATGAATTTTGCCAAAAAATATTTTTTTAAAAAAGCAAAACCACAAAAAAAACAACAAACTGTAAGTTGACCTCTCTGTTTCTCATTCACCATAAGAAATGTGGTGAATATTGACCAAATTATGATCTTGGTTATGCCTGTCTGAATAGTTGGAGTATAATTTGATCAAATCTAGGATTGAAGATATCATAGAATCACAGAATGTGTTGGGTTGGAAGGGACCTTTAAAGATTTTCTAGTCCAAACCCCCTGCATGGGCAGGGACATCTTTAACTAGGTCAGATTGCTCAGAGCATCATCAAGCCTGACCTTGAACGTCTCCAGGGGTAGAGCCTTCACTACCTTTCTGGGCAACCTGTTCCAGTGTTTCACCATGCTCATTGTAAAGAAACTCCTTCCTAATGTCTAATCTAAACGTACCCTGAACTAGATTAAAATAATTTCCCCTTGTCCTATTGCTACATGCCCTTGCAAACAGTCCCTTCCCAGCTTTCCTGTAGGCCTCTTTCCGGTACTAGAAGGCCACTATAGGGTCTGCCTAGAGGCTTCTCTTCTCCAGGCTGAACTCTCTCAGCCTGTCTTTGTAGGAGAGGTTCTCTGGCCCTCTGATCATCCTCATCACCCTTCTCTGAGTACATCTCAGTTTGAATATGAGTATACTATATGAGTATTTCTAAGGTTGAATTGTTAAAGGATTTCATCTTCAAACTTGAACATAAGAAGTTCCACCTAAAGATGAGGAGGAACTTCTTTACTTTGAGGGTGGCAAAGCACTGGAACAGGCTGCCCAGGGAGGTGGTGGAGTCTCCTTCTCTGGAGACATTCAAAACCCACCTGAACACATTCCTGTGCAACCTGCTCCAGGTGGACCTGCTTTGACAGGGGGGTTGGACTAGGTGATCTCTAGAGGTCCCTTCCAACCCCATATCGTTCTGTGATTTAATCAATTATTGCATATGCTTATATTATTTAAATATATCCTGCAGGATGAAAATATTTTGTAATTTATTGGAATTAAGTGGTCTATAGGAACTAAATATTTTTCGTTATTTTTCAAAGAAGGACCATCTTTGAAATGTACTCTTGATGTTAGACTCTGTAATGAGTTTGTTCTTAACAATATTGTGAAAAGCGTTTGAGTGGAACAATTATTCTGCATTCGCGTGGTTCAACACTTGATTTTTGCTTGTCATCATAAACTGTAGGTGGGCATTTTTTTAAATATCTTGCTAGCCAGTCTCAGTTATTACTGTAGTTTTTTAGAGGAGGTAACAGGATTCCCAAACTCCCTGTGCCACTGGAACATGCTGCAATTGGGACTGGTTTGACTCATTGTGGAGAAACGTGTGAAGTCATGTGTCTCTGGCTTCTCACATATTTTTGTAATAGCCAGGAGGAATTTCAGTCCTGTGATCTCAGATCAAATAACATCAGACGTGTATAAAAATAAACTATTCATCATTGGTCTCAGCATTTTGGTGAAATTAAATATAATCAGGACAGGTAGTCCCCACCCCAAGAACAGTGGAGGCATTTTTATTGTTTTAAATGAAACATTTGGGTTAAATTTTCGTGAAACAAATTATGAAACTTTAAAATGAAATCTAGAACACTCATAGTTGAATGACATGCTAAGAAGCTATTGAGCCTTTTTTGGTAACTTCTTCTAGTTCTAAGAAGAACATAATTAGATTAGAAGAAGAATTCTTCTAATTCTAAGAATTCTTCTAATGTAATTATGCTTGTTTAATTCATTCATAATGCAAAGCTTAAATATGCAATTAATATATTTTATTTCTTTTCCAGATCAAGCTCATGTAGAGGGGAGAGAAAATGTAATAGTTATTCATCCTGATTTTAGAATGATAGTTCTAGCAAATAGACCTGGATTTCCTTTCTTGGGTAATGACTTTTTTGGCACGTTAGGTAAGTGATTCATACTAAATGCTAATCTTTAGTAGAAGTAATTAATAGAATGACTGTCTTTATTCAATAGATTTCATGTGGAGAAAGGGTCCTTACGCACATTGATACATTGTTTCCCATAAGACACTCAAGGTGAGATTCAGCTTGAAGACTAACATGTAAATTTATGTATCTTTATAAAAATGCCCGAACTTGCCCTGAAGTGAACAGCTGCATGTGGTTATCTGTGTTTCGACTAATTTGTTTTATGGGACTTGGACAAGCACAACAGGCAGACAAGGTTATGAGAAATCTTTGTTTATGAGCATATATTGTATATAAATATAGCAAAAACATAAGCAGTACATCAATGAACATCAAACCTGACATCAGTGGTTAACACAGGTGTTCACTATGTTTTTTTCCCCATCTCAAACAAGCCACAGTGTCAAGAGGACAGTTCCTGTCCTCTTCAGTATGAGAGGTGGGAGATTGAAGGATGGTTCTTTTCTCTCCGTCTCAGCAGTGGAGGCTACTGTCTTTTTTGGTGTTAGCTCTATGCTACCTTCTTCTTAATTCTCATTAGCCTCTCCATGGCCATGGCTGTATGTGTTAGGCCTTGTTAAATTACATATATTTGACAATATATGGGGTGGTCACCATCCCTGGAGGTATTTAAGAAACGTATCGACATGGTTCTTCAGGGCATGCTCTAGTGCCCAAGATTATTG
>JAOQGH010000001.1:173930743-173958193 GCA_025769975.1 Gallinago jamesoni | reverse complement strand
TTTTTGTGGTTGGACTCGATGATCTCTGAGGTCCCTTCCAACCACCACAATTCTGTGATTCTGTGATTCTGTGACAAGATATTGAATTCATCCTAGTTTCAGATAAGGTGGTCCAAATTTCACGTCAAGTTTTTCATATCAACAGGAGCCTCATTTTAGAAAGCTTCTGGTAGGTCCTAAAAATCCTGTGTATCCGCAAAGATTCCCCGCAGCTTCATCTCAAGAATTTACATTGCATAAGAGCAAGCGATAATTCATTGGCCTGTAGAGTCCAGCATTAGTCTAAGTGGGCCTCTGGCAAGGCTTTGGCAGTGTTGCACCAGGGCTACGAGCTGAATATCCCTCCAGACTCCACTGGTGTAATTTGACTTGTTATTTTTCCTTTAAGCCTCTTTCCTTTTTTTCTGCATTCATTTGATTTGTGTTTCTTCTCAAAGTTAATTTCTCCCTTGTGATCACCTTCATTAGAATGACAGGAGAGATTTACGTGTTTCCAGGAACCTTGATGTTCTTCATAGTGAGTTCATCCTTCACTTTTTTCAAAGTAGTTTTTGTCTTGTTTTAATAAGCAGGCACTCAGCATCCTCTTAAAGCCATTGCTTTTACATTTAAGGTGCTGTATGAAACTTGAAGAGGCTATTGCAATGCTATCTTTTTATTAATTGTTTAACTGTATGCTTTTTTTTGTTTGTTTTAGGGGACATTTTTAGTTGCCATGCTGTTGATAATCCCAAACCACAGTCTGAACTGGCTATGCTTAGACAATATGGTCCTGATGTTCCAGAGACGATTCTTCAGAAACTCGTTGCTGCTTTTGGAGAACTCAGGGACTTGGCTGACCAAGGCATTATTAACTATCCCTACTCAACTAGAGAAGTTGTGAACATTGTAAAACATTTACAGGTACAGTACGTCAGACTTCATTAAAAATTTGACTTCATTAGTACTAATGTTTTAAAGCTTGAAGGCTTTAGAAAAAGATGATGTTATCATTCATGCATTTTTATTTCATTCTTATAAAATGTTTTCTATTTTGAGGGAATAGTCATATTCAGATACTCAGATAGTCTGAGGGTAAGGATCAGAGATGTACAAAAGGCAGATATTTTTTCTGTGTTTTTTTAATAGATATAAAAAAACCTCCGAGAGTCTGTTTTTCTACTGCATCACAAAATGTCATATTCATATTGTGAATACAGTATACTATGTTCAGACTAGCCTTCATTATAAATTTCCATATTCAGCATACAATACTTCTAGGATAGTTCAACTTCACTTCATGCTACTGTAAAATTTTTGCTTTTAATCATTTCCTGGGGGAGAACAAGTTCCTGATGCATAACAGTAATACATCACTGGTGGAATTTTTCTAGGGAAAATATTAGATGGATAACAACTTAGCGAACAGGTACTTAGGATCCATGATTGCTTCCTACACACATTTTAACTGAAAAATTGTGAACTCTGATTTAATGATGAGGGGTTTTTTAAAGATTACAGTAGAGCCTGACTTCTGTCTTTATAAATTGAAAGACCCTTTTGTTTGAAGTATTTGAAATATAAATTATCTTAATGCTCTTGGAAATAGCAGTGCTTTTATTTTATTTGTTTTCTAATCATAAAGTCAGTAATTTGTTAATTTATGGGCTATTTCTTGAATTATTGAATCCTAGATTGGAAAGCATTAGTGGAAATATTAATTTAATTATTACAATGAGAATATAGTTTCTCACAAATCATTTGACCTACTGTTCCTTGACACTGCATAGTATAACAGGATTGCATGATGGTTTTGTGTTTATGCTCAGGAACATATTTACATACATATATACAGACTTACAGATCCTGCAGCTTAGAATTACTACTTTTAAAACTTTTTAGTTGATCTAGATTTCTGGGAAGGATAGATTTTTTTAATCTGTGATCTCTAGGATGCAACAAGGTTCTTAAGACAAAGAAAATTGGTGCTACTATGATATCGGTAACATAAACAAAAAATAATGCTCTCTTTCTAACTTTGTACTAAGAGTTAACAAAATTCAGACCTGAAAGCTAAGGAATCCATCCAAATAAACATGTAAGCAGAGTATTATATTAGGATCCAATACCAGTTGGCAGGTATTTGCTTACCAAACTGATAGGAACATGTACCGTGTTGATAATATCACTGATGTCTTAAAACACAGAGTTACATTTGAAATGAAAATGCAGAAATTATAAACTTGAGGAAGAGTTGCTCTGCAGCTGAAAAACTGGTGGTTTAGGTTTTTGCTAAATGAGCTCCTTTCCATCTTTGTACTCTGGCTGTTCCTACCTTTTATCTTAACCTCCCTCCTTCATCTTCTATCTCCAAGTAATCTGAAGTTTGTACTGTCTTCTGTCACCAAATAGTGCAGAAACATATGGACTTAATCCTTTTTTTCTTTGAGTGTGAACCGCATCTAATTGAATCAGAATCCTAGAATGGTCCAGGCTGGAAGGGACCTCTAAAGGTCATTTAGCCCGACCCCCCCGCAGTCACCAGGGACACTCCCAACTAGACCAGGTTGCCCGGGGCCTCATCGAGCCTCACTTTTAATATCTCCAGGGAAGGGGCCTCAACTACCTCCCTTGGCAACCTGTTCCAGTGCTTCACCACCCTCATAGTAAAGAACTTCTTCCTAATATCCAATCTAAATCTGCTCTTCAAGAAGATCAGAAGAGCTGCATTGCTAATTGTTTTAAGGGCACTTACTCTCTGCTTCTGTCTCCTTCACTTAACCAGATAAGTATGGTCACTTTAACCTGGACATTGGGCTCAGATCAGTGGGGAAGTTTCCTGTCTGCCAAGTTTTCAGCTCTTTCAAAGTCAAGTGTAAATATTCACATAAATCTTCAACATGCAGCTTTGATTTCTTCTGTAACACTTGTTTTTGAGATCCCGTCTCTTTGAGAGGATGCAACTTTTTGTTTACTGTAACTTGTTTTTCAGTCTGAAAATAAAATGTAAACAATGACTATAAACATAATGGTTATTCCAAAGTAAGAAGCTTTTAGGTCTTCAGGTAGAGAAGAGGAAGGAGGGAAATGAGTCAATAAAATTGCTGGTCCTTAGGAAGGAAGGAGGGAAGTTAGTCATGTTGTTAAACAATTTCCCTTACAGTGGTTCCACAGCCCTACTCTCTTTGTACTATTGTGTTGATTTCTTTCACATAATTCTGGAATTCTGTGCTTCTGCAAAAACGAGTTGGTTGTTTCAGACAAAAAATTACTGTTCATTACTGTTATCTCAAAGAGTATCTGAGTGTTGGGGCTAGTCAGCAAAGAGAATATTCTGATGAGCGTGACATCAACATATTAGGCTAAACTCTGCAATCTGGTTAATTTTGATCTTCAATAGAGAAGACTGTGTCTACGATGTAGTTACGAGAGCACATTCCCATAAAGATTATGTAAGTAGGGAACCCATGGCTAGTTAGTTGTATCTTAGACACTGAAGTCGGAGCTAAGTTGCCTCTATACTAACTTTTTCTTAGGGAAAAGGGGGTTTTGGTGAAGCTCGAGGTAACAAACTTGTTTGAAGACCTAAAGCTGCAGGCATAGGGAAAGTTGTCCACTGTGGTTTCCTGATTTGGCTGCTGCACCAATTTCTCCCCATGGATTGTATAGGCAATTAGGGTCTTGCAGCTCTATATCACAGGTGACCTGAATACAACCTTTTTGACTCACTCCCCCGCAGTTTTCAACTTGTATCAAATGCCAGAAATATTGGTGCTAATAATGACTTATGGGCAAGTTGAGAAGCTCTGCTCTTCCTCCATTGGGTTGCCATACGCTGCCCATAACTACCGGTGGGTGCTATGACTGCTTCTCTGCAATCTAATATACTAATTTTTACGAAACCCTTTCTATATTGTTTTGCAGAGTCAAGGTTTACCGTATGCCCCTGATAGATGTTGATCAGGCAAGTCCAGATAAAATGGAAATAGCTCTTCTACTAACTCTATTGAGTTTGGGAAAGCTGAGATTTTTTCCGTAGGCCTTCTTTCTTGTTTGTATCTGAGATTGCTTTCTAATAGTAGGCACTAGTATAAGGGTTTTCAAGCAGTGAATGTCTAAGGTACCATCTGGCCCTGAATTCTACTCATCATCATGCTTTTAGGCCTGTTTAGTAAGCTTTTGTGCTAAAAGTGCACTTTCTTCTGTTCTGCCTAATCTTGAAAGGAAACTGGGTTTATCAAATCAGTCAGTATCCCTTTCCCACCTTGCTGCCAAATGCACATCAATAATAACCTTTTACCCATTTGGCCAACCACAGTGAATCTCAGTTACCAGTTTTCAAAGATAATTAGGTTTCTGGTGGTTTAATCAAAATCAGTGGCTGTGTGACAGAGAGGAACAGATTGAAATTAGTGTCCCTGTGAATGAAAAGGCAGGGGGAGAATTCAGCTGTTTTGCTTGGCAGTAGGCGATGCCCACTAAAGACACGAGCACTGGTTAATCAATTAGTATTCCTGTCGCTCAGGATGAGCCGTAGACGTGGTGCTTCTTGCCCTGCTGCCAGGACAACTGAGGAGACACAAAGAGAGCTGGCAGCCTTCAGTGAAAAGGCATCAGGGATGCAGGGGAAAGCCAAGGGCACTGAGGAATGAGCAGGTAGAGAGAGATCTGTGAGTGTCGTGAGGACAGGGTGGGCCTTTGGGATGCTGCTGGCAGAGTGAGACTCGTGCGGGCATCTGAAGGCACTGGAATATGTAGGGAAGTGAGTTGTAGTGAGAACTCAAGGTAGAAATCTCGAACAAAAATCTGGACTCATTACAGACTGGATACCAGATAATTTGTCCGTAGTGGTAGAAGTACAGTAGACCTCAATATATATAGCATATTTTAATTAAGATTCTGTATTTGTACTAGGAAACTACCGTTGGGCTCATAGCTTTTAAGCAGACTATAGCGATACATGTACTCGTGGAAAGTCAGATCCATAAAAATACGGATTTTTCACCAAGATGAATTCTGTGACAACTCTGTATCAAATAAAGCATTATAAATATGTATATATATATATATATAAAATACACTGTTAAAAGTAAAACTTATGTTACTTATTATTTTAAGGAATAGCCAAGAATCTAAACTGTGAAAATACTCTCAAGAGACACACAGAGGTGTTACTTATAAGGGGAAGAATCAATGAATGAGAACCAGACAGACTGATGAGAGATCAATATTTTCTCCAGTAATCTGGTTTTAAAAATCAATAGAAACCAAATGATTTTTTTTTAAATGTTCAACTCAAACATTCAACCTTTTTTATCTTTTTTTTTTTTCCTTCAAGTGAACTGTTACTGCCTTTTTTCAGTAAGCAGCTGTCCAGACAGATAAAAGTGGTTGAATTTGTTATGATTGAAACAACAGAGTTTTGACTTCTTTAATAACTGAAATAGAGGGCCTTTTCACAAGTGGCTCATGTTCAGAACAGGTTTTATTGACAGTAGCGTCAGTTGTATCTAAGGAAACAAATTTTTTATGATGTCCTACTGATCAAGAGGCATGGAACTGGTTCCGTAGTGTAGTGGTTAACATGTCTGCTTTACATGCAGAAGGTCCTGGGTCTGTTAAATACTTAAAGGGTGGGTGTCAAGAGGATGGGGCCAGTCTTTTTTCAGTGGTGCCCAGGATAGGACAAGAAGAAATAGGCACAAACTTGAATATAAGCTTCACCTAAACATGAGGAGGAGCTTCTTTACTTTGAGGGTGGCAGAGCACTGGAACAGGCTGCCCAGAGAGGTGGTAGAGTCTCTGTCTCTGGAAACATTCAAAACCCATCTGAACACATTCCTGTGCAACCTGCTCTAGGTGGGCCTGCTTTGGCAGGAGGGGTTGGACTAGATGAGACGCTTCCAGCCCCGTATCATTCTATGAATCTGTGAACTATTGAGGCAATTCATTGAGGACAATGGTATCAGAAGTTCTGCAGTGATTCAGAAAACTGTGGACATACTTGGAGACTGCTAGTGAAAGACATGTATTATTTGAAGCACTTGACCAAGATTTCTGGAGTATCTAGTGCAGGGCAGGTAAAGGAGTAGATTGTGAGTGAACAAGATAGCTCGGTGCCAGTTTATTTGTTTTGCTTCACAATGAGAGGGGAAGAGTACGTAAAATGCAGTAATCATCATCATAAATGTTCTAAACTAATTACTTAAGAAAAGGTTTTGGTTATATAAAGTATGCACACTTCTGGACTTGTTTTGTTCTTGTTATCAAAAAGAAGACTCACTTGAAAATAGACTGATACAGGGTCCTGCACACTGAGTACTAAGTAGCTTTACATGTTTTTAAATTTAACTGTGATGTACATTTTTATAAGTCTGGGTGCTTTTATTTTTTTTTTTTTTTTTTTTTGCTATATGATATTTACGTTGACTCCGAGGTGAAGTTTACATTATATAGTACATCTACTACTAAACACTGTCACAAACTTTTTGCATTTACGTTACATGTGAAATATTTGTACAGTCTTAGTTAGAATAACTGTTTGGAGAAATCTTATTTTTAGTACCTATTTGTTACTTACTAAATGAAATATTGTAACCAGGATGGCCCAGGCTGTAGGACAACTTTATGTTATCTCACAATAACTTGTATTTCGCTAAGCTGTAATAATGCAGAACTTCTAATACGTTCCTCGTGGACAGGTTTAAAAAGAAGGACATAGTTTAATGTGCTTTTATACCAACACCAGTACTGAAATATTCTGTGGCCTCTACACCACAGATTAAAAAAAAAGTTTGTACAAGCCTATTTCTGGCAATGGTATTATTCCATTCTACCACTAACAGTAACTGGCTAATTTTAGTATTGTTCGTGTCACAGTTATTTTATTTCAGAGATTATATATTTATTAAGTAGGGAAAATATTAAAATCCTGACTAAGGCTGTTGTTTGACCTGAGTACAGGTCAAAACATTTATGAAAATTTTCTGGTTTCTTTTATTTCAGTTTTTATTCAGGACTTAAATATCTTTACTTTTAATAGATTTATGAATACTTCTGGCACTTTGTTTTATCTGTTTTTCGTGGGTTTTGTACCAGCCTTGCTCACTGATGGGAGAAAAAAAAAATTAAGACTTCAGTTCCCAAAAATGCTTCTTCACATGTTTATCACTGTAAATGTGCCATGCTGAAGTGGGAGCATCCAGGTCCTTTTCTTAGAGATGTAGTATAAATTGAAAGGCATGTGAAAAAAAGTGAGAATTTTAACATAAAAAGATTCTCACTCCGATCTTATACCAACAAAAGGTAAAAATAAAGCAGTTAAGTAAAGTTCTCAGATATATAGTAATTTAGTAATTATTTTTAAAAATTCTTTTTATTTGATTTACTCTATTTACATCTCACAAGAGTAAGATTTTTTTTTCAGATATTTTATTAAAGAGAATCTGTGGGAAAGGCTCAAAGCTTTAGCTGTGTCAACATTTTCAGCTTAAACAGTAGTTTTTATCAATGGCAAGTAAAATGTAAATTTTACACAATACATATTCTGTTTAAATTACCTGAATGTTCCTTAAAAAATAAGCTTATTTAAGCCTGAAATTAGGGCCCCATACATTAAGGTCTGTATTTATTGGAATCTGCCTTAATTTATAGTGGGGACAGGTACAGTTTGCTGTTGAGTTCCAGAGTAAATCAAAAGACAGTGGAAGTTCCTGCCTAAACACTTGGAACCAGTTTGTGAAAAGACTTAAGCCAGCTTTTCACACCTATAGTGTCTTCTGCAGGTACCAAAAAACTCCTCCTTTATTTCAGTTTATTTCTTATTACATAATGAGTTCAGTTGACTGCTCAGTCAAGGCTTTTAAGTCTTACTGAACTTCTAGGTCTTAGTGGGAAATGAGACGCAGGAAAATGTGTTTTCTTCTTGTAGAACAATAATTAAAAGGTGTGGGATTATGTGAGCGGCAGTTCTGAGACCTGGAAGAGCACACTGGCCTTAAATCATCAGTCCAGTTCAGTAGCAAAACTTCCTTTGTTGCAAATACTAATGAAAATTTGATAAACTTTTTTATGTATGCAGCACATTTCAAGTAGTATTCTTCACTAAGAAAACAAATGTTTGTGAATCTTAAGTGAATTTCTGTTTCTACTAAAATCCATCATGACCTAAAGTCATTTTTAGTAAGCAGTGTATCTTCTGCTTTTATATATTATATGTTAAAAGTCAGAATTATTAAATGAATTGTATAGTTGAATTATGCAAACATATGTATTTGTGTCAGACCTTCATGGTTAGTGGAAATCAGTTCCAAATTTGAAAAATACAGGCTATGTTTAGTTGTATGTTCCAATTATTATACCATCTTGTTATGTGTATAATGGAAGAAATTCTTTAAAACATGAATGATGCTCAGTATTTAAGTAATTGATGCTTGCTTGTTTAATTCAGGTTTAAGGTCAGTAACCTCATTCTGACTTGAAGGAATGTGCCTTCTTTATTCTAGGAACTAAAAAAAAATCATGACAAGCACTTATACTTAGAAGTATTTAATGATATGCTGTAACTTAACAGGTATTCAATAAAAATAAATGTAGGCATCTTTATTTCTTCACAGAAATTTCCAACGGAAGGACTGGCAAATGTTGTTCGAAATGTGTTTGATTTTGACACCTACAACAACGAAATGCGTGAAATTTTAGTCAGCACTTTGCACAAACATGGGATACCTATTGAAGCAAAACCGACCAATGTACAGCTGGCCAAGGAGTAAGAATAACATAAGATATATATTAAGAAGACACTTTTTAATAGTCACTTTTTAATAGTGTATTACCTTGCTGCTAACTGATTTAAAAACAACCTGGAATACTTGAACTCAGTCTTCCTCTGGTTCAAATTTATATTCCTTCAAATAAGTTACAACAGTATAAATGACTTTCTGATAGAATATTTGCTTATCACTAATATTTAATTTTAATATCCATGTACATATTGATAACTTGTATGGTAAACAGATATATATTAATAAAGGGAAATACTTGTTTCTTCTCCTGTGTTTTTAATTGAATTGCAACACATTTCCGTCCTGTTATTCATCACCTAAATCAGTAGCAAACAAAATAAGTTGTCTTCAGTGGCAGTAGGATTTTGTCTTTGATACTAAAAAAAGGCGCTACAAAAACACTTCAGAGTAGGACAATGCTTGTAGAATGCGTAGAACTCTACGCACTGTATTCTTTAATTAAGTTACCAGTTGACATATTACACCGTGTACTTTTTCTGACGTTAGAATGAAAATAGCTTTTTTTTTTTTTTTTTAGTCAAACTAGATTATGAAACAGATTTAACTCATTCTTCTACAATTTATAGATAAGAGGCTTAGGTAGATCATGTTGAAAAGCAATTTAAAACTTACTCTGACTTGAACTCTAATGCGTAACTTATTTATGGAGAAACAAATATTTCCCTTCCATAAAGAAAGCTTTATGAATATGTGGAAAATTGAGTTTGCCATGGATCATATATATTTTATATTTGCTAAGGAGTGACTGATTCTTATGACACAATGTCTTGATACTAAGTGTCCATGTGTAGATCTCTCCTGCTGGAGAAGCACTGTTATCATATCTAACATCCTACATGTAACTATTAAAAGAAGATTGGCAGTGTAATGACCATGGTGTACCTTTTAATTTTGATGACAGAAGAATTACATGCCTAGGGAACTGGTACTGAGCAGTGACAGTGTCAAATTGACGATACACACTTGAAACTCTTGCCATAGTTTCTTTGCTAAAAGTCACGTGGTAATTTCTATTTTAAAGAATTATGATGTTTGTCATAGTATTTGAGAAATTTGCACTTTATATAATTTTCAGAAGTTCAGATGTGGGTCTACATGGATGGATTAGAAAGGACTCTTTAGTAAGGAAAAGCCTAGCAGGAGCTGGGAAAGATAAGAGATAGGCTGCTGTAACTGGGGACTGTTCAGTCTGCAAGTGAAAAGACTGAAGAAAGATCCGATCATACTAAATTAGGGATAATCACCTGATCATTTTGATTCTATCACTGAGGTTTTATAGGAGAGCTTACACTAAGGTTGTTAGACTTCCAAAACCCCCACAAGATGCTCATCAAAAACTTCACTTGACCTATGACTCTGTACACTGAAGGCAGAGAGGAAGAGGAATCACAGGAGCACTTAACACGCAGTTGATGAAAGCACCTTTTTCTTAGATCTCACTATGCAAGACTGAGAGTAGGCTGACCACCTGGCTCTGATGATCCAGCAATCTTGGTCTCAGTGTCTCACTTTTATCCACCACAGCTAGCATTTCATGTAGTCCCACTGCTCCATTCCAAAACAGCCTTGCTTTCGGTCAAGAAATTTAACCTTGTGGAGCTTGTAAACGACAGGTAGATCATCTTGAATTACGAACATTCTTTCAGGAATGGTTTAGGCACAATTGATTCTTCCTTGGGGTGAAAGAACATCTAGATAATTTCCCCAAATCTGTTCTGGCCCATATTGCAACCTCCCATGATGGACACATTGAGGTAACTAGGTGTGGCGTTTGGACGACTGCAGAGAAGGTACTTCCCAAATCTGCTACATGTTTAGAACTGGAGTGCTGACTTCCTCTACAGTTTTCCAGGAATTTGAGAGTGGGATAATGGCACTAATGTAGTCCATTCCACTTCCTTCAGAAAAGATGCAAGTTAATCTAAAACCCTGTCTGATTTTTGTCATGATTCATGCCTGAAAACCTTCAGAGATGGAGTTCTATAACATCCCAAAGCAACTCAGTCTTGTTTCTAAATATGCTTGCCATTAGAAAGTCATCTCTAGACTAAACTAGTACAGTTCTCTCAGTCTTCCCCCTTTTTTAAGGGATATGGTTGTTTTTATTTTTCTTTTATGATCCCACTCTCCTCTTGATTTGTGTTCATTTTTAAGCATTTTGCATGAAACTGGTCAGGTAAGTTTCTGCTAGAGTTGAGTAGAGTAGTGTGAGAGTATAGAATAGAGACGTATTTCATGCAGCAGTCCCTTTTAAAAAACCCAGAATGTTTGCGTTGCTTGCAATACTTAACTCATGTTTAGTTTTCGAAATATGAAGCTCCAGATCCTTTCTGCAGAACCCTGTACAGGATTTATGCCATCTTTGCTTTATGTGATCAACATCCTTCATGCTTACACTTCTCTTACTGTATTGTATTTTTTCAGATTAGTTCTCTGACTTGTCCAGAGAAATTTCAATTTTAGGCTTATTTTCCTACCTGCTCATAGTCTCCCAAAAGTTGTCTATCTGAAGGTGAACTAAGTGTGATTTCTACAGTGTCTAGTGACAACAGTGTACCCCTGCAGAGGTTCACTTCTGTGCTCCAGTCATAATTTGTAAGACTTTTAAGACTTACTAGCTAACATAATAAGTGGATAAGTAACATGAAAATTAGGATGATAGTCCAAACCTATTCTGCCTGAGTGCACCCTCGATAAGTTTGCAGATGACACCCAAGTTAGATGGGAGTGTTGATCTGCTGGAGGGTAGAAAGGTTTTGCAGAGGGATCTGAACAAGCTGGATTGATGGGCTGAGGCCAGTGGGATGAGGGTCAAAAAGGCCAAGTTCCGGGTCCTGCACTTGGGTCACAACAACCCCAGCAATACAGACTTGAGCCAGAGTGGCTGGAGAGCTGCCTGGCAGAAAAGGACCTGGGGGTGTTGGTCAACTGTCGGCTGAACATGAGCCAGCAGTGTGCCCAGGTGGCCAAAAAGGCCAACAGCATCCTGGCCTGTATCAAGAACAGTGTGGTGAGTAGGACTTGGGATGGGATCATCCTCCTGTACTCAGCACTGGTGAGGCCCCACCTCCAGAACTGTGTCCTGTTTTGGGTCCCTTACCACAAAAAAGACATTTTGGTTCTAGAGCAGGTCCAGAGAAGGGCAAAAAAGCTGGTGCAGGGTCTGGAGAATAAGTCTTATGAGGAGCAGGTGAGGGAGCTGGGGTTGTTCAGTCTGGAGAAGAGGAGGCTGAGGGGAGACCTTATCACTCTCTACAACTATGTGAAGGGGGTGTGTGTAGAGAGGTGGGGGGTTAGTCTCTTCTCCCACGTCATAGGTGACAGGACGAAAGGAATTGGCCTCAAGTTGCACCAGGGGAGGTTCACATTGGATATGAGGAAAAATTTTTACACTAAAAGGGTTATTAAGCATTGGAATGGGCTGCCCAGGGAAGTGGTTGAGGCACCACCCCTGGAGGTATTTAAAAGATGGATTGACATAGTGCTTAGTGACATGGCTCAGTCATGTTTTTTTGTCAGAGTTAGGTTGATGGTTGGACTAGATGCTCTTAAAGGTCCCTTCCGACTGACACAATTCTATGATACTCTGTTAGTCATACCTCCAGCAAAATCATTGCTATTGATAAGAATATGAATCCTGTACAATTTGGAAGTTTTGCGATACAGAAGTATTTCCATGAGATTGTAGGACAGGAAAATTATTATACTGAAATGCGGACTCCTTTAAACGCGTACTTTCTGGCATGTCTTGGATCAAACAACTTGTGAATCTTTATTTTATTTTAGTAAGGTTTGGAGAAGTCTGTCAGTCACCATTTACTTAATCTAAAAGAAAACCTGAATAAATCAGAATTATTTGAATTGGTGCTGAAACATAACTGCTGTAAATATAGGAATAAAAACATAAGACACACGAGCAACATACTACAATGCAGGGTCTCAGTAGGAAGAACTTTGGGGGTTGTATACAGCTCAAATCACATGGGAAATTTGACAGTACCAGTGACCCTTACGGGAATTTTAGCTTAGGCTGTGGAATTAATATACCTAATCTTGAAAGGAAGGATTAGGTGGTATCTAATGATCATTTAGAAAAGAATTCTTGCAGCAGTTATTTTTTCAAGAGAGAAATTAATTTTTAGATGCTAATTTCTTTATTTCCAAAAGTAGTAATATCATATATTAGACCTGTTTACTTGGGCTTCTTATTTCCTTCAGGTTGTTTTTTTTTTTCCAAATAGGATGACCATTCTTCAAGGCACTGATACATTCAGTATTGTCAGGTTATAACATCCTCATATTGTCTGTATCTCCTGGTATCACCTGTTCAGTAGTTTATAATTTTTATCAGTACCGCGTGTAAAGCAGATGGCATGTCTGTGGTGCTTTGCCAAGACACAGTGGGTAAAATGGATTACTCATTGTATTAACTCATTATCTTTCTTTATGTGCAATTACACTGTGTTTTTGGAATTGACATCTGTTATGTCATATTTGTCTGAACTCCTGTTGATCTGCCATTTTGGTGCACAGTTCAGACCATTTGCAATTCCTAGGTAAAACAGCATTCAGCTTTAATTCTGGGATTTATCCTTGATGAAATTGCCATTCCGTATTTTTTCTCCTGTCACTGTCCACTTCCAGGTACTTGCTGTAATTTGAATATTCCTTTTATATGAACTGATTTTTTTTTGTATGTAATGTAAATATGTAAATATTAACGTATTTAATTTTCTCTTGAAACTGCTTGTGGGGTTTTTTCCTTTTTTCCCCAGCTAACCTATAGTTAATTATTGGAACTTTCTCATACCATGTGTGTCTCTTGTCCATCTTATGCATTGCGGAAGGTCAGCGGGGGTCTGCACTTGACTGTCAGGGAACAGGAGGCCTAACATAAGACTGTTCTGCATGTCTACTAATTATATTTTTAATCAAAATGTGTTTTAATAAATTTCAGAGAGCTGGTTGGTAATGAATTTTCCTGATTTCAAACTATTATCATATGTTAGTCCAAAAAGGTTAGGTAGGATAGAAGTCTCTTCAGCTGGATGTAGAGCACAGGCTGTTACTAAAGTCCTTGAATAGTACATTCTGTGCCAGCACTGAGCTGGTTTACAAGATCATGTATTAAGCAGCTTTGTTGCCGGTCACAGTTCACATCCACAGCTGTACTAGTACGATAGCTGAAGGTAGACAGTTTGCAATCAGTGGAATTTCACTCTTACAAGATTTGTAGCCATTTTCCAGTGCATTCTCAGAAAGCTAAATAAATAACTTCTTATAAAGCAGGTTCTGTTGACTTTTTGAACACAGTTGTTTGGTGTTCTGGTTTGGTTTGTGGCTGGTTGTTGGTTGGTGAGTTTTTTTTTAATTAGCCTAAAATTAATTTATTCTCTAAAATCAAAAAGATGCAAATGAAAAGAAACTGTGTTATGCTTTCCAGCAACAGAAGCCAGTAGAGAATTACCTTTTGACAGATTGTCTTCCCTTGGACTGCTGTGCATGAAGAAAATCAGGCTAAATAGTAATTTTTTTGTAGAATTGCCCTGTGCAGTCATCTTTTCTAAGCAAAATACCTGCTTATATAACCATTTCATGGACTGTGATCTTGTGGAAAACCAGGATTTAAGATTAAGATGAAAGAAACATTAAAAATTATTTCTAAATTTTCCTTAAGCAGCAGGCTCTAACAAATCCATAATCAAAGAACTGCTCAGGAATAATTTCTTAGAACTTGCTTTTTAAGTCTTGGCTTTCCTACAGAATTATTGCAGTCTGTCATGTAGTTTTTCTGTTCTAGAAACCCTTTCCAGCTTTTGAGGAAAGCAAAAATCACGTCTCTCTCTGTGCACCCCAGCTGGAGAGAGAGAGAGCAGCGGAGTTTCAATACTGTTCAGTACTGTTCTTATCCAGCTACTGCACTTCTTACACCTGTCAGATCTCTTTGCTTCACAGATTTTTGCCAGTGGTGGCAATTCCATAGTATTCTGTGCCTTTTATGTAAATGGTATTTGGTTAATTAATTTGAAATACAACAGTGTGGCAGGAGCACCTTGTGAAGCTTTTTACTAGTACTGTCACTTCAAGCTGTTTTCAAAACTTGCTTGTTACTTATAAGTCCTGTGAAAAGAAAATCTCCATCCTTCACTGCGTATCATATGTATTCACTAGAGGAAAACAGTTAAGATATATACACATTTTCAGTGTGAGCATGTTCTAGTCCTTCTGCATCCTCATTCTCTCCTGAAAATTGCTCAGGAGTCAGTCTGGGTATAAGACCTTCAATGCCACCAGCTTCTTCAATACTCGGAGTTTTTCTTAGACCAGATTTATAAGAGAGAGCAGTGAGATGGAGTAAAAAAGAATTTTCAGGTGCTGGAAGGGTCCCCATTACTCCTGACAAAGAACTTTCTATTTTGAATTCTGCTTTCTGTTCTGTTCCTAAATTCTAATCTTCCTTTCCCTCCTATTTGTTGTTTGACTTGGTCTGTGGCCCCAGAGAAACTAAGTCATTCAGAAATGGGAACAAAACCTCAAGAATCTAGGAGAAAGGAGAAATCAGTTTTCCTGGGGGAAGAGAGGAACTACTAGCAAATCAAATCTCTGGAAAGCTGAAACAGAGTGGAAATGTTTTGTTTCTTTGGGAATGCAATCTGTAATTCTGTTGCTATATAAAGCAGGGTATTTGGTTAGAGCTGGTTATACACATATGTTTTGTTTTAAAATTTAATGAGCATTCATGATTAGTATTGAACCCGTTGATTTCTAGGATGTTGTCCATGAGAGTAATGTGTAAGGAATTAAAACCGAAGTCCAAATCCTGTGGAAGTTGATGTTCCATTGAGCTAAGGGGAAAAAATTATTGCTGATTATAGACATATCAGAGATTATGCTGCTCAGAGTCACCATAGCAAAAAAAAGTACCCAGTTTCTTTTTGGACACAAGACAGTTTTGGCTCAAGACATAACCAGCGTTTTGCCAACAAATCATTTTGAAACCCAAATGGAAGCCTGAAGTAAAATTCCATTTCATGGATAAACTGACATTTAGTTGAGTGACTTGACTCTTTGGCCATTTTCTGACTGCTTGAATAAATTTATCTAAGAATCGTATACGTGTTGAAATAGTGCCTCCTGAATGTTGGGTTTTTTCCTAACAGTGTTGAATGTTGTAAGCTGTGATATATTGTATGTGCATTTTCTTTCAGTCTGGTTTAATTTCTCTTATTAATTTAGGACGAATCTGGCTAGATTAGCTAGGTGTAAAGAATGGGAGAATCCAAAATAAATCACTCTTCTAACATCGGTATCTGTTTATATTCTTAACTAGGCAACAAAACAGGCAATGAAGGCTTTACTGATTCTTTGAGAGGGAATTAGACGCACTTTCCTCATTACATGCCGCAAAGGCATACTGCTGGCACCTAGATATTTATCTATGAGTGCTAACAATCTATAGCATCCAGACCATTTTCTGTTTGCAAAAAGTGTCTTTGGCTATTTGACAGCCTTGGTAGATGGTCCAAACGCTGAGTCACTTTCCACCTCTGAGTACTAGTTTCTCCAGGTTACTTGAGATTTGGTATCAGTATACCAGTAAGGAACGTTAATGCAGCTTTCCTGTGTGAGTTGCAAAGATTAGAAAATAATAGTGTTCATTCCCTGAATTTTCCTTTAAGTTCTTGGTGGAAAAGGAGTAAAATTAGTATTCCCCCAAATTCACACACAGTCCAACTGAGTTGGTTTTTTCTCCTTTTTTGGATCCCTTCTTATTCTGAAAACAATATCAAGAAGAAATTAAACAGACCTCTAATATCTACAAGGGTCCAGTTTGGTTGGTGAGGAGAGGAGAAATAATTGTAACAGTAGGAACGAGTGTCATCAGACAGGACAGAAGAGACCATGCAGAGACTTTTAACAAACAGTCTAAGAGAACTTCCTTAAAATAAACTTTGGAGATATTTATAGAAACTGGGAGAAGGGATGTCTTCTGTTCTCTTGCCAGGTCTTGTAGCCATACAATAATGTACAACACCATGTAACACAGAATGTAGTTTTGATAGGAGCTCTCTTTGGAGCAACTGATCCCAAATAAAAGAAACCAAAAGTGGTGAGTTCACTAGCTTGAGGGTATTAATGTCAATTAACAAAATCAAACTGCTTTCAGTGGCTGCAAATCAATTCAGAGGAAAGAAATAAAAATTCTATTGTCCCTATTCTGCTGTCAAGCTACTTTGTCATACACCAGCCTTTTCTTTTCCTATATAAATGAGTTTTGCTGGGGCTTATATATATATTTTCCCTGAAGAAAAGGTACAGAAATGAAGAAGTTAGAGCAAGGCAAGAAACTGAGGCTTTTGAAGATGTCCCTGTCCTTTCTGTAGGCTGTACTCCCCAGAAGGCAATGAGGTGGTCTCACATCTGTATTCCTTTGCTTTGTTCATATCAGTGGCAAAATATATGGAATAATTCGTTGAACTTTTATTTCATTATTAACTTGCCACAGTGTTTGCTGTGCTTATTCTGCTGCTTTTTTTAGATGAGTGTGCCACTGATAGTAGTTCCTTTAAGTGGTACTACCTGCCTGATCTGAATAAAGCAAAGCAAAAGATGGTCTGGATATATTTTATTACGTATCTCAAATAATTCAGACTGGAAAAGTTTTCCTTTTGAGGCCATATTATGTGACATGCTGCTTCTTTTGATGCTTTTTACGTTGTGGCTATATTAGTATTCCAGAAGGCTAAAATTTTCTGTGATTTAAAATGTAGAAGAAATAACATATTTTAGTGAGAAAGCATTTTCTTCAAGAAAATCCTCAGATGTGTCTGTTTGGAACAATGCAGTTGTTTAAATGATTTATTCTATGTCAGTTGCTGGTTAATGAATGTAAAACTTCATTTGTTCCTATATTGTTTGACAGACTGCCATTACCAGATCATAAATTTATGGGCTACTGGAAAATCACTCAGCCAGGGAATGCACAACAGAAACTGCTGTGCCCAACAGAAACTCAAAAAATAAATGTAAAGGTTTGTCTTTATTTTTTAGTAATATAATACTATTTTTATGTATTGGGATGTGAAGAATCTAAAACGTGATTAAGTTTTTCAGGAAAGCGTATATACAAAGTTTTGCCCTTGTTTCCTGTTCTTGGGATTTTTATTCTTACTAGAAAAATGAATGTTTTTGTATACCTAGCCTTCACAATGTGAGATGTGCTTTAAAATCATTAAGTTTGGTCAGAAGTTCTTGAAAAGAAGTTTTAATATGGATATTGCAAATGTCATATTTGAAGGAACTCTGTAGGATGCTTGGAGGGAGGCCGTGTCAGACCCCAGATCTCAATTTTTGGGTAAGATCAGAAATTGAAAAGAAAGCTGTTTTCTTTTTCTATTTTGCGTGCAGGTGAATTCTTCTGGTTCTTTGGCATTGCCAAGTTTGAATCTGAACCTTTGGTTCAATTTGACCTGCAGCCAAAGCTTCTAAGTCTTTTCCGGCTTTGAGTTCTTGGCTTAACTTTAGTAATTATTACTGCAGTGAATAAGGAAAATCCTGAACTGCTAATGTGACATAGGGGTGAGATTTAAGTTTTATATAATAAGATATTGCCACTGAATATCTTTGAAACAAAAATACTCTTATTTTTTCCTTTTATGGACTGTGTTTTATCAGTACATGATACCTCCTTCATGCCACTGAGCCATAATAGTTTCAAACCAATAAAAGACTAAAGATACTGTAAAGAAAATGGCAGTATGGACATTCAGAGAGCTTGCAGAAAAGCATTTACTTTTCCTTGTTTTTAAGTTAGTAAATTGGTCTGTTTCAATTGTTAATAGTATTAACAGTCTTGAAGAAAACTTCTAGATTTCCATAAAAAATGGTGAGTGGAATATTTTAGCTAACCCTCATTGTTACTGGTTTTTTTTTTTAGGGCCCTGTGCACTTAAATATTCAAGGATTTCCACTGGAACGACATGAAGCCAGGTCCCTCAATTTTACAGAAGAACTTGCTTTTTGGACACTGCCTTTGGATGAAGTTAACTTAGTTTGTGATGTTACAGTAACAAAAGGTGCGGTAAGAAAAGCTAGTAACTTCTGTAATGATCCCCAGCATTATAAATATGTGAAATATCCTAAAGATGGGGAAGAAGTAGGCTGATTTCCTAAGTGCTTGCTGATAGCCAGTGGTGGAAGATAAACAACAATAGGAGGGATTCTAAGTGCTTTTACTTCAGCACGTTTACAATAGTGTGTATTTCTGGCTATGTTTGCTGTGGAGTATAGGAATAATACTAAGAATTGGAATACAGGAATGGAGGATATGGACTATAAGAATGGAGTACAGGAATAATAATTTATCTTTTTGCATTTTTTTATTAACAGTAGATGAAGTACAAAAAATAATCAGCCACTGAAATGGGAACATAATTTCACTGAGGCATTGTCGTCTTTGTGCAGATATGCATCCTTCTCAAACTAAGAGAAGGATATATAATTAAAGTAGAACACAGCAAAAAGATGTCAAGTCTCTCTAGCTTTTAATAGTCAACACTGTATTGTTTCAGAAAAGCAATTATATGAGTTTTTCCCTCCCTCTAGGTCAATTCAGTTTTAATGCAAATCTTGTAATTTGCAGAGTGCTGTGCTTTTTTTCCCTGTGCTTTACTGATTGAAATTCTTTTCTCACTGGATCAAACTTACCTTAGTTATCTATACTACTTGTGTCCCAAAGTTAATTGCATCATTAAGAATATTCATAAATGTTTTTAGGGTTCATCATCAAACTTGTCTAAACTTTATTGTGTATTGTAAAGAAGTCGCTAATGATGAGTAGTGGGATGCTGCCTTCTCTGCTTGTAGCCATAGTTTCCAATATATATACACACTTTTATGGCACCAAAACAGAAATTACATGGCTTTGAAGTGATTTTAAGAATTGTCTGAAATCACTTGGGAAGGTGCTATATGTGAAAAGTTCCATATGAAGTTCGCATTCATGCCATGTTTAACTACTAAATATATGAATTGAAAGGGAGGATGAAATAGAGAAGGAGGGAGAACCAAGTTTATAAACAAAAACATCTGGACAGATTTTGTGTATAGTAGCAGCTGGGAGGCACTACGGTTATATCTACAATAATGTGCTTTGGACTACTTGTTTAAAGAGTTAAAAGTGTTTTGGCAAGATTTTGCCTGTTAATGTTTAGTTGGTATTAAGATATCATCTCTTTATTTTCCTGTGTCATTGGTGGCAATTTTGCTGTACATTTTGCTATATCAGCTGCCGAATTTATGACATATGTTTACAGGAGAGTAATGCATGATGTCAGTAGCCTTTCACTAATGTTATTTTCTTATTTCAGAAGAGGAAGCTGAAAATGTTCTTTACGTTACTACATGCAATCCTGTTTCCTTGTACTTCATGGAGGTTTCTAGTAAGAGTGGATACTTTGTGGATCTTTATGATCTCTTCCCAAGAACTGTCGGAAATGTCTGGCAACCTTTTGTGACTGTGGCACCGCTGGGAAATCCACTTAAAGGTCAAGTGGTTCTACATGAAGAGGAGGTAAAAAAAAAAATAATAGATGTTTAAAGATTTAAATAAAAAAAAAATTGAAAATCTAAATTTAAAAAGCTAAATGCTTAGTGATGATCAAAGTAGTATCATAAGGGTAGAATTGCTGAGGAGTCTACCTCTATAAAGTGAAATAGCCTGAATAAGTCTACCTCCTGAGTGTTCTCTTTTTGACTATCTTGGGAGTTGCCTTCAGCTTTAGTTTTTGTGGGGAGATTTTCCTCTTGCACTTTTTATCTGGACAGTGTCCTTTGGCATTCTTGAAGCTGACTTCTACCTGCTTATCTTATTTCGCTTACTGATGGCCTTCATAGGAGAAAGGGAGACAGTGAGCTGAGTTCAGGAATCTCAGTCAAGCAGCATCTGCTTGCAAAATGCAAAGTACAAAGTAAGCTGGTTTATGCTGTAAACTTAAATTCTGCTCTGATTATATCCCCTTTTTACTTTTCAAGTAGTATATGAGACATTTTTTGACTCACAAAGTAATTTTTTTTTTTATATTTGCTTTGTACCACTATTTTTGATTTGTTTTGTGAATCTTGATATTTCTCATTCTGTAACATCTGATGTACTGAGACTATGTAAGCCTTGACATCTAGTGTATGAGCAATGCAAATTTAGAACCACTGACGACTTCAGTGTTGGTTTGACTCAAATCCTTTTTTTAAAGTCAAGTATTGCATATTTTCCACATACTTTGCACTTTCCATTGCTATCAGTGAACTGATTGGAATGTTTCCAATTCAAAACTTCTTTGCCCAGAACTAGGAAGAGACAACAGTTGATACAGTGCTGCTGCTGTTCATTTTTTTTAAATATTAATAATAGTGTATTATGTTACCTACCAGCCATAGTGGCTTGACATCGGTATTAATCTGGTGATTGTTGGTTGGTTTTGCCTTTTCTTTTTGTTGTTCTGAATTTCTTCTGCCTGTTTTGTGAAAGACTGATCAAGAAGAACATTTCCTACATTGAGTTGAGATACTAAGTTGTTTTCAGTCATTTCATAACTGGTATCTCTGCGATAGTGTTCTTCCAGGAGCATTTGTCAAGTGTTGACGGCACTTTTTACTCTCAAACACTACAGTTAAGCTTGATGCCTTATGGGAAACTCAATTCTTCTGCTTTTAGTAGAACTGCCTATGCCTTCTTTAGCTTTGCCTTGGACACTTTCCAATGCCAACTGGAGAAAATTCAATTCTGAAGTAACCTGCTTGTGGTGGTTACCTATACAGTTATCTTGTGGAATGCTGCTGTTGTGGTCTTCACAGCCACTGCTATCCATCCTTATGTTAGGGCTCATGAGTTAGGATTTCTGCATTTTCACTTCCTACTGAATCTAAACAGGGATTCTCAAATAGTTTAATTTTTCCACATAGAGCTTAGGTTTTATTCCCAACTCCTCCTGCAGGTGAACCAAGGAAAAATCATGTGCTTCCTTTGTGCACCTGTGAAATGAGGTGGATATACGTGTATATGAAATTAAATCCACTATTATTGATGTTAGCAGGTAAGCGTATAGTCTAAGCTAATCATCCAAGTACCTTTTGTATCTGTTGGGAGGAAAAAGTTGATCTCCAAGAGCAATTCATGCTAGTTAAGGCAGAGCATGGTAAATTGCCCTCTGGAGATGCCTCTCTCTTTCTACTGTCTGCAGAAAGAGCCTTGAAATATAGTCAAGACGCCTACCTTCAGTTGTACTAAGGTCTCTGACAGTTGTAAGCTCAGAATTTGCTACATTCACATGTTAAGACAAGTAAATTAGTAGCACATCTGTATTTTGGGCAAGGCTCCAAGGGTTAGCTACTTGTGCTGAGTGCATCAAACAGATCTTCAAGAAAAACAAGTGATGTAAATGATGTATGTGATGCTTTAGAGGTTCATCTACATGTACTTGCAAAAAGACCAAGAAGTATTAACAATATTTGTAGAAATAAGAAATTGAATTAATTAAATAAAAAGTCCAATTGACAGCTGAAATTTCATAAATAATATAATCCATTAATTAGTACCAAAAGGTAAAGATTTTTCCCAATTCTTTGTTTTAATAAAGGTCTTTGAAGAATAATGTTTCTAAATTATAAAAAAGCACAATTTTAAATGGATGATAAACTTATTGGAAAGGATGAGATGATGATATTGTGGCTCTTCAAATAAGCTTGTGTGATTTATTTCCCAGAAGACATCCATCTGGATTCAATAGAGCCCTCCAGTGAAATAAAATAAAAAATCACCATTCCTTCCTGTCCTTTTAAATAAAATTTTACTAAAACTAAACTCTTTGGGGATTTAACTTAATAGCACAAACCAGAGATTTATCTGCTTTTAAGCCACGTTTACATCTTCTTGGAAGAAACAGTAGATGATTCTGTTCCTCATGGTGGCCATTGGTCTCAGTTGAGTGCAGTCTATTTTGACTATCTTTTTCTTCAGACTAAGCTGACAGCCTTTAAAAAGACCCTTCAGAAATGTCATGTCATTTCCTCGTAAGGTGAGAATTTCATTCATCTTTTCAAAGCAGCAATGCCTCTGCCTTGTCCTTCCCACAAGTACTTTAGGGCTTCTTTTTCTTTCTGCACCTATTGCTTTTACTCTGGAGGCTCATAGAGACTGAAAAGAATTTTGATAACGATATGCATGATTTTATATGGGATTGTAGGAGGAAAATGCACATGGATAATTAACTGCACACTTCTGTTTTTTCATACAAGTACTTTGCACTCTTGAAAAAAGCTACAGCTGGACGGACAGAGTAACCTACAGTTCGCCTGAGAGAGCACAACGAGCTTTGCTCAGGCAGTGTCTGCTTTCGTCTTTCTTGGTCAGGAAGCGGGGTAGGGAGGGAGGGAGGTAATTTTCCCTCTTCCACATTCTGCTGGAGCTCTTTGTCAAAGCCCTCTGATAGCAAGGGAGTGAGAGAGTCTGCAGCACAGAACCTGACAGAGATCCACCTCACATGTAGATGGCGGCAAACATCCTTTAAAATAAGATATTATTTTTTTTAACAGTTTGTTACCTGCAACCTACTAGCAGTAATGTCTGAAACCTCTAGTCCCCATAATATTCTGGTGTATATGTTCAGGAGGAAGGGTATATTTTCTTCAAAAACTAGTTGAAGTTATTAAATTCTCCCTTTTTTCATGTGTGTTTCCTATGTAAGGCTTTCCTTTGCTATAAGCATAGCAGAAAAGGAAAGGTGTGCTTTTTTAGAAAGGTGTGCACCTTATATAGAAAAGGTGAAGACTTTTCTTTTTCTGTAAGCGTAAAGCTTATATCTCTATTTGCTGTTCTCAGTTCCCTGAAATCT
This sequence comes from Gallinago jamesoni, assembly GCA_025769975.1. Taxonomy (NCBI): domain Eukaryota; kingdom Metazoa; phylum Chordata; class Aves; order Charadriiformes; family Scolopacidae; genus Gallinago; species Gallinago jamesoni. The sequence goes on along the minus strand of JAOQGH010000001.1, from coordinate 173,934,522 downwards.
CTCGTACAATCAAGTCTCCCAAATCATCTGAAAGAAACCACTCGCATTAATTGAAACACTAGTAATCTGCTTTCATACATTTCCCACCTCTGAAGGCATGGTGGTTTGAGCCCAGAGCCATAAATTCTTCCACAGACTTTTTTTCTCTTGAACCCAGAGAACAATACGATATGTCTGTATCTGTGCCTAGTGTTTACAGCATCAGGATTGCTAAGTGTGTATCAATCAAGAGGTTTGTGAGTGGCACTAATAGAAAAGGTGTTTGTGGGACAGGAGGCAAGGAGAGCTGGAGAGGTGCTACGTGCTCAGCCTCATCTGAAGCTGACAGCTTAGGACCATATGTGTTTGCAAGCTTGCTTGCTGGGGATGTGAACATCGAGGGCAGAAGAGGACGAAATTATGAGAGTCAGTACAGGCAGAAGAACACAAGAGGGTTAAACTGAATTGTTTGCACTTTGTCTCACTCTGAAATTGCTGTGTATTCCTTCCCCTAGACCTCCTCTCTGTCTGCGAGACCATAAGGAACAGCTTCCCATGCCAGCAAAGTGAAATCACAGCCCAGTTTGGTTTAAGGACTTTTAAGAGGAAAATGCTGGCTAAAATAAAAACAGCAGTAAGGAAAGGGAAACTTTGCAGTAACTAAAAATAAAGGCACGCCACTTCATGAGATTGGTTATTGCATCTGTCCAGAGTTTGGAATTCCAGACATTGGGGTCGGGAGGTCGCCCAAAGGTTACTTTTCTCCCAGTCAAGAACAAACACAGCGGAATTGCACACCAACGTCTTTTCCCAGCCCACTTGAAGAGTTGCCAAAGCTGCTCTTGGATGTGTTCGCAAGTGACGCAAAAATCTATTCTTAAACACAGACAGAATATACATCAGTCACTTAGCACAGAAGGAAGCCATTAACATCAAAAGGGGTGGAGTGGAGAGGCTTTTTATATTACCAACTGCCTCTCATAAATTTAACGCTAATTGGAGGAATGTGATTGATTCGTATGTGTTCTTTATCTCACGTGGAAGGCGAATGCATTGCTTTGGTTCAGAGATGCTGTTGCAGAATTATATAAATAAAATATGGCAGAAAATCAAAATGCAAAGCAAATGCCCTTTTTTTTTTCCTGAACCACATTTCTATAATTTTGGTTTGTAATACATAAGCAAACATCTTTTTTTAGAGGTACTGAACTCTAGCTGAAATTCCCAAATGCTCCAAATAACATGCTAATATTTTAAATGCTTTACCATATTTAGCTTCAGATTACTATCATTATTAAATAAAGTTAATTCTCCCAAATAATCCTAGTGAAAGTATGACGGGTACCCAAAAAGAACAAAACCGCTGTGACTCAGATTGTTTGTATTTGTTTTATTTAGGAGAATTTGTGGGAATTTATGTTTTGCTCCCTTAATGTCTCTTGTGCGTTATTGCAGATGTTGTACGTAGACAGTTTACTTTTAGCAAGTCCTTGCAGAACCTAATGTCCCTGCAGAACTTAACGTTTCCTTGAATGGCAAACAAAAAAATTCCACCCAAGGCTTAATTAACTTGTTCTTTTGTATCTTTTAAATTTCATTTGTTGCAGTTAAGGTTAGCCCTGAATGATTGTTCTCTTGAATTCTTAGTTAAGTACTTTGTAAAAAGAAATGTTTAAAATGTCCCCATTGCTTGACATCATGCCTGGACCCTAGGAGATTGAGTAAAAAGCTGAGAAATCTGAAGTTCAAAATTTAGCACACAAGATATTCACATGTCATATAGGGTGGACGCTTGCACTGCTCTGTCCTGTCTGCTTCTGATTTCCATCCTTGAGTCATTCTGCTGTCCTCCAACAGCTGTCCTACCTCTGACACTGTAAGCTGTCCGAGTGTGCAGATAGACTGTCACATGCTGGGATATTTAATGGACTCCACGGTATCATAAGTATGAACTTGGAGAGAACATACTAAGCGGTTCTCTCAGCAGTTTTTCACCTTCAATGTAACTTAATGGGTACTTTAGAGGAGTGCTAAGAAAACACAGAAACTGAAATGAAGTACTTTAGTGACTTGACAGAGCAGAACTGGTATGTCTCTCACGAGTACCTGACTACAGCTTGGACATGTAAACCATACTAGTCTACTTCCTAGAGCTTATGCAGAAGTAAATGTGAGACGTATAGATAAAACATTGTGGAAAAACTGAAATGTCATTCCAGCCCTTTTTGCATGTACTTTACCTCTATAGCCAGATTTCTCCATGAGCTTTGAAATGAACCAAGAAGATTCAGCCTACGACAAAAGTCTAGATCATCAATTTTTCCAACAAAACTCTAGATAACCTTTTCAAAATGTCCTAACTTGCTGGAGTTGCCAAAGTGCTTTAGACAGATTCCTGAATACAAATAGTCTCTTAAATGGCCTTGAGATGTACACAGATCTGCTTTTCATTTTCAGAGCAATGTTGTGTTGTTGCTGGATACAAACAATGGTGCCCTTCGCCGACTTTTGCTCTTACCGGATGCTCAGGAGTCTCCTAGGAGAATATCTTGGTGGGGCAGCAAGGAAGAGACGGTGAGGAATACACCTGCCTCTAATATACTAATATTTTTTTAAAAAATTGAAGCTCAATATTGGAAAAACTGCCTCAGGATACTTTATCTTTCTGTTTTCACAGCCCAAGCACTTCATTGTTTACTTTTATGTACATTTAAATGCACATGAAATACACATGAAATAGCATTGTTATAGGATAGCGATATGAAAAATATGAATAAGTGATGATATGATGATATATACCTTTAAAAAATCCCAATGTGGAGCTAGAACTGGGAATAACGGAATGTTTTGTTACAAGGAATTATGTCAAAAATAATGAACTCACGATGCAACTCTATGACTTGGGACCAGGCAGACTAGAGAGCATTTTTAGAGGTAATGTATGCCATGGATTATTCTAAATAAATGAAAATGTAGTACACTTTCAGGGGAGTCAGGAAAACTCACTGGGACAAATCTAATAAACGCTAATTGCTATACTACATCTTTTTATACAGAGCAGCTACAAAATGTGCCGAGAGTTTTCACACAAAAACTGGCTGGTGTTCTACAAGGAAGCAGGGTGAGAGTAAATTATATCCTTGTATTATATTGATGTATAACAGATCTCCTTGTGTACACCCCTATGTGATTATTCTTTTCTTGACATCAAATTTTACAGAAACAGCCTTATTGTACTGGATGTATTAGAGGGTCGAACTCATACCATCTCACTTCCAATCAATCTGAAATCTGTTTTCCTGGCAGCTGAAGACCGGTGGCTCTTGGTGGAAAATGAAACAAATCGGTTAGTTATTCCTATTTTCTTGATGCCAGTATTTCTTCTTTGTGTCTGGTTTATATTCAGGAGTTTTACTTCTGGTCTCAGAGTTGTGTTTCTAGTTTGTGAGACTGGCTCAGACTTGAGCAGTTGGTGTTTAAGATGCAGATTTCGTCTGGTGAAAGTGCAGGTAGGCTTTTAGAGTAGGAAATGAACAGGGTATGCCTACTTAAATTCACGCCTCTGAAAACCTAGACTGGCTTTCATTGTATGCATCCTAATACTGTTTTTACTGAGGTGGTATTGATCTTTAGAAATGAGAATGTTGGTGGACCTAGCTTTGGAAATACAGCCGCCTCATTCAGACTTCTTGCCTGCTCGCTGCAGGCCTAAGACCTGACTTCCATGGTCACGTGAAAGAAATATTACTGTGCTGTCTTATTTTTAGAAATGCACAACAAATAAAAGTGTGTAAATACTT
>JAOQGH010000001.1:173897853-173930643 GCA_025769975.1 Gallinago jamesoni | reverse complement strand
CATGGTCACGTGAAAGAAATATTACTGTGCTGTCTTATTTTTAGAAATGCACAACAAATAAAAGTGTGTAAATACTTACCAGAAGACAAATCTGCCACTTGCTGACTTGCCCTTTCTATCTGAGAGAACTTTGGTAAATCATGTTTAGTTTTAGCAAAAGGTGATGATAAGCTTGTTTATATAAATTTAGAGTGTTTTTGCTGTCTCAGAAGATAAAAGTCCTTGTTTAGAGCTACAAGCTTAATCAGGAATTATTATAAATGTGTATCCTTTACAGGAAATTTCTTTTAACCAAGCGTGCCCATATGGAAGCTGAAGACAGTGAGGTTTGCCAGCTGTATGCATTGAGTGAAGAGCCAGCTGACATGGGATTTGGCTTAACAACAGGTATTGAATGCAAGCTTGGCTTGTTGGTGGGTTTTTTTTTTTAATCATTTCTGTGTTTGCAGCTGCACAAACAAGGCTCCTATACTTTAAAGGTCTGGGTAACCTTCTATCTGATTCTCTTTTTGTCCTCACCTTATCATATTTGGTTAATAATAATTTTTCACAAAGCATGGCAAATTCCATGCTTAAACTTGAGATTGTTTGATTAAAGCATCTTTTGTTTCATTGTAACATTTAAGACCCTCAGTCATGGACTTTCCAGAAATGTACGAGTGTACAGAATGGAAAAGGGAAAAAGATGACTAGGCAGGAATTAGAACAGAGGAATAGAAGGGACCAAGTATGTTGGTACGTATTTGATACAGACCAATAGTCTGTACGCTGTTGCAGGTCTGTGACGCACAATTGCCCAACACATTAAAATACAAAAGACCTACTGTCAGAACAGAACAGAAATCATGGTTTCTAAATTTGTGCAGGTAGGGTTCAGGAGGCTATTGAGGCCATCACATCTATGTTAAAAGATAGGGGGAATTTGGTCAGTAAAATTCACAGATGATGCTAGGCATTGAGGCATGTCTTCTCTACAGAAGTTGGCAGAAATCTCCAATGGTGATTGTCCTGCCTGTTAAGATCTGCTTGTCTTAAGACCTGATGACATTTTCTGCCCTCAGTATTTGATCATGGTGCACAAAATCTTTAGTCTACCTGGTTTAGTAACACTGGAAGTACATGTGAACCCCACCTAACAGTTTATCGGCTTTGGACTATCTCCAGTGTGTCTAAGAGAGACAGAGGGGAAAAAACAGAGACACCACTTCATATTTGTTAAAGAGGGACAAATTTTCATCCTGATCCATGTGGCTAGCGTAACCATGAAGAATGAGATTAACACAGTGTAAACATGATACAAGCAAATATTATTGACAAATAACAGTTTATTTTACACAAACAGCAACAAATTGGATACCAAAGACTCTAACCACAGCTTAAATATCTAGGATCCTTTTTATCTCTTGTACAGTTTACTGTATCAACTTATCAAGCTCCCTCAGAGCACAGTAGTTTCCTTCCTCTTATTACCTTATTTAGAAACCATTATAGAGTATCATTCCTCAGATGGGTAGAAACATTATTTTAATTTCCAGTCCCGAAGTATTTGTGGACAGTTTATTGCTGCATGCTTTTTGTGCTATTTTTATCCTTTGTTATCTTATTTCTTCCAATTAAAAAAGTTATCATATCCCCTGTCCACTTTTTTCCACATCATCCAGCAAACCCTGAATGTGACGTCTTCAGCCTGTTCTCATTCTTTGAGACAGGAGAACTCTCTGTGGCAGGAGAACTAAGAAAAAGTAGACCAGTGTGGGTTTGCCACTGACCCAAAATGAGTAGCCCATTCATCCTTTGAGGGAGGAAAGATTTTTTCCCGCTGCCAAGTAAACAAGATAGTCTGCCCATTGAAGTGGAAACAGTGGTGTATGCTGCAGATGTAAAGATAGTGGGTTCTGACTGTGTTGATAATTTGAGGCAAGGTAAAGGGCTGTTACAATTGCATAGAATAATATTTGGCTTTCTTTAGCTTAAGGGAAAAGGAAACTAGACCATTATTTACCAGAAATGTGTTATAAATAACATTATTTAAATTGCAAAGACAGCAAGACAGCTACAAAGAAATGTCACTTTGACACTTACCTGTGCAAACCTACATTTTGCCTTTTTGTGCGTTTTCATTACAACAATCTTCAATGAGATCACACGCTGTTCTACTCCATAGGCTTCCTGCCTCATTTGCACAGTAGAGGGCAAAATTAGGTGGTATAAGCAACTACAAAGCTAGTATTTCCTGATTTTAAGTACTTAGCTTCACAAAAAATAACATTGTTTCCTGACTTCTTTTCTGTGTTATAGTATAGTATAATCAAATCTTCTGCTTTTTAGTAATTTTATGCTCCAATTAGTAGCAACGATCAGCGCTCAGCACTCTTATGGTTAATATTGTTTCCTATTGCACATCTGGGTTTAATGACTTCCATTTCGTTTAATTTCCCTGTTTAGCGTCAGAGCTGTGTGTGCCGCATGCAGTTTCGAGTGACCAGCTATCTTCAGAAAACCTCAGCGCAGCTGTGGGACAAAAGATCAGCTCCCCCAACAGGATTTTCTCAGATGAACATAATTACGCTACTATTGTTATTGGTTTCCCAGACCTCTTGGTAAATACTCAGCATTATTATACAATGAAGTCATATGATCTCACTTGTTCTGTAACCAGTTAAGCACCTGTTTACCAAATGATACGGAAAAAAAGAAGGGAATGACAGTAAATGACAAATTCATGTAGTGTGTACCATTTGGTAGGGTAGTCTGCTCTAGAGGGATTTCAGTGGAGTTTGAAATAATAAGAAATTGGACAACATAATGTCTAGCACAGACAAAATTCATTGTAGGTGAGTTCTGAACAATGCTGACAAGAGGAGTATTTGCTAAATCACGTGGTTTTATAGATTTTTAATTAAATATCAACATGAGAAAAAAGTTATCAGTAGTACTTTGGACTGTTGAGTGTGAACTTTCTGGTCCATGTGCAGCAGCTAGCAAGACTAGATTTAATAAAAAGAAAAAAGATCCCAGAAATACAGCCCCTTCACTATTTATAGTTTATATATAGTTAAGTGTAAATACTGCATGTAATTGTGCTCACTCCCGTGACACAGTTAGAAAAGGACCAGAAAGAAAAGTGAAACTTAACAGTGTAATGACTAAGAGTGTTGCAAGGAGTGGAGGTAAACACAGGGAAAATAAAAGCAGTATGTTTAATTCTTTGGATTTATTTATATTTTCTACCTAGTGATACCTGAAAAGGGTGGCACTTATGAAATAAATAGTTCTATGTGATGTTTGCTTAATAAATTGTGGCAAATTAGAAAATTTAACTGTTAGCAGACATGAATTTTGGGAAAACCAAATGATTGAAGAAAATACTCTGAAATCCAAAATGATTCAAAAATATGTATTTGTCAATAAGAGATTCCCTGCCTTTGCCATTAGCTTTTGAGTTTTACTTGATTTGCATTTATATTACCAGATTTATTGTACTAGCTTTTTGTATTATTTATAATAGATGTGAGTTTATTGCTGGAAAAAGGAGGTGGTCTAGAGGAGGGAGGTCTATAGGTGCTACACACTTCAATACCAAAACTGATGATGAAGCATTTTCCTCTCCTTGATTTAGACTGAGACCCTGCCTTTCCTTATACAAGGTTTTAGATATCCATGTGAATGTCAAAGAGGGAGTGCCAAAGGTGAATGTAAGGGAGGTGGGACGAGACTTCAGCGTTTAGTGTTTATGGTATAGGCATTAAGAAGGAACAAGGTACTTAAACTCTTATTTGTAGTAGGAATGCTCAGCTGACCAAACGTAGAGGACTTCTTCAAGATGAGATGATTTATCTACTTTTTTTTTTTTCATGTTGATTCAACTTCACATCTTCAGAGAATCTCAATTCCTAAAACTTGTGTAGGTGGTCTTTTGTTTTTCACACCCATAGGAGTTTTTAATGACAGAATAATCCAGGTCTTTTCCTTATCATGTGGTGACATGAGAGCAAACCACAGTAACTACAATTGATTTGAAATTAGATAAGAGGTGGAACTTATCAAGAAACATTTGTTCCTAGGCTCAATCATAGTAACGTTTTGTTCAGTAGATTCCTTCTCTCTTGCAGTCTCCTAGTGAAGTGTATAGCTGGAAAAGAAACTCCTCTCTGAGTCAGAAACGTGCTTCTCCTTCTGATCCGTTTTATTATGGAGCCCAGAGGAAAACAGGAGCTGCAAAACAAACCAATTGTGCAACTTTATTGGCTTGTAATCAAATAGTCAGAATTTTAGCACCTGGAGATGTGCCTTTGAAAGACATTTACCCAAAAGGTAAGAGGTTCATATACTTGTGCTGCAACAACTGTGCACACTTGTTTTTGTTTTGTAAACTGCAATGGCTCATGAGTTTTTCCAAAATGTTTTTAAAGAATCACAAAGCAAGGATTTGAGGAATGAATTAGTTGCACTCAGTTTCAAAATTAATTTGGGTTTTATTAACAAGATGAATTGTACTTCTGAGGAATTCACAGGCTACCTACACTGTGAATATCCCACCTACAGGAATACGATCATTCCAGTTCAGCAGTCGGCCTTCACCGGTGCTTCCAACCTCTGATCAGTGCCACACAGACATGCAGTGATAAGACAAACCTGTTGTCTGCCTATCTCAGTATTCTGTCTCCAGCAGGGCCGATAGGAGAGGTTATTTCAGGAACGCATGTGAGTCTTGCCACTTCTGTATCTTTTCCTTCATGCTTTCTCAACATTTGCAGTTGTTTTGCTAGGGATGAGGCAGGGGACATCCACGCCTCAGCCTTGAAATCTCTTTTTATGGACCTCTTATCCACAAGTTTGTCTGGTCCCTCTTTGAACTTATGTGTCTCCACAGCAAGCTCACAAGTTCACTACTCTCTGTGATCAACTGGTCTCCTACCAGCTTTATCTAGTGCCTCTCATTCTAGTGTCACAGGGTTGGGTGAATAACAGTTATGCATTCACCCTAGCCATCACCTTCTTGACTTTGTAACTTCAGTCACATTTGCCTTCTCTCCAAATGGAAGAGACCCAGGGTTTTTATTTCTCTTGTCCAAGAGAGTGTTGCATGACCAGCAATCACATGCAGCAAAACCATCCTCCGTTTGTACACTAATAAAGCAGAGCTTCAGACTTTTTTTGTGCTACCATGCCATGCTTTCTGTTATCATTGTATCTTTAGCTTCTTCAGCCAATAACTAAAAACATACCAATTAATGCTAAATAACAGCCTTTGTGAGTTTTGCGTTAATTACCTCTAGAAATCTCTGAGGAAAGATCACTATCAAAAGAAAAAACTGGAAAACTATGTGTATACGGTAGAATGGCATATTTTTTGAATTCAGCACAAGAAGCCATTCTTGATTCGTTCTGTGTATGAACTCTCTGTCCCAGAATAAGTGCTTTATTCCAAATCAGCTCCCTTTTACAAAATAAATGATCTAATGTGTCTGCCCTCATTTAACACAGATGAACTTCCCTGTGTAGAAAAATCCTTTTATTTATTACTAAAAGGATAAAACATTTACTTGACTAAAGACACAAAGTCAAGGATGTAAACAGGGTAGAAAACTGAAGTTGCCGCTATCCGTAAAGAAAAGGTTAGATTTTTAAAAGATTATACTTAATAAAACATGGTTAAAGTTAGCATGACGATCTTGGAACTAAGTATACCAACTCACGCTGTAATCTTCTCATATTTATAAACTGCTGAGGGATCAGACTGGGTCATTTTTTTTAGGCCTTCAAGGTAAGAAAAAAAATCAGATCCTGAAGTGGATGGTATAAAAGTTCAAAAGGTAAATCTTCTGGGCTTTTGTTAAAATTAGTTTATTAATTTGAGGGAGAGGGAGGGATACTTGACTTCAAAATGGTGCCTGAATTTGAGGTCTTGAAGGTTATTTCTAAGAGTCTTTTAAGTTGCTGTGATATGTAACGCTTCATAATGCTAGCTTAATGGAATTAAAAACCAGGGAACGTTCTTCATGAATCATGAATACCAGTCACCTGAGTAAATTATCTGTCTGAGAACTGGCTTCTGTCTGACCAAGCAATTTAATGTATATCTGTTGTTATAGCTGAACAAGATAGTTTGTTGGTTTTTTTTTTTCCTCTCAACTGTGATGAAATATATTCATGAATAGTGATTGATAGCTTTCAATTTATAGAAAATTTTATGAGGTATAGTTTGTACAGTGCTTTATGGCCATTTAAGCTGAATGATTTAAGACCTTCTTGAAGATCATTATCATTGATTTTTCTTTTCTAAATGATGTTTTAATTTATGAATTACCAAAATTGATCTTATCTGGATCATGTTTAATATGACCTTACTGGTACAACTAAATTGGACCTGAGGAAGACTCTAGGTTTTCTATTCCATAGCTTTTTTTCAGGTCTTCAGACATTTCCATTTATCAGTTAATGGTCAATTTTTCTAATAGAGGAAGAGCTATAAGTGGAGACCTACAGAGACCTATGCTACTCAGTGTGGTTGAAGAAAAAAATGGAAACATGAACAAACAGTGAGCTGACATTGTTTGCTGATGATCCTGGTTATTATTCATTAGAAAGGATGAAGGATTGCAGAAGGACTACAATGCTGACTGCAGTAGAAATAGCAGATGAAATTCAGTATAGATAAATACAATGTACCTGAAGGAAGGAAGAAAGGGGACATTCCCAATTCTTCATCTCAAATGATGGGACTGATTAGTATATCTCAAGAGCATGATTTTAGTGTTATGATAGATATTTTAATTAAAAATAAAAAGTTCAAAGCTCAGTAGTTGTCAAAAAAAAGCGAATGTTAAGAATTACTAGGGAACATCTTTGTACTATTGTGTAAATGCAAAACACCATGTAGTTTTGGTCTGCTGTTTCAAGGTGGGAGAAGGCTGAAGTGGGATAAATTCAGAAAAGGGCAACAAGGGTGAGCAAGATTACATCAGCCAAATCTCCTGCATGTGGAGACAAGATCAGGAAAGGGGGATATGGTGGAGTTCTATAAGAACATGTATGGCATGAAGATGTGAAAAAAGCAACAATTTTGCATTCAGTACCAGAATTAGGGGCAGCTAACGAAGCTAGTTGGAACTTCATCAAAACAAACAAAAAGAGGTGGTTCTTCACAGGGCAGGGAACCAACCTGTGAAACCGCTTCCCAAAGGATGTTGTGAATGCTGAAACATGGGATCCAAAGGAAAACAAAAAATTCATTGAAAGTGACTAAATAAAAGCATAGACATCATGTTGAGTTTAAGAAGCCCCTAGATTAGAACTGGTTCGTGTCTTGGGGAAAATACCATGTGTGCTTGTCTGGTTCTTACACTTTTCATGCATCGAACTACACTTGGGAGACAGACTACTAGATCAGAGGGACCTAGTATTGCCATTGTTGTGGCATAAATCCAAAATCTTTCCAAGTGAAAATGGGAAGAGAGAAGAAAAGAGACATGCATTCGTGTACTCTCTTGGAAGGTCAGATTATAAGGTACTAGCCCTTACTCTGCCCTCTTCTGGAATATTGTTTCTTCTGGAGTTTACTTCTCAGTCTCACTAATTGACAGAATATTTAATTTAATGCACATCTAACTGCTACCACTAGCTGCTTAAGAGTCTTGGTCCCTTGGAGATTCGGTGTTGCTTATTCCTGCTGGTGCTGCATAATTCATGGGGACCTTTGGACCTTTGGCAGTTCATCTGTACTGTTGTTTCTGCACTGGAAAACTGCAGTTACTTACCTATGAAAGGTTTCGTTCGCAAGTCATTGTATCTTTTCCTGGGAGATGGTATAACGAAGCAAAGGCATAAAATTGAATATGTGGCAGTCCCTTGAAGTTCTTGCACTAATTCTTATGTTGCCTTTGAGAAGTTGTTTTATATTCTTGCTTCAGTTTGCATATCTGTCAGGTTTCCTTTCTCATCTTCTTGGACAACTGGTCAGTTCTGGCACACAGCCTTCCATTTCTATTAATAATTCAAAGTACGAAGCCAAAGTCTAGTGTACTCCCATATATATTACTGAAACTGTTCCAGGAACAACAAGCAAAGAAATAATTTCCTTTATGTTTTATTGGAGCTGTAAACCAGGATAATAGTTATGTTTGAAAAGAAACAGCAATAATTTCCCCAAAGACTGCTGAATAGATGTATGGCCACAAAATATAAACTCAGACAAAAGATCATGGCAGAATCTAGCAAATAAGTATTAATGTTTATTCTAAAAACAAAGCTATGGGAGTGAGGGCTACTTGAGAGCAAATATTTACTTGAATTCTCAGCACTTTCCATATATGAATATAAAATAACAGTCTGTTACTGAGTGTGTATCTGTGTTAGTGTGGCAGTAACTGGAACGACATGTAGTATAACACACGCAGTTACAGGAATAGCCTCAACACATCATCTGGTCCAGGACAGGATGACACATGTTTAGACTGTTCTTAACTGATGTTTGTCAAACAGTTGGTTGGCCTGTTGCAATGCTTCACTCTCCTTGTACAAGAAAGGTATCCAGCTTTTTTTTTTTCATGTCACCTCCACTCAGTCAGGATAATATTGCTCTCTTTATAAGAATCTTTTCAGTATCATGGGACGTGTTTTTCAAAAAAAAAAAAAAAGTCTCTTTTTAGAAAAATAAAAAAGTTAATTTCTTAATGTTTCATAGACTCATAGGATCATAGAATGGTTAGAGTTGGAAGGGACCTTAAAGATCATCGAGTTCCACCCTCGCTGCCATGGGCAGGGACACCTCCCGCTAGACCTGGTTGCTCAAAGCCCCATCCAGCCTGGCCTTGAACACCTCCAAGGATGGGACATCCACAAGTTTTTCCTTATAGCCCATCTGTTGTAACATCTTTGTCACACCTAGGACTATTATTTCATGTGCCTATGTTTTCCTTGAAGTTGGATGTCTAAAGCTGTGCACAGCTATTCTTCTCCATCGGGGTTCAGCAAAAGAGGAACAAACTGCACTTATTTAGATCTGATGTTCATCTTTCATCATAAGATTGTTGACTGCAGTTCAGGGGGCTGGCCAGTTGTTCCTGTGTTGCATTTAAGCATTTGATTACCTTTTATTCAGCTTCCTACTCTGCAGTCCTTTTTATAATTTAATTTGGTTACATTTGTGTTCTCCTTCTAATTTATTAACTTAATTTTTAATTGTTCTCCCACAGTTCTACCCCTTCCAATTCAGTATCAGCTCTATGTTCTAGATCTTCATCAGAATTTTTAATGTGTGTCTTATTCTCCAGTACTACCTAAAGAGAGAGCCCATTTTAAAATAGTAACAAATGTAGACTCTCTAACAAAAGATGCTCTGTGGCCCACAAACCTGCATTTTTCAAGACTTTTTTTCCTATTCCCAATGTGTTTGATATTTTTATGAAGATGAGTAAAGTCAACAGATGTGCTACTGTAGATATGCATACCATAGAAAGGTAGATACAGTCGATATGCATAAATGGGGTGGGTTATTCCTTAACGTTAGATCCCCTTAGACCACTGATTGTACTGGTCTTTTCTGTGTGTGCTGTATGCAAGCATCAACACTTCTGCAGGTAACATCAGGCTCTCCATCATTTCAAGGATGTGTTTCAGAAGGAAATCCAGTCTTGGTATTAGCTGTATTCATTAAGTTGTCTATAAACAGAATATTAAATGCCTGGTAGTCTAGGGCATTTACTGTGGAGTTACAAAATCTTGGCATACTGAGAATCTAACTGCAAAAAGAGTGTTCAATTAAGGCAACAACATTTTGGATAATATTATTGAGAAATTTTCAAGTGGGAATCATAAGCATGATGTTTTGAAGTATTCCTCAGTATGATTTTAAAGCCAGATATGCACCTGACATCAACAGTTGCAGATAAAAGCAGTGAGTTAGGGATCGCAGTAATGCCTGATTAGTGCTTTTGTGAGTAGGGCTATATTTGTGTGAAATTTTGACATTTGTTATACAAATGCATTGTTCTTTTATAATTGTGCCTGTCTGCTTGCTCACTATCATGATAATAAAACAATTCTGTATTTGCAAGGTGTACTCCTGCATTGAATGTGACAGCTTATCGTTTTCTGACAGGTACTGTATAATGAAATGCTTAAATTTAATCTACTACATGCAAATGCAATAACCAGTTAATCATGCAGCAGGAAAATAACATGTTTGTTTATTTTCAGATGTCACTCCTCCACCAGCAGCTGGATACTTGGAAGTAACAGATCTTAACTCAAAGAAAATCAAATACATTGCTATTCCTAGGTAACTGATTTTATTGATTAAAGTAGCTTCTGTCTTACATGAAGAGTAAAGAGAATTTAGTGTGTATTATTGCTTCAGGATAAGCAAACATTTCTTCTAATGTGGAAAGTAAGAATCATTCATACTTAATGTGTAAAATTCTGCAATTGTTGTAGCATATTTTTGTCAATATTTTTTATCTGTTTGCTAGGTGATACCAATGAAAATGTAGCAATTAATTAGTAAATGTGAAAGATAGCTTTATCTTCTGATTTTCACTCCCTTTGCTCTTTCCCTCTCTTCACCCACTTTATCCTCCATTATCTTTCATTTTGTTTTGCTATCTTTCTTTTCTTCTCCTTTTTCTCTGTCTTTAGGGTATAACAAAGAGAGGCAGATCTAGATGTACAAAACCAGGAATCAAGTTTTGGTCCAATATAAATTTTGCCTTGAAAATAACATTAGCTTTTCTATGTTTTGGTTCTCCCTTTGGAAAATATGCATTCCTCCACAATTATCTTGCATGATACGCAAGTATGTTGTATGTGTAGAGCATATTTGCAAATATTTTATTATATAAACATGTATTTTGGTTACAAATTGTCATCTTCCACTGCAATAATAATAAAGGATTTAGTTTTAAATAGCATGTTTAAATAGCACATGTATGAAACCCACACATCAGAAATTTTATACTTTTTTTTAAAATTTTATCCATTGGATGTTGGTTTTGATAATATTAATTGATTCTTATTCTGCTTCATTAATCATCTGTGGAAATTTTGAATTAATAGAGAATTAATTTTGGACTGTTCACCATTTTAGAATTGATCCATTGGCCTACATCTGACACAGTCATCCAAAAATGTAAGCCATTGACATAGAAATAGTAGTGAATCACACTTTCATTTACAGTAGGATTTTATAAGAAATTGCAAAATTACAAAGCAAAATTACAAAGCCAAAGTTCAGCATCACAACCTTTAACCTGCTATAAGGATTTTAGCTGTTTATGACAAATCTGAGTGGAAGTCCAGATTTGAAAATTTACTCCATCAAGAACTGATAAATAAAGTGACTTTTCATATATATGAATAGTTCTATGCCAAAATCTAAAAACCTTTCCTCCTTCTGGCATAGTTAGCTTGGTCAAATACTACAATAACTCTTCTTCAGTTGAATTAGTACGTGGTGATTTCAGTCTTAGATAGAAGCATATGTGTTACTGCTTCTTTTATCTTCAGTTATTTATTGTATTAGTGCAAGTTGCTAATTCATTATGCATGTCGTTAACATACTGAAAAAATGCAAAGAGTCTTTCCTACTTTATCTAAATTTCCCTTCATATTATGGAGCTATTAGGCCCTCTGTTTCAGTAGTAATTTTATGTCTGCAAGTTAACTGCTTAAAGCAGTGCTACGATTCTCTGTGCATAAAGCAGTGCCATTTTTAAATGAGTGCTTAAATCTTCATTTTTTATTAAAGCACTAGAGAAAAGCGTTGCATTAGGCTGATGGAAAGATATTTTCCTCGGTGCCCAGGTCATGTTCTCTCCTATTTCTTTTGTAGTTCTGTATTTTTCTATAATACATTTTAAAATTTTTCATAGTTTTTTGTAAAGACTGATTTTCTTCAGCTAGATGAGATATAGCAGTGGATTAGGCAACACTTTCCCTTTCAAACTGGTCTCATGTACTGCTTTTTATGCTGACAAGTATCTTTCGATCACATCTACTTTCAGTAGGTGGAATGTTTCAGATAGAACAGTGGGTCTGCATGTCTTAGTTATTATAGTCTGTCATGGAGTGAGGATGTAATTTCATTTAATTGCCACCTTAAATACAGAAATACTCATCCTAGTTTTGATTGCAGCTTCAAGAAAAATAAATCACGTTAATTCCTCTTTTTCAGATCACAATCTCTCTCTCCTTATACATCTTGGCTCTCTAAGATCTCGGATGCCGATGCCTTGTTGGCACCCCTGGGGAGAGTAGGTTTGGTTACCGTGGACATGGGAGGCAGTGTGAGGCTTTGGGAGACCGGGCTGGACAGCCTCCAGCGGTCACTGCAGGACTGGAGGAACATGATCGGCCAAGAAGATAGTCGTCCTGTGCAGGTAGGACTTCACAAGGGTGATGACACAAAATGAATTTTCAGCTGGGAGAGGGGTCGAGGGAGAGCAGCGGTTGAAAAACACTGTGAAGCAGAAATATGCCTGAGAGAAAAGCTGAATAGGCGTCTCCACTGAAAGAAAAGACACAATAGCTTAATTAGAAGGCTTATTTGTAATCCCTGTAATTATGGTTACTGACAATCTCTTTGTCTTGCAGTGTTTGTATTTTTGCCAAATTCCAGTACATTTAAATGCAAATTAATTCTTTATCTCCTGCTGATTTTAAACTGCAACTTTCAAAAAGTAGGATAATAGAATTAATTTTTAAGGAAAGCATATACTTTTCCAAAGTTCAAATACTTCTAAAAAACTACTGTATTTGTACTTCAGAAAAGAAACATGAAGCCTAGGTAGAAGATGCCTTGAGTTCACAGTAGTGCCTTTGGCTAATTTTGAAAATTGTCCCAGCTGAGCAGAGGTACAAGGGTCTCCATACAGCCATGTTCTCTTGTGGAATGTTTATGTAGATGCTGAAAATATACAGCATATACATGTGTGCTGTGTGTGCATGTATGTATGTATATATAAGTGTTCATGTATTAGCTAATATATATTGATTACCATTGCAACACAGAGGGGAAAATTCAGGGCTCTTCAGTGACATCTTTAATTTCTGTTAGTGATAGGAGAAGGTATCACTTTACTTTGAGGAACAAATGTGCTTTAGGGGAATTTCTGTATGTTTTACAAGAAAGATTCCGTCTCTGTCTAAAATTGCAATTATTTCTCATGAATTTCTGTAACCACTTTCACGGTACATTAGAATGGAAAAACAGGATGAGTCTTTTCTAAATCTGATCTCCAGCTATCTTGAGTGTGAATGAGATTTATTGGGCCGAAAACATAGTTCTTCTTTCACTTTCTTTTGGCCGCTGTGAGCTCCCTTTCTACAGGATGTTCCACAGTTACAGAAACTTGTGCAAGAACTGATGTCTTCTTGTTACTGGACCCTCAGCAAATGCTTTTCATAAAAGTAACGAGAAAAGGAAGCTGTTGCCCAGTAGCATGTTTGTGTGGTTGCTTGTTGCAACCAGTGCCATTTTTATTACAAATGCAGTAGCACTAGCACCATCTTATGGTCAGATATAGTTGCTTTACGCCAGCCCAATTTCATCTACTGATCAAGTTACCTAGTAGAAATTAAAAGAGACAGGAGAGTTAGAGTTTTACTTGGTTTAATCTTTTTTTATTTTTTTCTGATAACCTTTAATTTTATTCAATAGTATTACTATACTGTCAACCTTATTCAACTAAATATTAGAGAACACTGGCTTGGAAAGTACACATCATCAGAACATTTTAAGTCCTTTAACTAGTAATGTCGAGTAACCACTTGAGAAAAAAAAAAGCTAAGAAGTTTTCCCACAGTCACAAAGCAATTTTCAATTTCTGTCATAGAATTTCTCTCTCCTGACAGTCTGCTTCTCTAATTAGTGGGCACATTACAGGGTAAAATCTTCTTAGAGTATCTTTCTTCTTTCTGTCTATCAATGAAGGTTGTATAGCTCAAGTCAGTGGTTTGTCAGAGCTCAAAAGGGCATACTGTTTGATTTCAGCTAAAGGGCTGAAGCAAATCCTCCTGTGTGATCTTCAGACTTGCATCATTATCACTAACTTCTTTTTCTCTACTTTACATACTTTGCTCTAAATGGAAATATATGAAGAGCTAAAAAACTTTGTTTACCAGAACACTATGGAGCAATAAGCAATAAATTAAATCTTTATTATATGGACATCTCCATCAAGATAATAAATATGTAGTTGCTGTGTAAACTCTATACTTTACTATTTGGGGATAATGGCCTTCACCTTTCCTACTTAACTCAATTTTTCAATGGACCTAGACATAAAAGCAGTACTTTCTTAAGCCATTCATTTCTGAAAATTGAAGGATCCAGTTATCTCGAAAACATATTCATGTAGATTCCCTGTGTAAGGTAAGCATAGCAAGAATTCCAGTGTTTCCTGTTCTAGAGAATTACCTTGCTAAGAAAGCTGCAGCTATTTCCTGATACCTGTTTTTACAGAAATGGAGGTATTTTGCAACCATATGTTTGTCCCGGTGTATGAAAATCACGTTCTTTTGTATAATGTTTCATGCTTATGTTCATGTTAAGTATCTTGGAGTCTAATGGGGCATCTCTAATTCCTGAACTAAACCCACCATTCCTGGTCATCTTGTAGCAGAAACTCACTTAAGAAATTTGCCGGTATTCCATGTATCGCCAGAATTCATTCCCCACCCACCCCTAGTTTACCCTACTCTGATAGCTGCCATTGATGCATCCCTCAATGTTGCCACAGGCTTAGCAAAGCTTATTAGCCCTTCTTGGTGAAGGAATTAGAGAGCTTTCAATATAAATATAGGTTCAAAGAAGTGGAAACAACTCTTCAAGTAGGCTTTGCTTATAACTGTCGGTACTATCTTCTAAGGCTGCATTTTGGCTTTCACAAACACATTAGATCTCGGAAACAGGCTGTATGTACATAAGCAATGAAACAGAGGAAAACAAACAGCTGTTCCACTTATAATCAGTAATTAGGCTCCTCTGATATAATGTTGTGGCAGTCTTCAAAACAGTCAACATTTGTTTTATATTGTTGATGTGCTCAGCAGTGTTCAAACTGCTGAAGTCTTGAGCTACAAAAATAGTTTCTGGAAATGTGGTTTATGTTTACATAGGTTTGCATTTATATAGGCAAGTCGGGAATTTTCTTCATTTATTAAAGTTTTAAACTCAAAATACGTCTACAGTATTCTGAAATGATTAAATTGGAGTGCCTACAATACAATATCTAAACAAAATGCTGAATTTTCTAAAGCAATGAACTTTATTTGAAATCCAAAAATTGTTGAGCTTTTTCACTCTTTGGTGTTTCTGAAAACAATGTCACTTCTTTATCAAATATCTGAAAAGAATTTGAAAGACTATTTATTTTTAAAATTTTGCCCGTAAAAGTTTCATGGCAATAGGCTGACATTGATAATGTGTTACTTTTTGTGTCAAAGGGCTGTTGGTAGAGATTAAATAGGAAAAAACTGATTACATTCTGATATGGTTGAGCTGTTGTTTTTCAGTAAGTGTTGTCTACTGCAGAAAATGACAGCAGTGGGTTTTGGGGTCCTTGGGGCTGCTATGAACTGTGCGACTTCCATATGTGTAAGTGTATGTTATATATAACATATATTATGTATAATATATATTTATTATATATAATTATTACATATTGCATGTAATATATAATAATATATAATTTATCGTATAATTTATAATAATATGTAGTATATAATATGTACATAATATATATTTTATATATATACGATATATGTATTCTAATATATGTAAGTTCCAAAATTCCACAATATTGTCATCACTGCAGCCAAGGGTATCACTAACTGAGATATTACAAAGTAACCTGCTTGATTGAAGTTAGACGTTGTCTACCTGGATTTCTCCAAGGCTTTTGACACAGTTCCCCACAGCCTTGTTCTAGAGAAACTGATGGGTTATGGTTGAGACAAGAGGTCTGTTTGGGGAACTGGCTGACAGGTCGCACCCAGAGGGTGGTGGTAAATAGCTCCTTTACAAATTGGCAACCTGTAGTAAGTGGGATCCCCCAGGGGTGGATATTGGGCCCAACGCTGCTTAATATCTTCCTAAGTAATCTGGATGATGGGATCAACTGTACCATGATGAAGTCTACTGATGATACCAAACTGGGTGGAGAAGTGAACACTTCAGAAAGGAGAGCCACCCTGCAGGAGGACCTGGATAGGCTGGAAGAGTGGGCTAACAAGATCTTTATGAAGTTCATCAAGGACAAGTGTAAGGTCTTGCACCTGGGGAAACATACTCCAGGGGTGCAGCACAGGCTGGGATCTACCTAGCTGGGAAAAAGCTCTGTGGAAAGGGACCTGGAGGTCCTGGTGGACAAGTGAAAGAACACTGTGCTGCTGTGGCAAAGAAAGCCAACAGGATGCTGAGCTGCATCAGCAAGGGCGTCACCAGCAGAGATAAAGAAGTCATTATCCCACTCTACTCAGCGGTTGTCAGGACACAGCTGGAATAATGTGTTGAGTTTTGGTCCCCGTCAATACAAAAAAAAGATGTGGACAGGCTTGAGAGGGTCCAGAGAAGGACCACAAAGATGACCAAAGAACTGGGAAGCCTGCCATATGAGGAAAGGCTGAGACAACTGAGTTTTTTCAGCCTCAAAAAAAGATGGCTTAGGGGAGACCTTATCACCATGTTCCAGTATTGAAAGAGTGGCTTCAAAGATGGAGACTCCTTTTTTACAAGGAGTCACATGGAAAAGAAGAGGGGTAATGGGTACATGTTACTCCAGGGGACATTCCAATTGGACACAAGAGGAAAATTTTTCACAATGGGAACAATCAGCCACTGGAATAACCTCCCTGGGAAAGTGGTGGATTCTCCAGCACCGGACACTGGTAAAATTCAGCTGGACAGAGTGCTGGGCCATCTTGTCTAGACTGTGCTTTTGCCAAGAAAGGTTGGACTAGATGATCCTTGAGGTCCCTGCCAACTTGGCATTTTATGATTTTATGATATATAAGTGTTCTGTGTAGTGTGTGCTTTTCTCAGAAACTGAAAAATCTGAAGTGTTTGGTGGAGGCTATATCAGTTGTAAAAGCTCAAGTGGACTTCTTAAATGATCGAGAGTCAGACGATAAAATGCCAAGGTCACAAGGTAGGACTGAACTGAGGAAAGACACAGCAAATGCAAATAGAGCAGGCACCAGCCTCACTAATACCAGCTGTTAAAAATAGATTAAGTACTTGGCATGGATATATCAGCTACCAGGAGTTTCTTCTGCTTCAGGTAGTAAAATTACACCTGTATGCACCCATAAGCAAGTGCGTGCACTGTGTGGAACCTGAATACTAAAACATCTCCATCATCCCAGCTCGTTAGTCTCAAGACTAATGAGCGACACTCAGTTTAAAAGATCATGTACTTCTTTGTAGGTGAGTCAGCCCAAATGAAGTGTGTAACAGACACTTGACAACTCTTCAGGTCAGGTTTCTACCCACCTGGTTCAAAACCATTTTTTTGTGTCATTGAAGACCACACACATAGTGTTTAATAATTCATGTATTGGGGCAAACCTTCATTTGGACAAGTCCTTAATATGACAAGAAGCAGCCTGGAAATGTTATCTCATGGGTTTTTCCCCCACTTTGCTTTTGTGACTTGACCTGATCTGTCTATTTTCTAGCAAAAAGCCAACTGATTGTTTAAGTCAAGTTAGAGTTTGCAGCATCACAAAACTGAGATGGTTGAATGAATCTAGAAAAACACACGAATGAGAAAAAAAATATTTGTTTGCTTCTTACCAAATGCAGTAGGGACAGTTCTGCAGAAGTGTGTAGAAATTCATGCAGTACTGGCCCAGATTCATTCTGTCATTCTGTTAGAAGAAATCCTAAAGGTGGACAACTCAGCATGACTTGGATATAATTTTGATATGTTTTAGGCATTGGCACTAAAAGCAGACATGAATGAAATATGTGAAGAATAGGAAAAGCTGTAGATCGAGATCTCTGGGGAGATTTCATTCAAGATATTTTGCCCTGGACTGAGAGCACAGTTTTCTGTCAAAAATTAATGTTTTTGTCTAAAATTGCAATTCCTTTTCCCAGTAGCTCTGGAGGCATGTTCTTTTGGTTTTTGCTGTGATTCTTTAACATTTTACTGATACAGTGTTTCCACAAAGCATGAATCATTTTAACTAGATAAATGGAGAAGTGAAAAAAATTACTTCATCCATCCATAACTATTTCCCTTTAGACACCCCTAAACATTTAAATACGTAATTATTGCAACATCTGGAGCCAGTAAGTATTGTCATTGCTTTACAGAGAAGGGAACTGAAACATAAGGCAGGCAGGTCATTTGTTCAAGTGCACACTGTATGTCTACTCTGCAGTGTCAGAGCTGGGATAAATGCATTATATACCCATAAGGGTATATAAACATACTTTGCACCTCTGTTGCCAATCTGGGTGGCTTGAATGTCCTTGAATCCTGCAGTCAGTACAAACATACCTTAAATTGGCCAAAAAGTTGCAGAAAATTGCAGTGCAGCCACCTAAGGAAACCAGTGTCAACTCTAGAAAACACAAGGTTGAAACATGCTTAGCTGAGATCAGTAAAGACGTATTCAGCAATACTCCAGGAATGCAATAAATAGATATTTTTTGAGATTTTAAATGTCTGTCTTCACAGTCTTATAGTAGCACTCAAAAATGATAACAGAGCACATAAGTTATTCTATGTCCTGTGAACAGTTAGAAGACGTGAACATATGGTTCAGGTCAGTGTGGTAAAACAGCAATGTATATGTGTTCATCACCAATGGCTAAAAAAATTAAGGGTGTTTTTTTCATGTCCTAACTGCTGATGTAAGGGCTTTTTGCTAAAAACAGCATTTTGATGAGTTCTGCAGCACTCAATAGTAGTTCCCAACATTCAGGCTTTCTTCTGCAATCCATCAGTTAACCTTTAGGTCTGATAGGGGCGGGGGCAAACGCTAAGTGGCTATTACGGCTTGTGTGTTCTATCATTAGAAATATATTTAAAATATGTTCCTAACCCTGTGTTGGGGTCAAAGTTGACTATGTTTTTAAAGTAATCATAATGCCAAAAAAGTCAGATTTATTGTTGAAGTTATAAGAAATGTAATCATGTTAAATCAAGTGTATGTGTGTGGGGGGTGTACATATGAAGTTCTGTGCATGTATATAGATTCACACGCATAAGCGTTTACATATGTGCACACATGCATACACACACTGATACATACACGTAAGCTCAGTTTTTTTCCCCAGCTGTCATACCTGGACGTTGACTCTCTTGAATTAAAATCACCCAAGACCATCATAACTTTGCAGGTGCCCAATCCCTCAGGGACTGTATTTCATAATGAACAGGAATTGGAAGTGGATTTAGAGCAAGAGATTTTAGATTTATTTAGGAAACAGTTCTTGGGATCCCTGTGTTACACATATAATTAGCCATGTGGAATGTGACAGAACTTCTCCCTCCTCTTGTCAGGTCCTTGTCTGCAGTCAGATGGTTAAAAGACCCGGTGGCACAAGTCCTGCCCCTTGCCTGGCTTTTGCACCTGAGCGGTTATTTTAGCTGGCGTCTGCCTGATATAGAGATAGAATATAGCTGAATATATATTCAATATATTGCTATATATAGAATATAGGAATTACGCCCTTTACTCTGCGTCTTTTCAAGACTGTAGTAGGTCAAAAAAAGCAGCAGGTGTGTGTGGTACTTAATGAATAATGCTTAGTTTTTACAGGCAAAAGCAGTTCGGTTTCCTTGCTTTAAGCAATGTAGGACCTAGCACCAGATCTGTAGGCATTTCAGTGCCTATTTCCGAGCTGAGCGTGTGAACTCCCACTGTCACCAAGAGAGCTTGAGGAGCTCACCCTGAAGCAAACACTGATGTTTGTCTTGCTGTATGGCCAGTGCCCGTGGTGGCACCTCAGATCCCTGGCTTACCTGGGAGGTCCCTACCCGTAGCTCTCTGCAGGCTGGATCCAAATGCCACCCTCAATGCACCAAGCATTTTGTATGGATTTAAGGAAATGGATTCTTAGAAATGGAAGGTGATTTCTTTTATGCCTCTTTCCGTTCTTTGGGCTGTGACCAGAAAATCTGTAGTTTTGTTCTCTGCCATCTTTGGGTGATGATCATCTTCCTCCCTTCCTTGAATAGTCTTATTTACTCTATTTTTATTCCACTCAACTAATCACACGTAACTCTGCATTTAATAATTATTCACCCTTTAAGTGAAATAATATTTTGGGGTTTATTGAATGCATTCTTTTTTTTCTTTTGATTTTCCGAAGCTACAGTTTGTACTTGAAAGTTTAGGGTAATGCAAGTTCATCTGATGAAATTTATTCTTTAGGTTGGATGTTTATCTGAAGAGTAATTGGTTCAGGAGTTTGTGATCCCAACTTGTTTATATTTACGGCTCAGGATCTACTTTAATCTATACTGATGATTTTAATTTATTTTTTTCCGTTTATAAGAGTTTAACAAAATCCAGCTTTTTGCTGATGTTAAGACTGGACAGGGCAAAGCTGGAGTTCTTGATTCGAAATAAAAGCAGGACCTTTAGCAAGTGGCCAGTCCTTCCTACCGCCATCCCCGGTTCTCTATTTTCTACTTTAGACCAAGTGGTTTTTCTCACCGCATGAGGGCACCGATGAGCTAATAAAAGTGATTTTGCTCCTCTCTTAAATACTGTCGTTTCAAATCCCATAAATTATGAAAAATATACGCAATGGAGAATTTTTGTAAGTTTGGAATAACCATAAGATGGCATTCTGCAAGTCCTGTGTGGGATCCTGAAAAACTTGAAATATTGCAGAGTTATCTAGTCAGTAAGTGGCTTGCAAGGTATAGTTTAATAGCGTTTGCAGTTCTGAGATCCGTGAACCCCAAATACGTGGTTTAGGTCTGTGACCTTCTCCCGGGCTTTGTGATTCATTTTAGCAAAGTGAGGAGTAGCAGACATATACCACCCCTTGAGACAAGGCATTGAAGTATGGGGAAACGTAAGACTAGAAAGCCATGAACCCACAGAGCTCAATAAGTTTGTGTCTTTAAAAGTCTCTGCTGCGTAAAGCGACTCAGATGAAGATCATCGATTCTGTCAGGTACTGTTTCTTATATAAATGTCTTCAGCTGAAATGAAGCCCCTGGTGGAAACGCTATACAAACATGGCTAAAATACATTTCCTTTCCTGAAGATCTTCCAGTCTAATTAGAGCAGACAGACAAAAAGCAGGGCTGGAAATAACATTAACTTTCTGTTAGAGCAGGCAGATCCAGCACAAAGTTCCTCTTTCTTCCTCTGGCCTTCCTGTGAAAGCCCACAGTTCTCTTGGGAGAAAATATAAGAACCTCACCACACCGTCTTGCAGATCTCAAAAGCCCCATGGCAGTGCACATCGCTGATGTAAAGGCTGGAGCTCCCAACACCGGTGAAATCTTGCTGTCCCAGCGAGACAAATGCATACTAATAATTCTGCCCTTATGAAAGTTGTTCCCTAATTAGTGAAAATTTAAATGGTCTGTTCTGTTATAGTTGTGCTAAATATTGGAGGCTTTACTTTAGAAAACAAAACAACCTAGTTGATCCTTAATAACTTATGTCTCTGCTTCTTAAGGACAGATTTGACAAGGTCCTAAGTCTGTAGAAAATAAGGCTATTCTGCTCTTATGTGTAATTTTTTTCAACTTTCTTTTGACTGTGCAATGTCCCTGCAGTTTTCTGTTCAGAATATTCCAAATTGTCAGTGTGTTCACTTATGCCATCTTTTGAGCTGTTGATTATTCAGGCTGCAGCAGAAGAAACCAGAATTCAGTGTTTTCCAAGTTTATTGATCTTAGTAGTAGTCATCATAAATAACCAAGCCAGACATTGTCGGTGTGCTCTGATTATATTTTGCAGTGGATTCGCATACTAACAAGGTGCTGCCCCCACATCTTTTGTGATTGATTAGGTAGATTTTAATAATGACAGAGGAAAATGGAATTTACACAGATGTTAACATAATGGAGGATCTGTTAGGTGAAAGTAAATGCACGTTGTTCTCTCTTCACTTCACTTAGTTTATCCAGCTTTTAAGCCGCAGAGTACATATTCATGAACAAAAGACTCTAATGCATCTAGAGTTTATGAGTTGGTTCTGAGTGACAGCATTTAATTCAAATGAAGACCCACCCACAGCAGCAACAACTGGATTTTATATAGTGGGTTTTTTTTAGCTGGTGTATAAAAGCTTCATTTACAAGCCAGATACTTCTTTGTATGTGTTTCACTCCAAATCTCTACCTCTTTCCCCACCCAGGTTGACCTACTTGTGATTTCACTTTTATTTTAGAAATCCAAAATTCCATTACAGCTGTGGTGCTTTGAATTATTTTGCTATTTGAGACAGCAGTTTAATTTCTGTATGAATTTTAAGAGCTACTTTTAGAGACAAATGTTCACTGGAGTCAGATTATGCATGAAGCTTCATTAGTTCATTTTGAGTTCTTGCAAAGATAAAGAACCAAAATGAAGCCAAAATGACAGAAGAAAACCTATTAAATGTATTTTATACTGCAGTGCAACTAATGTTTTTTCATTTCAGGATACAATTGAAGACAGAGTATGTTTCATAAATTATTATTGTCTTGTCTAATACTGAATGTCCCTTTCTGTGGAAAAATGACTTGTGAGTTCAATTTTGTGCTGTTGATGTGAACAGAAATTGTGGCATTAATTTTTAGCACATTAAAAAAAAGCCGTATATGATAAGCTAAAAGTAAAAGTAATAGAAGCCATTAGATTTTCTTTTTCCCGTTTTTTTTTTTTTGCCTTTCTCTCGCTAGTTTGTGTAAGTAGATTATAAAACATTTTCTTTCTATCTTTGGTAGAATCAGTTATACAATAGAATATAAAACCACCATGGAACAGGCAGATTAGTCTTTGATTTGCCTGATGCAGAATTTTTATATTCTCTTTGAGAAAATAATATGTATATTCTTCAGCAGCAGCAGCATGAATGTGTTGGAGGAAAGGATGTTCTTGTGACCTGTTAATTGCAGCCTGGGGTAACACTGAAGTTTTAAGGTTGTTGGCAGGGGTGAGGGGAGGGATAAAAGAAAACAAAGATTTGCTTCAGTGAAAAGGCAGCCTTTTGCACGTCTGCTGAAGTACATTCTGCTTTCCATGGAATACATTTCCTAATCCTTTGTACCTCTGTGGAATGGATTATTTAATGCCTTTTTCACCTGGAGAATAGTCATGTTTCGTTACAGCCAAAGTCTGCCTTCTTTCATAGTAATGTATGGTTTTGATAAAAGATTTTTCACTGATATTGATGAAGAAATTAACATCTCTCAAATCACCTGTAGGACAAAAGTCTAAGACATTTTCATTTCTTTTCCTGCAATGATCTTCTGATATGCCTAATCTTTGTCCACAATGCTAATGAAGAAAGCAAACTATTAAAGAAAACATTGATATTTTAACTTTGTAGTATTCATGTAATTCATATTTTTCAACAATAATTTATTACATTGTATGGAAAGTAACTTATATTCTTCATTGATTATAAACTGCCCTGTTTAATATATCATATATTAATGAAAAGGCAAAATAGCAGATTAATTCTTTCCCTCTGTGTCCCAGGTATGCTAGGATAAGAGTGGATATCTTCTAATTTGCATCTTAGCAGGGTTCTTTCATGTATGATGAAAAGAGTAAATGACAAACGAGATCTTGCCAGTCTAAATCCTTCATACCCTTGCCTACTTTCCAGTGCTGTCTAATGGCACAACTAATTAATCTGCTGCATCTGAGTTAAACCAAGAACCTAACTCATGTGAACTCTATTGCACCTGAAATCTTTCTGATCAGTGGTAAGAAACAACCACTAACGCATTGTTATTACAAATACCAGAAGAAGTGCTTATGAAAATAGTTACTGTTTCAGCACTTCAGCTTTTTCCTTTTAAAAACTCTTCCTACATAAATATTCTCTGCAGCTGTAAATAATGCAGCTGTGACCCTGTTTGCTTGTATTTTATAAAACGGCGTTTTACCCATTTGTGTGTGTTTATTAAGTTGTGACTCCTGAAATCGTGCCGGTTTCAGTTTTAGTAAATATCTTGTGTGTGGAATGCTCCAAAGAAGCTTAAAAGGGCTTAGTAGAATGATTGGTTACTTGTTTGTCACCACACACCACAAGGAGGAATTCTGTTTCTTTCTATTATGAAGGTGTAAAATCCTGTAAGGAATGGCCAGCTCTGTTTAAACGTACACAAAAGGGTAAGAAAAGCTTGATTTGGGAGGTTTGAGAAATAGAAATATAGTTAATTTTTTAAAGTACAAATTATATGCCTTTACACCTGCAGGATGTTAGCCTGGTTTCCCCACCCCCTTTTTTTTTAAGTTGTATCTGGAATATTAAAATAAGCATTGGGTTTGCTTAAGAGGACTAAATTAGTCCTGGTAGGGACAAATATATTAAAACTAAGAGGGGAAGGCTCTGTTCCCCTGCATGTGGGGTAGCTCACTCCCATTGGAAACCAGGGTTTCTTTCCCAATCCTCAGGCAGAAACTCGCTTTTGTTGCTGTAAGCAATGAAAAGGTTTTCTGGCAAGCACTCGTGAATGAATGGGAGGCACTGACACATCTTGCGCCCTTCAGGAATTTTAATGAAGTTAACCACGTCAGAATACAAAAGTAAGCTGCTGTATCAAAAGACCATCTACTCTTTAGCCAGCTCTTTATGTGGAACAGAAGCTTGTCATGAACACGGTAGGGTGGCAGGAATATCTATGACCAAAAAATTCAATCCACATCAGAGATGCATCCCAGACTGCATCAAGAAAAAAAATCCCTCACATTTCACAGAAAGCCATCACTCATTTATTACTTTTCTATTCAAAAAATGTTTTCAACCTGGCCTGACTTCGACTTACAAAGTCTAAAAGATATTTCATAACCACAAGTTCTTTTTCTGCCGGCAGTTAAGCCTGAGTACGTCCTCTGCCCCTTGTTTGAGAGAGCTTTCTACAAGACTGTAATGGAGGTATGGATGTCCAAGATAGCAGGAGTCATTGGTTTTATCTCTTGCCTGAAACTCCCAGGAATAAAGAGAATCTGAAGTGGAAAAATACAGCAGGAAATGAGATTCCATCTCTCTTTCCCTGTATCTGCAATAAAGATAACTCCTGGAATTGTAAAGACTTGGACAATGAGGAGCTGATGTATGGGCTTAAAATGCGTGAGTGAAAAGATGGCAGTGTTGAAGGTCATGAATACTCTGAACATAAATGATTAAATAATAGACATACTGAAATGTTCATTTCAGTTGGCTTAGTTAAGTGTCTTTTACTCATTAAATTGGATACTATTATAAATACGTTATAATAGAGAAATCAATATAAGTTCAGTCTAGATGCACTTTGAATAGTTCCTTAAAAGCATCTCATAAAAAGTCAGACAATTTAATTAATTTATTCCCCTCAGACATATAAATGTGACATGCTGAAGACTGGCTATCATTTCTTTTTTTATATTTATCTGCTTGGCACAAGCAAATTGGCAGTAACCAGCACCTGTCAAGATACAGAAATGCACAGTTGCTCTACTTGAGACTGTCTTTGAGGAGGCGGAGCTCATATTAAAGACATTTTTTTCTTTTCAGTTTCATTGCAATGAATGATCAAGATTACTGGGAGCTAAAATATCATTAAGCTCACTTGTAAGAAATCAGCTGAAGCTAAATTTGATAAGGCTTTTGGTCAGTTTTACTCATGGAGTCTGAGGAATTGTTTTGCAAGATACTAGGAGAAAATTAATTCTGAGCTCAAAAGGGAAGTGCTGTAGTTGGGAAAACAGCTCATATTAGAATGAAGTGCTAATGTAAGTGTGGGACATAAATCACATTAATAATCAAGTACAGCAGCCCTGTCCGTAAATCACACTATTCTGTTAATGGGTTATTGCAAGCTCCTTTCTTCCCGTAGTTGTGATGGTGTCTTGTAGAGGCAATGCATGTTGTGTCTGGGTCAGCTGGGTGATCCTCAACAAACTCACCTCCTGTCTTTTACTGGGGGATGATAAAAGTGTCAAACTGTGATGTATGCCAGTGCTTCCTTACTCTCCAGAGGTTAATTTTATTAAATTAGGTTATTTCACATCAGAACTCAATAGAATTCAACCCCACATTCTCTTAAGTGACATGAATGTCGTTCTAGATCTGTTTCCAAACATGGTTAAGATTTGGTTAGTACACGGCATAAAGTTCCCTTACCATATTTTGCCTGACCAGCTGAAGTCTAGACAAAACTACCAGCCTTTGACTCATCTTCAGAGTGCCTGCTATTACATATTGGTATGCATTTAATAGCTGTTCGGCATAAATATGACACAGATGTGAAACACCTGGTTTCATTGTGTTGTGGAGCGCATTAAATCGTGTAACTGGCTTCTTTGAGCTTCTTTATCTTCTTTATATTACTATATGAAGGATGATAGGATCATTTACTTTCCAGGCTGAATGTTTGTATCAGTTTCCCTTTTTCAGCTGGCTTTTAGAAACCCAATGTTGTCAGAAAAAAAAAAAAAAAAAGAAATGTAGACACGTAAAACCGCTTTGGCATCCGTTCATGCATCTCATGGAAGTGATATAAAGTGAGTTGTTCAGATGGCCACGTATCTCTCACTGAATGTAAAATGAGAGTTAAGTTCTATTCCTGTCTGGCTGCCCTTGCTGTCAGGAGTGAAGGGATGTATAAGAGGCAGAACCAGTAAATTACATCAGAGCATTAGCAAGTCTTGGTAATTGCTTTATTTCCTTTTTTCTCAAGCGCTTCCTTCGTGCCATTGCCTCTTCAGAAAAGCACATTCCTTTAACATCTTTCTGACCTGCGGTATTCAGGTTCTTCTCACCTAAAATTTTTGTTTGTTGGCTTCATGGACTTGGGAAGACTGACTGAGTCTTCATCCACAACGTCATTTCAAATGCATCCATCACCCCTTGGTGCAAGTGCCTGAGAATACAATACAGTCAAAGAGAAGGACAGAACAAGATTGTAAACCAGGGACTAAGATCATTGACGATGACTTTACAGAGAATAAAGTAAGAATCACGTATGTGGTGAGAACTTTGAAGAAAAACCTGCCCAAAGAGGCAATGGAAAACTGTTTTCATGCTCTGATCATGAATCACCAATATGTATAAACAAGTTTAGATAATACACAACTGACACATGTGTGCCCTGTGTTTTGGAAATTGTGGTTATTTTGGAAATCTAAAGGAAGTCTCAGAAGGAAAATTTCACAGTTTTTCCAGCTATTCTACTCTGACCTCATGGCTGAAACTCAAGGCTACTAGCCTGAATTCATCTGTTGTTTTACAGAGCTGTGACATGCACACCAGGCAGTATGAAATCTTCACAATAATGCAGGGATGAATAGTGCCTTTCAGTGCATGTGTAGCTACAAAGAGCAGAGATTTCTCTCAAGAAGAGACGCTTGGTCTAAACTCTTGCTGAAAGAAACAAAATTGATAGAAGTCTTGCAATAGATTCAAATGGAAAGTATTCAGGAGGGGATAGATCAACTTTAAAGCAAGCAAATTATTTATGTACTTGGAAAATATCCATCACAACATTAAGAGAAATCTCAATAGGTTTAGAAATTCCAATCAGACAAGCTTGGAAAAGTTACTATGGATTTGTGAGATTTATTTGAGCTTTGTCTCTACTTTCAGTACTTGTTTTTCTTGTCTTCCTCCTCACTCCAGACAAACTAGATTTTCCTACTGTCTTTCAGTTTGCTGGGTTCATAATACATCCAGTTTTGGATTCTCCCCCTTAAATCTACCTTTCCAACAGTTTCTAACATCAAGAATCCCTCCAGCCCTCAGAAGAGTGACTTATCTATGACTCTTCTGTCTCTTTATATTTGTCATGCTGAAGAATGTATATTTGTCCAAAAGTTTTTGTCTTCAGGGGTTTTTTTCTCATCCTTCCTCTGATTTCATATCTAGACTCAGTGTTTTACTGTTCACTTCTTTCAAAAATATATTTTCAATTCTACTCTAGATAATTGCTAGTCTAACTTTTACTTTGTAGAGGCGCCTTCAGAGCACAGAGAAGTTATTAGTTGTAAAATTGCCTTGAAATGCTTCCATGGAGACAGGGATGGGGAGGAGAAAAGCATAAGTCACTAATGGAATTATCTAAGAGCTCAAAAAAACCCGAAGAAGTACATCCAGAAGATTTTCTTCAAAGGGTCCTAAAGTGCACTAAGTTAATGCAGTTTCTAAGCAAATGGTAAGTTTAAAAAAAAATAAATCTCAGCAAACCAGTGCTAATAAAAAATTGATTGTTAAAGTATTCAGATGTAGCAAAATTCTAATACCTTTTGTGTGCATATATAAAAGAAGTAAATGAATGAAACTACTGCAATTCACTAACATGACATTTACATGTTTGCTGGTTGTGTTCCATTCTAGTATCCTTAAATTTTCAATTATTTTAGTCAGTGCCCTATTAACTGTATTTTTAAAAAATTAATAAGGAGGTCACATGCTTAAGCCGTGATAGATTGTACCACTTGTCTCTTTTTCTTTCTCTCATACAATCTTTTTCAGTTTTAATAGAAGTCAGATGTTGAGTGTTCTGATGTACTTTTAAGAACAAAAGTCACAAATAAAAGAAAAGATTTTCTATTAACCACTTGCTGCTTCAAAGTTAGAAATACCTGCCTTAATCAGATCAACACCATTCTAAAATAGCTTTATGTTAGAAACTTACCCAGGGCATATGTGCTAAAAATATTTGTGAACAACTTATTATATGTGAGAAATATGTGCGCAACAAAGCTCTGTTGTCTATGGAACTTTTCACTCAAAAATTAAACAATACTTGTATAGCAAAATATTTGGTGACATTTTTAAATGGAAAAACTTGACAAAAATAGAATATGGTATTGATTATGGTTATGTTTGCCTCAGAGCTTCCTTTTGCAGAATTTTGAGTATTTTTCTGTGAAAAACCCCAAAGGATGAAAAAGTAAAGGAATTTCCATCATTTTATTGTTTCTCTTTACAGAATAATATTTTGTTTTGATTCATGAGGCTGACACTACAGTTTTGGTTTTGTGATTTTATTTTAAACTAAGTTCAGCTATTTTTGTTGACCCATGGTTTTGATAGCCTTGAAATCTAAGTGTTATGCAAAAAAAGAAATGTTTATTTTGGAGGAAATCTTATAAATCAATATATGGACAACCCTAAGGGTGACATGCTGTTGTGGTTAAGTGTATTTCTTCATATAGAAATGTTAAATTAATGTAATTTATCAGATTAGATCTTGATTTTACACTAATGACATGGTTCACAGAGGATGTATTATACCTCTTTGAATTAATATAAATTCTATACAGAGAAAGAAAATGATGTTTTGAATAGCTGCCAAGACACTGTTGTTAGAGCACGTGTTTTCAGTTTGAAAACATGTATGGAATTCATGTCAGCATGAAGTTGAGTCTGCAAGACAGTGAATTCAAGGATTAAAGCGCTCTACAGTCCCAGTGAATACCCTGATAAAGCCAGGGAACTTCTCTGAAGGCAGTAAATTGTAGTTATTGGGGCACATAAATTCATCAGGGAATTAAATGTATTATGTTTGATGAGAAGGAAGTTAATTTGTAGACGTTAAAGACATCAATTTTACATCTCTGCCATTAAATTTCATTTAAAAAAAAACAACAACTGGCATTAAATTACAGAAGATTAGCAACTGAAGGGCAGTTTACACATGAATCAATTTACTACATGACTCAGAGATGGTAATGGGAAGAAGTATTTTTACCTTCAGTCACCCACTTAAATCCAGCCCCATCCCGAAATGACTCAGCCCCAACCATCTGACAGCTGCTGGGTGTTCAGCTGCGCGGTGAATCCACGGGGGGACGGCAGTCAGTAGGACAAGCGTAGAAAACTCACCGCTGTAGACTCTTGTGGTCATAGCAGGGAAGTTCAGGGTTACGTGAGCATGTCATCTGAACTGGCCCTTTACTGACAAACCTCAGAGAAGAGCACGTCCTTTCTTTTAGTCCCTGTTCACGAAAGGAAGACCAGTCTGCCCGCCAATAAAGAATGGGACCTGTGGTCAGGTGTGCTTGAAATTCGTGAATGGATGCGCAGCCAGGTGTTGCCAGTACCATGAGAAGTGTTCAGACTGCAGGCGGTCCTGTCTACAGGGGGATTTTGAATTATGGTTGGCAATTATCAGTAAGCACACTTCTGGTGTGGGTAAGACTCACTGAGTGGTTCAGACGGGGCAGTAATCTTAGATCTGCTGTGGGTCTAATGTGCCACTTGGAAGCCCTGTTTTACTCTCCTTAATCGTGTTGTCTTCAGCTGGTGGGATATTGCACTTAGTGAATTAATTCTCATCCTAGAGCTCTTCCGTAGACCTAGTATGTTGTTATTAGGTTAAGTGATTTTCCTTGCTATAAGAGAGATTTACAGCCCTGTTTTCTGTTTTACAGATAACCATTCAGAGGGACAGTGGTTTGGACGTTAGTTCCCCCAAACATGGAAAAGTGGATCCAGCCAACATGCCGCATGTTGGTGGAAATACTTGGGCTGGTGGAACAGGTTTTCCATTCTTTTTTTTTTTTTTTTTTTAAATGCATCATTGGAGGAGGTCTAAGGGAGGTGCTGTGCCAGTCAAAAATGGATTTATACAAGGCCACCCTCTGCTTAGAGCTATTTTACTCAATACAGGGTTGCTTTATTGCCAATGAAAAGTAATATTTGCAGTGTCTAGCTTAAACTGTTTATAGCAGATCTCTACTTCAGTTACATTTTGTTGTTCTTCATTCACCATATAGAGACCCAGAATCCTGCAGACATAGAAACTAGGTCATTTGCCATTCTCTTCGATGTCTCTGTAGCCATAGTAATTTATCTAGTGTAGGCAAAAGGCACACAGAATAGGCAAAGTGCCTCCCCGTTCTGAAAGGACATGATAGTGACCACTAGATAAAGTGGTTTGGGAGCAGTATAACAGGAGAGAAGACTGAATGAACGGCTTGAAGAACGAGGAGCTTTGAGGAGATGTATAAGACATATGATCTATAGTCCTCTTTGCACAAGGTGGAAACCTTGATGTATC
This sequence comes from Gallinago jamesoni, assembly GCA_025769975.1. NCBI lineage: Eukaryota > Metazoa > Chordata > Aves > Charadriiformes > Scolopacidae > Gallinago > Gallinago jamesoni. The sequence continues at coordinate 173,899,465 of JAOQGH010000001.1, read as the reverse complement.
TGGTCTCAGGGGACTATAAAGACAAGTATTCCAATGAAGTTCCTCTTAACCATAATAGCTCTTGGGTTTTGAAAGTCTTTGGCAATATATATTTGTACTGAGGATTGTTGGCAGAATTTTTGGAACATCTGTAGATATGACAGGAAGCCTTAAAGAAGATGTGTTCTTACTTATTATAAAATCCATATTTTTAATTATTTTTTATCTCCGCATGTTAGGTGGGAGAGACACTGCTGGGTTAGGTGGCAAAGGTGGGCCGTATCGACTGGATGCTGGCCACAACGTTTACCAAATATCTCAAGCTGAAAAGGATGCTGTTCCTGAGGAGGTTAAGAGAGCGGCTCGAGAGATGGGTGAAAAGGCATTTAAACAGAGGTAATGTGAATGTCTTTATTTTTCTTTCCTTCTCCCAGAATTTGAAAAAGATAGCTAAAAAGAATTGTCTTTTCTTAACCGTATTTATCAGCTACCTCACCCTGATCATTATCATTTAACAGAGCTTATCAGCATGTGTTTAATGGTTCTGGACAAGATATATAGAATGTTTTATTGAATTAAGTCCTGCTTTTAAGACGATTATGTGATTTACTAGAGTAAAACATAGTTAGGTGGATAAGGAGACTGATGTATCTATCTTTTTTAAAAAGGGATCCACCACATGAAGGTTTGTTTGAATTGTGATGAATGCAGATTGTATGTTGTTAAGAATTCATCACTTGACAAATGTCCTTCAAAATGGACCTTTACAAGCCAATTGCTTCTGTTTGAAATACCTATAGCCAAATGGTGAAATTATTTGAACTATTAGAGGCACAGCAGAGGCTTTTAGACAAACCACAGATCTCCCCAGCATTAGTGGAATGCGTGGTTACTGATCAACTATTTCCCAGACTGCACAGAGATTCAGATTTCTTCCACCCGCTCAACTCTCAAGTCAAACTCTTGTACTTTGTATGAAAAAAAATCATAGCATATTGGTATATTGACAGCCATTCCAAATGAGTTTTACATTTCAGCCCGGGACATATCGCAGTGTGTCTCTCTGAAAGTAGAGAGTGCTAGACACAGAGTAAAACATCAGAGCAAATAAAATTAGAAGCAACTTTAATTAGCCAACATTTTGCTGCTGCTAAAAAATTGGTTCCCAACAGGGGCCAAAGCTGGGTGCTGTGAGGAGCTGGTGAGATTTGCCATTTGCTTGTAAATAATAAGGCTGTTAAGTATAGAACACACATTGCACATGAATCACCTTATTTAAAAACAGCAGTGAATCTTTTGCATTCAGGTCAAGTTTCTTTTTTAATCATGTTTTTATTAGTAAATTACCTGGAGCATTTAGCGTTGCTGTCAGAGCATTAATAATTAATCAAGACAAGGAAAATGTATAGATTATGTCAGTGCTTCAGAGCAAAAGACTCTGAAAGGCAAAATACCTTTTAATAGTGATTTAACTTACATAAGCAGCATACAGAAATATAAATTAGAATCATAGAATCATAGAATGGTTTGGGTTGGAAGGGACCTTAAAGATCATGGAGTTCCAACCCCCCTGCCATGGGCAAGGACATCTCCCACTACACCAGGTTGCTCAAAGCCCCATCCAGCCTGGCCT
>JAOQGH010000001.1:173849280-173897753 GCA_025769975.1 Gallinago jamesoni | reverse complement strand
ATTTTCCGTGTGCCTTAGCAAAGATTCCAGGAGGATCTGCTCCATGATCTTGCCAGGCACAGAGGTGAGACTGACTGGCCTGGATTTCCCCAGGTCTTCTTTGTTTCCTTTTTTGAATATTGGAGTTATGTTCCCCTTTTTCCAGTCAGCAGGAACTTCGCCAGATTTCCATGATTTCTCAGATATGATGGAAAGGGGCTTAGCAACTTCATCCGCCAATTCCCTCAGGACCCGTGGATGGATTTCATCAGGTCCCATTGACTTACGCACCTTCAAGTTCCTTAAGAGGTCTTGAACCTGATCTTCTTGTACTGTGGGCGGTTCTTCACTCTCAGAGCCTCTGTTCTTGCCTTCCATAGCTCAGCCTTATCCGTATCCTGGGTGACCAGGTCTCCCATTTCCTTTTGGAGGGGACCCACAGCTTCCCTCATCTTTCCTTTATCCCTGATATATCTATAGAAGTTCTTTTTATTATCTTTCACATCCCTGGCTAGATTTAGTTAATTAAATATAGTCATTTAAGGTTTTGTTTTCAGGGTGAAAGCGGAGCTTGTTTTTACTTTTTTCCTGATGCTTTAGGGTGGGGGGGAGGGGGGTAAGTAGGTAATACTACTTTTAACCCTTTCTACATCTCCATTCTTCAAAATTGCTTATCATTTGCTTCATAATAGAAGCAATCGATATGTGTGGTCTTGGGTACTGTACATCTCTTTGTGCCTGTGCACACAGACAGACATGGCACGCCTTGGTGAGTTTCTACCTGCCTGGGTGGTGATTTACAAAATTCATGCTCAGGGAAATTCCTGGATATTGCTACATGTTGTGGAAAGAGTGCAGCTGCGTCCTGTAAAATCTGGGTATCTGTACGTGAGATAATAGTTTATGTCCTGCTAAAAGCAGTGAGCTGGCATGTACCAGCCATAAACATAGTCTATTCTGAAGCCACATTTGATTTGAGTTATTATTCTGTACCTCTTGGATAGGTGTGGGAACTTAACAGATAAGAGTAGGGAGGTTGGAGTCCTCAGGCTGAAGAACAAAGATAAGGGGGACCGCAAATTTCACTGTGTTCTTTATACATGATTATCTGGAAGGGAGAATTTTAATACGAAAGCTATTGATTGTTTTCCTGGCTAGAGAGTACTTCTTGTGGAAAATGTTGTAAATTGTCCTGTTTCAGTAGAATGAAGCTAGCAACTGCTCTTCAATAGATGCAGTAATTTTCACAGTATTTTTCTGAACTAGTTTTCACTGTGTAGATGTAGATGTAGAGTCTAACAAATTGAAACTGCACGTGAGGGGTTTCTTGTTTGAAACAAAATGTTTTCTTCCTTGATGTGAAGAAACTGAGCTCTGTTGGTAGGATTCATGACATTAAGTGTATTGCACTGATTCATTCCTCTAGTGAATAATAGTTGGCTATAATGACTGTCTATGCAAAATTCAAAACAGAAAAAGACAGTCATACTAAGGACAACAAAGATTTGATTTTTGATTTTAATATTATCATCAAAGGGCTAATCTAAACAGCAGTTCTCATATATACTGGATGTTCCTGGCAAGTAACTTGTGATGATACTAAAAAACTTGTAATTAGAAATACAACTAGCCTATACATATTTTACTATCCATATATAGTTCATTCTGGGCAGAGTAGTCTTCAGTGACATGACTAATTTTTTTGTGATGGAGCACATTCCTGTTAATGTTTATTTAAAACTTCTTTGTTTTGAGGTTTCATCGTTTTATGAAGCACAAAGATAGGTATTTGAGACAGAGTTACTAGTTACAGGTCTTCAAGGACAGATTTTATAGTGTGTCTTTACTTAACCTTTGTGTTAAAGCATGGATCATGATATGTTTAAAATACTCCGACGATGAAGTAATGATTAGACACTCATGATCCTTTTATGTACAGATAGCAACACCTGAGCCAATAAAACCTTTAGAATTGGATGACAGTTTTCAGAACATCTGATTTACTTCCCAAACATTAAAACAGATTAGAAGAGAGACAAAGGATTAGTAACTTTAATAAGTTTTAATGTAATGCAATCCCTGTAGACATTGGTGATTACCTGCCCTTTCAAAAATTCAGAAAAGGAACTGCAACTTCTTTGATTTGTGTCTAGTTATTGCAGACTGAATTTGCCTGTTATCAAGGAAACTTGTAGTTTCCGTATGTAAATGGATGATATGCATGTTTCCTAAACTATTCTTAGCTCCCTGTACTTTGCTTTAGATTGAAAGAGATTCAGATGAGTGAGTATGATGCATCAACTTACGAAAGGTTCTCTGGAGCAGTCCGGCGTCAAGTTCAGTCACTCCGCATCATCTTGGACAATCTGCAGGTAATCTTAGATTCACTGCTAAAGGAACATGGTGAGCCCATTACACCAGGCCTCAAATACTGTCCTGCTAATATCCTGTTAGCATCTGATGATCATACTTTTGAGGGCTAAAAGCAGATTCCGGTTATATCATGGTTAGGAAAAACAGTCTCATATTACTATTTCAAAGGCAGCTTTTACGTGGATGCCAGTGCTCATCTCTACAAGCTATAGTATTCCCATACTACTGCTTACAGAAATTACTTATTCAGGAGCACAATTTTGTGAAAGAAAATACTGTACTTTATTAAAAGAATATGTGGCAACATGCAGATCACAGCCTTTGTCTTTACCTCCTATCCAAAAGTGGTTTTTTTAGCTTGGAAGTGTGATTGCTATAGATGTTAAAAGAAACACTTGTGCCAGGTCATACCTTTGCTGAAAACAAAAACATATACAGCTGAAAACATGCATTTTTCTCAGGTTTGTTTTTAACTCTTGCTAATAAAGATAGGTGTAGCCCAAATCTACATGGAAGCTGACCAAAACCACCAATTTGTGGTGAGGAATTTATTCTAGAAATTCTAGAAATTGGTCCTGTGGTTCCAGATTTTATTAATACTAGTGTTCATACACGGCGTAAATAAAATAAAAACTCTGCTGTTTCTGGAAGGAATCTTCTAATCTTCTAATTAAAGGAAAATTAATTTTACTCCTCATAAAATGTCCCTGATTGAAAATATTTTTGTTGAAAGCTACCATCCACTGGTATACGCGTACCTTAGTCTATTAGTTAGTCAATGTGCTGTGTCTAATCTGTCTCCTTACTTCAGCAATAAAACTGGAATATAGAAAGAAATTACTTTGTATGATCAACAGACTCCTCCTGGGTCAAAAAATACAATCCCCTGGTATTGCAAGTAAGAAAGCTACCATTTTTCTTTACTTACAGCATTAAGCCATTGTGACTACAAAACCACTACTATAAGCACATATATACACATATATATAGCTGGTTTTATTATGAATGTGTCAATTCAGAGAGCTTCTCATATAAAGAACATTTAAGATGGTCATGATTAGTGATTCATGCACCTAATATGTGCCTCAGTTCAGACCATAAGCTTGTGACTCATGAAGACAGGTTTCAATTGAAAACTTTTAGATATAAATTTCAGTTTTTCCATCATTTCTATCTAGGTGCTCTTTTTACCAGGTTTCTAGTAACATGGTAACATGCCATTGGAAGCACATTCTAGGTAGGAAGTGAACAAATTAATCTTCAGTTTACAGTCTTTTTTTAGGGTGCCTTATCTGTTCCTTGGAGGCAAAATTCTTAAATTCAGAGATCACATTAATCATAACCAAAATGTAATATATTTTAATGTAAGGAGACATATCCTGTTGCTTTGTTCAAAAGGTCATCTTAATATGAAGGCAAAGGCTTATAAGCCTCAGTATTTTTATGAGACTTTGCTAACTTCCTGGCAAAATCTATAACAGCTAACCACAGAGCTAGTAAATGTACTTTAAGATGAAAAAACAAGCTCACTGTATTTGGAAAAGCTAGCGCATAGAATAAGTGCAATATTGAAAGTAAATTTTTAACTTTATAAATTTTTGTACAGATTTTGGTAGGGTTTTTTGTTGGAAGATGCACTAGGAAAGTGAAGATAAATGATAACAGGAGTGAGTTAGTTGCAAAATGCTTCCTGTTAATTGGGAAGCTCTTTCTTGCATGTTATCTTTTTGAGAAAAAATTTATTTGAATTCTTCAGCATGGTAAGTCATTCAGCCCTGATGGACTATGCCTCCATCTCTCCTTTTTTCTGGATAGTCCTATGACACGTGGGTTTCTTCGCTAAAACTGTTTTCTTTCTGTTATCAGTCAGACATTCCTCATTTCTCAAATCACAAGTCAATGGCACAGTCAGTTGCCGTAAACTTTGCAGCTCAGATGTCTGTGTGGTTTTAACTTTGTGAAAATTCCAAATTACCTTCTCAGTAGAGAACACTTTTGGCTTTTTAAAAAAATGTTTGAGTCCTCTTTGTTTCAAACTTAGTGTGTTCACATAATGGAAATATATTGTCCATGTTTATTTAACTTGGGTTTTCTTTGCAACATATGCCTTTTTATCATTAGGTTTGTGGGGTTTTTAAAAATACCTTCCTTTGATTAAATTATACATCCCAAGAGTTGAGAGGCTGGGACTCAGGTCCTGTTGTTGATGGCTTGCAAAAATGAGTAGCAACAGAAAGAGATATTTGGAGTCAGCTGATCCTTGAAAGTGGTACATAAATATGCTCTGAGAATGTAATTTCATTGTTCATTTTACTTTGCATAACTCACTGATTGGTCAATCAGTCACTCAGAGAGGCCTTCTTAGATTTTAGATGCTTTGCCTTCCAGAAAGTACTTCTCTTTTTATTGATTATTACAAAGGGAATGGGAGGCAACTGTCCCTGTAGCTTCTGAGCAACACTTAGGCACCTACATTTAAACTGGGCAAGCCTGAGCCTGAGTCACCCATCTTAGTAGGATTCTGTCTGATTTAGACCACGTGGGAACTGTCTGGTCATAGCAGCAAAAATAAAATAGTGGCAGTCCTATAATAAACCTGGCTTAGAGACCTAACTACATGAAAAACCCTGTGCCCTGTCACTAGTAGTTTTCTGATTTCAGCAGCTAAGGGAACGTTTCCATTGTGTTTTCCCAGAAACAAATGGCAGTATTTCATACCATCCCATAGTGTTGTGAGTTAGATATTTAAATGTGATCACTTCATATACACAACTTCTTCTCTGATATTTACAGGCATCACGGTTATGGTATCTCATGATTTTGTGGGGTTTTTTGTAAATATGCATTCGATATCTTTCAGTGAAAAGAGTTACTGCAGTGGTGTATTGTGATCAGCCATTGCCACGCTGATAAGATAACAGTATCTGGCACATTTTTCTAATTTCAAAAGCAACACAATGAATATTTTTATATATACAAAAAAAAAAAAAAATAGTTTTTCATCAAAATGGTTGCAGTATATTGAAATACTGAGTAGTATGCCCTTTCTAGCAAAATATCAAAGCAAGGTAGATATGTAATAGTTCTGTTTTTCTCTTAAAATTGTAAATTGTATAACACATGTGTTTGAGGGGATTTTTTTCCAGCTTTTATAAAAGGAATTAAATTTTCAGGAATTCTGCATGGAAGAGACAGATGCTAAGTAGTCTAAATAATTTTAGCATTATTTTGTGAGGTCAGATTTTGTCAGCATTCTTTCCTATTTTAGGAGAAAACATCAACTCTGTTTTCCTCCAATAAAATTTCAGCTCAAATACTGGCTTTTGTTGCATAAGCTGCAGAAGGTATTAAATATTTTTTGACTATGTCCATAGTTAAAAACAATTTTCTTCTCACACTGCTGTTCCTTCGACAGCAAATAGCTACACGGCCAAAGCATTGTCAATGAAGACAGTAGTAAGACTAGTTGAGAATTTGCTCAGTGAAGCCAAAACTTTATAATCTTCTGTTGTTTGCGCCTCCTGCCAGCTGAGAGGAAGCAAATGACAAAAATTTGACAAAGCAGCAGCCCTAAGGAAGCATTAAAGATCTACCTCTGTTCCAGTACTTATAGTGATAGAATGACTAGTAATGAAGTCATCTCACCTGTGTCATCCTGGAAGGTGCATAATTCATTTTAGGCAGGCTCGGCTCACTTGACAGCATGTTGTCTCCAAAAGCATTTTTTTTAAATGGTTAGTTGGAGTGTTGCTGAAATTTGCCATGGGTTATCCTACTATATTTTTCCCAGAGGGAGGACTCCTGTAGTGTGACATTTTGGTGGATCACATGGAGGTCACCTGGAATTTGCAGGTATCTTTTTGTGATATTACACAACTCTTCAGGCAACAAAGAAACCGAGGATGCTATGGAAGAAGGGACTGAAAATTTCATCCCAAGAATATTTAATGATAATGGAAACTACTTGGTGCTAGTACAAACTAACTCATGGGTGCCCCACTCCTAAAGTGAGTTAAAGCTAGGTTGACTGTAGCACCATGAAGGCACAATTGACTGAATACACAGCCTAAGAAACCTCTTCAACTTTCCCCATCTGTGATTTACTAAAAGGCTGAAGTCTCCATGTATTGCCATTATTTTTGCCTCCCATTAGGAAACATCTGTAAAGCTTTTGACACAACCTAACTAAAAAAACAGTTTGTTGCAACTATGTTAATTCTGTACTTTAAAATTAATTAGTCAAAACATTTTCCTTGTGGTTTTGTATTCTTTCTGCCCACTTATTTTCCGTTAGTCTAGAATAACTACAGGCAGTAGACAGTAGTCCAGAACTCCTTCTTGCATATACACTGGAAAGAAAAACTCATAAATTTTGACCAAAGCAAAATCAAAGATTCTCTGAGGATTAATAAGCCATCATCTGACTGCTCAGACTGCACAGAATTATAAAGGATCATCCTCTCAAATCCCAGGCCTGCAGTTTACTGGGGATTTGTAATTTAACACTTCCGGCTCATCAGAGAACAACTGATTTTCATTCCTGAAAACCAATGTTTAAGGCAGTTTGTGTCCTGCTGGGTATTTTATTTTCCTCCAGCTGCTGACCAGCAATTTGCTGAGAGTGCAAAACCATTATATATAAAAATCTAAAATCTTCTTTCGTTGCTGGGCTTACTGCTTGGATGAGCAACTTCAACCTGAAGATTTAAGCAGAAATGAAATAGACCATGAAACCCACGTAGGCAGACTTTGTTTTCTTTAGCTGGTTCTTATGTATTATGAACCACGATGAAGCTATCCATTGCAAATACTCTTAAATATGCTGTTTATAATCTTAAGACATTTGAGCCTTCAATCTTCAGTTCTTGTTTCTGTGTACAGGAGTTCCGTGAATATTTGAGTTCCTGGATTGTAATGAATGTTCATCAAATCGGGCTGTAGGGAACCAGCGTTCTTTTAAAGAAACATTCAGTGGACTGTCTCTTGAGTATTATGATTTTCAAGGGTTTCATTTTAAAATAATTATAGTTTGTTATGAATATTACTTAAAAAGAAACCACTTACTATTACTTAAGATAAATACTACTTAGCTTTACCTTTAAGTCACCCACTGTTTTTTTCTTGTACTGCTTGGATGGAGAACACGTAACAAATGGTCAGTTGTGCCTGTCCCTCTGCTTGTATGTATTTCTGCACAAGCTACACAGATTCCCAGCACATTTGCAAGAAAAAAGGTTAACATTTCCACAGTTCACGGTTAAACTCCCATATATGAAATGACTTTAAAAAGACAGAATCACAGGGAATGTGTTCTTTGTCAGTATTAATTTTTCTTTCAGACAAAAGAACAGGACAGCTATGAAAATGTCTTTGGATTTCTTTGACTTATGCCAAAACTATCACATCATTGCAGAGAAAATTCATTCATGTGTCATATTCAGTATATCTTAAATTGCTTAAAATTGCATCATTGAGTGAATTAAGGTTCCTTTCTGTTGTAGGCCAAGGGTAAGGAAAGGCAATGGCTGAGACACCAAGCTGTTGGAGAGTTGGATGATGCCAAAATCATTGATGGGCTGACAGGAGAAAAAGCCATATATAAACGACGGGGAGAACTTGAACCACAAGTAAGTGTCCAACAAGTAGCAGGGAAAGCTAGGGAAGCGCTTAACCAGTTTGCTGGTTTTGTAGTGGCTGTACAAATATAAGTGGAGTTTCAGTGAGTTCTAGGGATGAGAAACTCAGAAGAATCTTGGGAAGATTGGGAAGAATCTTGGCAGGTCCCTGAGACAGAGGCAACCACAAGATGGAAGATTTGCTTCACTTCTTATAGTCACACACATATATTTGTTGTTTCGCACTCTCAGAGAGAGGATGCTGATCTAGGCAGTCCTTTGTTTTGAGCCAGGACAACAGTTTTTATGTTCCTATTTTATATTTTATTGAACTGAAGGCAATTAGCAGAAAACATTTTGTTTGTTTGTCATAGAAAAAGAAAATATTTTCTCCCTAACTTAATTTAATTTAATTTTTGATAATAAATACCCTGATACTCTGGGAAGTTGGTTTTTTTTAAAAAAGCGTTTTACAAATATCTTGTCATTATTGCATGATATGTGAAGAATTTCAAATTTTGTAAATCCAAATATTTGGATTTACAAAAATAAAAAATATAATGGGAAAAAAGTGTGAGGAAAAGCCATTAAGATACAGTTGTTCATCCTATGTCTCAATTCAGCCTTTCCTTAGAAGACATTATTGTTAGGGCCTGTACGACTCAGCAACAGAGAAACCACTTGGATCAGACCAAGGAAACCTGGCCAAAACTGGTGGGGCTAGTCCATAGTATTTAAGTAATACTTAATGAGAGATTGCAGCTTTTAACTATATTAAGATTTTATTATTTTTTTTTAAGTAACTGAGTACAACATCTTTTTGCACATCAGCTACCCACATGTGATGAATCCCTGGTACTCTCTTTTATGCTACTTAGTCACGATGTCTGTTGCTTTGAACAGTTTATGGAATTTGGCACTGCCTGCGTGAAAGATCAATACAGAAAAAGTGATTAGATCTTCATTTCTCATTTTTTTTCAAAATATATTTACTCAATGTATCAGTCTAAGGCTTTGCAAAAATATTTTGATTAGAAAAAAAAGGGGGGGCATTTTTAAGTTTTGCATAAAACCCAAAAGAAATGTAGGATTTAATGGGCCTTCTCTCTCCCTTTTTTTTTGGGAGGACAGGAGTGCCATAGTCTATTAAGAGAATAATTAAAAGAATAAAGCACACAAATCCATGCAGCCCTTTACAGGTAAAAGAAATATTTTAGTTATTTGTTTTTAATGTAACTGGTTTTTTGCCAGATCATCTTTAATAGCCTTACACTTGAATCCAGACTCATCTCATTGCACACCAAATAAAACACCTCCTTTGAATGTACTGTGCCAAAAATTGTTAAAACAGATGGTGATTGATTTCAGGAAAAAATAACGGTTTCAGCATCAGAATGAAGAAGAAACTAGTAGTTAATCAGAACAAGATTTCAAACATTTTTGGAATGTTATTAACCTCACCAGACAAGTTTTTACAGTCTTATACAGGTCCCTGTTAGTACCATAAGCCAAATAAAAGAATTTCCATTATGAGCCTTGGCAGAAAAAGCAAATTTGAGAGTCTCTTTACTGAAATAAAATGCTAAGAATCAAAACTGAGACAAAAAAAGCATTTTTCTGACAAGTATGTGTGGAATTTTTTGAGGTATTTTGTTTCCAGTCATTGAAGATGAGGGGAAAGAATGAATTGAGGTATCTGTCAAGTAACTGGCTTGAAGCAGTTAGAAAAAAGGTTTAAAAGGTTTTGCTCTTTTTTTTTTTTAAATAGTCTGCTGGATAAAAGTTTCTTGCTTTGCAAAGTGCATTGGTTTCTCCTTCTGAAATGTTTTACCATTACTGATACTTAGCTTTTATTATTATTTATATTGGGTTTTTTTCTACTGTTTTTCCCTGTCAGCCTGGGAGCCCCCAGCAGAAACCTAAACGCTTGCGCCTGGTGGTGGATGTTTCCGGAAGCATGTACCGCTTTAACGGGGTGGATGGACGACTGGAACGCTCCATGGAGGCCGTCTGCATGGTCATGGAAGCTTTTGAGAATTATGAGCACAAATTCAAGGTAATTACAGCTGGTCTAGGAGCTCTGTGGTTATTGCACAGGCTGTATGGAGCAGTGGAAAAAGTGCTTCAGCAGCCAGTCTAGCCAAAGAGCATTATTCATTCCCGCAAGGAAATATAGACATTAATCTATTTCTAGCAAGCTGAAAAATAATACTGGTGAGTGGATAAGAAACATTACAGGCTTCAGCAGGGGAGAATTCAATCTAATGCCTTTAAGACTCTGACTTAGTGAAATTTGCTGCCTTTTTCAGTATTTATCTGTTTCTTTGTTTCTTTAAGCAGAAACACTTAAGCCTACAGAGCACAAGTAAATATGAGTTTCAAAACATGCAAAGATGCCCTGCCTTTCCATCTGCCCGGGGTACAGACAGTAGTACTTTGTCATGGGAAAAGACCAAGCTTCTTTGTCCATTGACTTGTGATCTCTACCAGTTACCTGAAAGCAAGAAAATAATTTCTTGCACTGAAAGGTGTTAGGTTCCAGATATTAATTAATGGTAGCCTGCAAAGGAAATGTAAATGAATTTTATACCCTTTTTTGTTTCAGTAAGTCTAAACAAGGTCTAGGGTATGTTTCTTTAACCTTAAAAAAAAGACAGGAATGGCCAGTCTCAAATTAACTCTTGACAGAGTCAGTGTTTAATAGAAGAATAAAGATGTCCGATGCTTTTACCAAAGAGCATCTGAAACATAAGATTTAAAATAAATCTCAACAAAATGTAAAATCTCTTAAACAAAATTACTAGAAAACTTAGTCTAGATCAATTCAGCCAGGTCTGCTTCATGTCGTTCCTCCAACAGCAGAATCCTACAGGTTTCTGTTTTTCTGTAGAATCTCCTGGACAAGAACGGGCCACACAGAGGCATGTACTTCTAGAATGTCTTCTAAAGCAAAATCATTCAAACTTCCATTTGTCAGGGAAAAGACTACAAAAGAAAACAGGCATTATGTGTTATCCTACTTTCCTAAGGAAATGAGGCATTTGGTACCATAATGCTTTCTCCCCCTTAAACATGCTGTTGCACAACTTCAAACAGATTTGAAACCGTGGTTTTGTTCCCAAAGACACTAAATTTCTGCAAATGTCACAAAAATAGGCCACATAGAGTAATGCTCTGTATTCCTGTTGAAGAAAAAATGCTATGACCATAAGCTTAGACCTTAGCCAAGAGAAGTCATGTGGACACTCAACTGTAATTAAGAAAATCATGGAAAACTAGGGGTATATTGGTTTAGCTGCTCATGTATCTCCTGCTCCTGGTAATAGAAAAGTCAATGACATATGTTAATAAGGGCAGTGTGATTATACAACACAATTTGGGTATCTTGGTAAATCAAGCATATCTGAGCAACACACATTACTCTGGCCAATGCAAGATCATTCACAAACTAAAATGAAATAGAAGTAGTGGACACAAGGATAAATATGATATACTGGGGGATAGTCAAGATGGCTTTTGCTTACAAATAGTAGTAATGCATTCTGAAGAGTCTCTGTGTATGTGACAAGCAAGATTGATTGATAGAGTCTCCTTAGCCAAAGTCATTTGACCAAGTGTCTCACCAGAGGCACATGAAGAAATTATACTCTTTGGGGGATAAAAGGGAAAGCCTTCAGATAAATGGACTACTGCTAAAAATATAGAAAACGTAAGTGGTTATTTTTTAGAGGGAAGAAGTGAAGGAAGGTCACTGATACTGGAATTTGTGACAGAGCCCATGTTGTTATATTATTCTGTATATTCATAAGCGATCTGTAAAAGGGGATGGATAGTGAGGTGACAAAAGTTGCTAGTTGTATGAAGTTATTTGGGAAACCAAAAAGGGAAATCCAGCAGCAAGAAGTTGGAGAAGGAGATGGCCATAAATGGTGACTGGGAAATGAAATGGCAGATGGTGTTCAGTGCTGTTAAATGGAAAGTGCTGCAGATAGAAGAAAATAATTTTGATTTTAAATACACAGTAAAAGGAAGTCTCAGCTATCCATTAGTGCTCACTCTCAGCTATATATCAGTGCTCAACAAAGACGTTTTGTAATTATGCTGTATGGTTCTTTGAACACCCAGTGCCCACCAGCTGTCAAAAAAAGCTAATTGAATATTAGAAACTATTAGCAAAAGAACAGAGAATAAAGCATAAAGCATCAGAATGTTGCTGTAAACATCCATTGTGCACTCACATCAGGAATAATGTGTGCAACTTTGGTCCACCATCTCACAAAAGTTTTTGTAAATCTGAAAAAGAAAAGAGTGTGACAAAGATTACAAAGGGTATGGAAATGTTCTCATACAAGAAATGCCCAAGTAGGCAAGAACTGCTCAGTTTGGAGGAGATAAACATCAAGGAGCCGATAAATCTTGAGTAAACGAAAATTGTGACCAGGGGACAGTTGTTCATTCTGTTCTACTGCAGCCATTCTGCTCTTGTTGTGAATAATGAATTGTTATACATTTGCACAACAGAGGGCAGTGGCTTAGAAAGTGGTAACACTGAAAATAGATGTAGCGCGGTAGATGGGCCCCTCACTACAAAAAAGACCTTGAGGTGCTGGAGCATGTCCAGAGAAGGGCAGTGAAACTGGTAAAGGGTCTAGAGCACAAGTCTAAAGAGGAGTAGCTGTGGGAACTGGGGTTGTTTAGCCTGGAGAAAAGGAGGCTGAAGGGAGACCTTACTCTCTACAACTACCTGAAATGAGGTTGTAGTGAGGTGGATGTCATAAGAAGTGATAGGCCAAGAGGAAATGGCCTCAACTTGCGCTAGGGGAGGTTTAAATTAGATATTAGGGAAAATTTCTTCACCAAAAGGGTTGTCAAGCACTGGAATGGGCTGCCCAGGGAAGTGATTGAGTCATCATCCCTGGAAGTATTTAAAAGATTTGTAGACCTGGTGCTTAAGGACATGGTTTAGTGGTGGACTTGGTAGTGTTAGGTTAATGGTTGGACTTGATGATCTTAAAGGTCTTTTAACCAGCTGTCCTTATTTCCAGTGCAACTCTAAAGCTGAGAACCCAGACATGACCCTCAGGTGCATGGTAAAGGAATAACATGTAGAAGTGGACAGACAGACAGACAGCCCACTGTGCAAAATTAGTAAGATCATTAAAAACTGTTTTCAGTTCTGGTATTTTAAAATCTATTTTTCATTACCTTTTAAATCCCTCTGTGTCTATTACCGATGATTATATTTTGCTTGGCAATAGTTGCTATTGGCCAGTGTTCTGCTCTGCTATTTTGCAAATAGCTCAAAATGCAGTTAGTTGTAATATTAAATGTGTCTCACTAACAGCCACTAATCATTTATAAAAGCATTTACACGACACCCATGTGCAGTTATTAGATGTGAAAATTGCCAGTCTCTGATGATAGTAAGACAGGAGTAGTGATGTTATCCTCACAGTCTCTGAGTCAAGAGAGCTGTAACGCCAATTTTATATTTAAAATAATGGTGGTAAGGAAGATGCTGGAAATTTTAGTGACATACCAAGCTAAAAATGTTGTCATCGCTTCTACATCTGCTCAACTTCAGTTGCCTCTAGGGTAGCCCTCCTCCATTTAAGGGCTTCTTCCACTGGATAGAGAACTTGGAGGGCACAGTAACAGCCCCTTGATTCAAGGCTGGTCAGATCCAGTGTGAACTCTGTCATCTTCAGAGCTGCTTTTGCGCAAGTGAAGAAAAGTATTTTTCTTCCTCCACATCTCTGTGCTGCCTCATTGGGATTTGATTCACTCTAAGCATAGTATGTACAAGGGTAAAACCAGAGATGACAAGGACAGGAACCAAGATGTGACCTTATGTTTCACTGTCTACTCAAGTCACCCCCCAAAATGAGCACAGAGGCATTTATTAACTAGTCATGTTTAAACAATATTCTTAATGTGATCCAATGATTAGGCTAACGTATCTCTTTTTAACCTATGTTACACAGTCCTCTCATATGAGAAATCTCCAGTGCATGTCCTGATGGACTCTTTGAGTCATTCCTTTGATAAAAATAAAAAGCATTTCTGAAATCTCTGGATTGAAAATACAGATTTTTTTGATGTATAATCTGGTATGGCAGTTGCTGCACCTGCATGGATGCGATCAATAACCAGAGCTCAGTTCCTCTGTTTCTAATGACTGTAATTAGATCTTTAGAGAGTAAAAGAGTAAGTGATTGTTTTAAAATACCAGTGGCTCTAGTCTGTAAAATGCTGACACTTTGTAAGTTTGCTACAAGATTTTCTTAGGACAAAGCCAAAGTTTTGGTATGTCTGCAAAGATAGCACATATTTCTCTAAAAGAGGAACTATTTGAAAAAAAGAGAAAAGAACACACAACTGTGGAGTGTGCAATGAGAAATCTGCCATTTATCACTTTTGTCTTTCTCTTCCTTATCATCTTCTTACCTTCCAAGAGTGGGTTTATAAAAATAATTCTTTGGCCTTTAGATATGCCTGCTGTTACTTGTTCCTGTTGTAGCCCCACCTGCAAGGGTCACAACACCACGTGCTGCAAATCTGAGGGGCTGCTTCTACAACATGTGTTGAACCTGGGGGACCATCAGGCTTGTTGAGCAAAGCATTCAAAAGGGATTTACATAATAAAGTTGCCTTCTACTACTTAAGTGCAGTGCAAACTTTGAAAATCCATGGTCCAAGATCACTTTTCTGGTGGTGCTTGATTTAGTTCTCTGCTAAATAAGGTTGTGAATGAATCACATGGGCTTTTCCTTGGTTGTTTAATCCTTCCAGCTGAGCTTTCCCCATGCACTGTACCTCTTGGTATCACCGATGATGTTGATGATTTGTCTTTACAGCACTGAATGGAGGTAGAGAATACTTTCTCCCTGCCTTCTTACACCAAAGAGCTAAGTATTGGGTATGTGACTGTTCCAAGCAGGTAAAAAAATTATCCTTCAAAAAAAAAAAAAAAAAGAGTCAGACAAGTGCCAGCAGGTATTTGTCAGCTTTTTGTGCTGGCGTAGGAAAACCTGCCTGCTTCCATTTCCCATAAGCACAGGCAGTGAATCATTCCTTGTCAAGAGGGAAATGAGAGGCTCATCCCACAGTCGGGAAATCCATTTAAATTAACGGCCGTGTTTCAAAGCTCTCCTCCAATGTCATCTCATCCACACTGCCTCTGAAGTGCTTTGCTTTATTAAAGAAAAGAGTGGGAGTGACTGAGATAATAGGAGCCACATTCTCAGTCTCATCCTAATAATGAAGCCTAAATACTTCTCTACAAATGCCCCTTGGCCCCTCTAAATGTATGGATGCGTCACTTATATATGTAAATTACAATAAGCAAGTTAATTTGTGGGATTAAAGTTCTTACGTCTTTTGTACAGCCCATTTTAGGTGCCAATTATTTGAAAATGTATAGAAGGGCAGCTTGTTCTTTGTTTTATCTGAGGTAGTATTATGTCTGTCACACAAACCATATGGTTTTATATCATCCCTAATTACCATCAATTGCACGTATGATGGCAGATTTAGGAGGCATGTCCAGTAAATTATCCAACCTCAATTTTATGAAGCCTTTAAAATATTGTAAGTGGCTCAATAAATGACATGTTATGTAACAGGCAGGAAAAGCCTGAATTGTTATTTATAGCAATATTAAAGGGATATTGCAGATTTTTATGTGCCCATTTCAGCATTTCCCATTTGTAAAATTTACTATGGAGGCAGCACTGTTAATTCAGGAGAAGAAGAAATGTTCCGCACGCTTGGCAGAATAGTCTCTTTTAAATAATAAACAAAAGGTTTGAAATAAATTCAGAAGAAAAGAAAAAAAAAAAAAAAGAAAAAAAAGAAGAAAGTTCATTGTTGTCCAAAGAAGAGATGAATTTATAAAGATCTAGCCCTCCGGCATAGGCCTTGTCTAATTCACACTGCCTTTTACATTCAGCGCGCGTTCTTCTTTCAGCTTTTTTAATGCCTTCAGAAATTAAACCTTTTGGCATGGCAGCTGCAGAAGACAAAGTCTTCCATTTTACCCGTTTTAGGCAGCAGCAACCATCCATTCAGCACAACATGTGACAGTGGGATAGGGATTAGGTTTAACCTGTAAGGAAAGAAACCAACAAAATGATGCTATTTGGAGAGACGTGTTTACATATTGTGTACTCCCAGCTCTGAATAGAGCAGTTCTTGTCTCAGTGTACCTGAGGCTATTGGAGAGCAAGCCGCTGCCTACCACAATAATAAATTAATTCAATTAAGCCTGCACTGTGGTAAACATGTATTTTGCTGCTGGATTTGTCCCGAGAGCCTGTGCTTGCAATCTATTTTGTAAAACAAAACAAAAGTCAGTTCCGAGGAAGGTTGTATCACAGTTCTTCTCTCACTTGTAACACCAGCCACATGAATTCTCCTAGGGAATTTATGCGAAAAATGTGTCAGATCCTTGCTTCTCAGAGGCCGCTTTTCTGTACTCATCTTTAGCTACTGCGAAGGAAAGAAACTGGTTCTGACAAAGCGTGCGTGTGCCTGCAGGTGTTGGGGTTCCCAGTTGGCCAGAGCTGTGGAGCCATCTGCACCTTTTCTTTAAAATGAGCATTCCAAGATAACATCAAATCACTAAAGGGTTCATTTTATTAGAACACAAATCAGGAGGAGGTAATAATTTACTGAAAGCAAACCTGGGTGAGAGATTTAAATCCTCCTTCTTTGCCCTTGCAGTGGGCTGCTTTGTTCCAGGTTTATTCCTGCCCCAAATTCCATGTTCCTCAGTTGTGGTAGACTCCATACATTCCCCTGGGCAAACATCTCCCTTCTGTCACCTCAAAAACTTGGCTGTGAGCCCGCTCCCATCCCTCCTTCCGAGTGAGGGTCTCCCAGGTTGCAGTCCTATGTTGACTTAAGTCAATCCAAGTCAATGTTGCTATGTTTCAGTTCCCTCCTTCGCTGGGGCACAAGTGCTCACCCACCCTCACCATTTGGGGAGCTAAGTTGCCCAAAAGAACCTCACACTCCTTAGGTTTTGGCTATTCTGGTCTTTGATTTGACTTCCAGGGTTATCAGAGGACCATAAAGACCAATATGCAAGGGCTGGTGACCACAGAACTTCTCTTCCACAGCACGGAAGGACCTCACCATGCTTTTCGGGAAGCCCTGCTTGATCCGGAATGCAACAGCCAGGGCAAAGGAAACAGCCACTTCTTCCCTGCTGCCTCCCTACGCATTTTTTAATCACAAATAACACAGTAAACTGTTGGCAAATAAAGAAGGGAACAGTTAACATCTGTTACACATAAGTATACGTACCGGGGCGCATGCATGGGCACACACAGAGAGTAACAAGCAGTCACTTGAGGAGGGAACGGAGAGGACATGATGTTCCCAGGTGAACGCCTTTACATGCCTGCAATAATTTACTCAGATCACTTGGGCCTCGCCTTGCCCTTGCCTGGGTTGTACTTTCCCACCTCGTGCAAGAATGTGGAGGGGCCCCAAGCGTAGGGTCAGCCTCTGGGTTTTCATCTCGGAGCTGCAGCGCTTCCCTCAACGCAGACTCTCACACTGAGTTTAAACCCAGCCTTTTTGAGATGAAAGGTTGTCCGCTATTCCTGTGTGCCAAGAACCAAAATCATATTCCCAAATTGCAAAGTCTGGCCTATTCCCATGAGCTCGGTATGGCAAAGCTGATACCGGGACAATCTAATGGGAGAGGACCATGAAATGCTGGGCAGGAGCTCGTTATGAAGGAATCAGCCTTCTTTTTACACAGGAGAGTGACAGCATTTTGCTTTACGTAATTAGGTTGTTGATTTAAAGATGGTAGTGAGCACAAAATGGCTCAGCAGAGGACGTGCAGGGCTTTCATAATTAAGAGCCTACCCTGAAGATTTGTGGACATTTCTGACATTACATAAGAACCACATTAGCGCTGTATATTTTCTGCTCCATTAAACCACTGCTTTATTTAGTTCCTCTGATTTGAATAATATCTAGTTTTTAAAACAGTACGAACGCACGCTTTCTTTGTGTGTGGTTCACATTCTGAATTTATTCCTATATTAATTTGGAAGTATGCTGGATGTAACCTCAACATTATTCTCAAAATTCGTGTGTTTTCATTTGCCCCGCCTTTTCTCCAGGAAGTCTTCCTCTTCTGAGGAAGACAGAAATACCAGGAAAGAGAATCCTAAGCATTATTGGTGATAAGAAATAGGTTGTGAAGAGAAAGCATGTGTCAGACTGGAAGCTTTACATGAGGCTGGGTTGCAAATACTAGAAATGGAAGAGCTGGGAACAGGAATGGGAAAAGGCAGCAGAGCAGAAGTAAACGGGATAGCGTGGGGACCCAATTATATAAAGATTTCTTCGGGGGAGGAAGTCTGGGTTATGTGAGGCTGTCATAAAATGGTCTGACCTTGGGTGAAATAATCTATAGTATGTGGCACGTTTGCTGTTTTGCAGAGGGAGGTGTCACCTTTAAAAGTGTTGTTCCAGCTGCTATCGCTTTCTTTCACTCTTGGTATATCTTTAAGCAAATTAGTGATAGGAAAACAAATAAAAAGAGCTTTGTTGGTGAAAAATGTCATTTCTCCAGTCACCAAGACCTGACTTACACCAAATGAAGTGGTCTTCAATGGGAAAAAAAAAATGCAGATAAGCTTTGAGGAGTAGATCTGCCTTTTACCAAATGATTATGTGGGAATTAGGGATGGTGAACCCGGCAGGGACCTGTAGGCACTACTTGAATAAAAGATAACAGAAACACAAAATATTGCACAAGGGCTCCCTGTCAACTAAAGACAGGCCTGTGCCAGCTAGTCGGGGGAAATACAGGCATGTTCCTGTTGAGGAATTGCCAGCTCAGGTCTCTCTGGGCTCAGGATCCATGCACTGTGCTCTATTACTTGGTGTAGACAGCTCTTAAATCCACTTTTGTCCTGCTCATGAATTCTCCCCGGGGTGACTGCCACATCCACAACACAAAGGGCAGGTCAGGACCTTGCCATAACTCAGCTTGTCTCGGTTTTCATCTAAAGACAATAAAACCCTCACATGAAACAAAGGCCTTCCCGATATTACATTATTTGTTCAACAAGATATTTGAACTATTACAGCTCTGCATGTCATTTTTACAGCATCTTTCACGGGAGAATGATGTGCACATCATCTATGAAAACATACAGAGACACTTGGAATTCACTTCTCTCCATGCTTTCAGCCAAGACTTTGATCTGCTATGCACAAAAATAAGGAGTGCTGATTTTCAAAAAAGAAGGCTTGTCGCACTTTTTTTTTTCAGTGCAGAATGAGGTCACAAAAAAGATCCATCAAACATGGGAGCTACTCTTAAACAATGCACTTCTTGTTTGTCAGACTCAAGAGGACAAAAATTGCTACTTTAAAAAAATACACAGACAATGCGAGAGGGCAAGGTCTTGATCTTATGCATCACCGCTCTGCAACTGGTGGGGTGATGTGAAAAACAGACCATGGAAATAAGTAACCGTTCTTTAATTTCATTATTTAGCAATTCTTTCCCATGTTTTCATGTCAGTGAGAAATTGCAAGTAGTTCCCTTAAGCAGCTCATAAACAGAAGTGGGGAACAGTATTTGGGTTTCCGTGTTGAAAGCCAATTGCCTTTGATCTGTCTCATGTCATTGTGACCCGAGGGCCATTTGTGACTAACAGATGACTGATGAAGTTTCTTTCTTGCAGTACGATATTGTTGGACATTCAGGAGATGGTTTCAACATCGCCTTGGTTGGGAGTGACAAAGTTCCCAAGAACAATAAGCAAAGATTAGAGATTCTTAAGGTAAATCCTACTGATAAGGGATGCTGGGTAAATAAGGATTTTGTAACTGCAAAGATAAACTTGTAGGCAGGTCACAGAATGCGAAACATAAGGAGAGTAAAATAAAAGAAAGACAAGAAAGCAAAATCTGTGTATTTGCATAAAATTGAAACAGGACCTTTCAGAGACATGGCAGAAAACAAATTATGCGAAAATAGTAGAAGCTAAATATGGCTTTTTCTGGACTTTTGTGTCATAAATGTGTCATTTTGACTACCTGTCAAAGGATATAGGAAGTTCCAGGCTGTTATGCAGTCATATAGATGGCTCTACCTAAATCGTGTGGTATTATTAGTGCCTACTGACTAAACTGTAGAAGGATCCCAGGTCAATGATTTAACCTGGTCCCTTCAAGAAGTTAAGTGTCACAGTAGAAGTGGGAAAATATGTCAATGCTAGATTGAAAACGTGTCAAATCACAATTGCAAAGTGAGTGCATTCACCAAGATTTTACTGTAATAGGATAAAGAAAAATTGAGTATATTTTAAGATTTACCCGGTTGGCAGCTCAATAGGTTAGAACTGTGTATTTGAGCTTCCTTCAAAAAGTATTTTTAAAAGATTGGCAGCTACATGGGTTAGAAGATGAGGTTTTCTAATGTCTGAAATTCCTTGCCTTTTGCATAGGAAACAGTTTCATCAATGAAAACAGTACATTTATTTCATAAAAGCTCAAACAGAATGTTTGAACATTTTTAAACCTTGCTGCCGCTGTCAGGAGTCAAATAGTTGATAATGACTGGGACACTGCTAGGGTTTTGAAGGCTAGTTTGGAAGAGCTCGCCACAGCAACTAAGCCAACTAAGCCCTGTTTTCTTCCTTAAATACCTAGAAATGTAGCTACTCAGACTGCAGCTGATCAAAGTATTTTTCCTTCCCTAAGGCCCAGTCTAATTACATCCATGCATAGGTTTTGATTGTTTGACCCACTGTGCTTTTAAGAAGTGATGCCTGTCTTAAAATATGATGTATTATGTACAGAAAGCTGCATCTTCTGTAGTATCTGGAGCACCGTCCACATTTCTGAAGCATCCCCTAGTATAGCACAGCTGAATATTTACTCCCTCCTGTGCAAGCTGAAATGAATGTTTATTCCTGAAGTCATCTCACATATTTCCACTCGGTTATGCTGCACACACAGGTCATGCATGCCCACGCTCAGTTCTGCATGAGTGGAGACCATACCTTGGAAGGGACAGAGCATGCCATTCGTGAAATTGCCAAGGAAGAGGCTGACGAGTATTTTGTTATCGTCTTGAGTGATGCCAATCTCGAGCGATACGGTATTCACCCATCAAGGTTTGCCCAGGCCTTGACCACCAATGCTCAAGTCAATGCTTTTGCCATATTTATAGGATCGTTGGGAGACCAGGCAGATAGGTAAGTATATTCATTTTATGCCTAATATAACTTTCTTTCTTTCCATTCATCCTAAATCTAGACTAGTGCTTTTATTGTAGTGAAGTTAGGCATAGTTGTCTGTGCATAAAATCATAGAGTAGCTTGGGTTGGAAGGGACCTCCAAAGATCATCGAGTTCCAACCCCCTGCCATGGACAGGGACATCTCCCACTAGACAGTTCTCTTAAAGGCCCATCCCACCTGACCTTGAACACTTCCAATGATGGGGCACCCACAACTTCCCTGGGCAACCTGTGCTGGTGTTTCACCACCCTGATTATAAAACATTTCTTCCTTATGTCAATCTAAACCTACTCTCTTCCAGTTTAAAACTGTTGTCCCTTGTCCTGTCACTACAGGCCCTGGCAAAAAGCCAGGCAAAAAGCCTCTCTCCATCCTTATATGTTGAAAGGCTTCAATTAGGTCTCCCTGGACCTTTCTCTTCTCCAGGCTGAACAACGACAACTCTCTCAGCCTGTCCTCATGGGAGAGTTGTTCCATCCCACTGACCATTTTCATGCTGCTCCTGTGGACCTGCTCTAACAGGTCGTGTCCTTTTTATGTTGGAGGCTCCAGAGCTGGATGCAGTACTCCAGGTGGGGTCTCACCAGAGCAGAGTAGAGGGGCAGAATCACGTCCCTGGACCGGCTGGCCGTGCTTCTTTTGATGCAACCTGGGATACTGTTGACCTTCTGGGCTGCCAGCGCACACTGCTGGTTCATGTCAAAGTTTTCATCTATTTTTTTTTAAATCTGCTAGTGAGGAGCAGTAGCTTCTGACTTGTGTCAGGGTGGAGACTGGTTTGTGGGTCCTTGCAGACATCCCTTACGGCCAGCTAATTAAAAACATTCTGCACATACAAAAGGAGCACCTGAAGCCATCCTTCTGCTAGAGGATGTGCACTGTCCCCGTATTTAAGATCACTATGTAATCATGACGGAGACAGGATGCCTTTGCCATTGCTGATGCGGTTTGAATGTGTGTGGGCCTAAGAAAAGAGATTAAAGCAAGAGAAGCTGGAGTTTAATGGCCTTCAAAACCACCAAAAATTTGACTCAGATATTCCCTGTTTGTTAGAGACACATTCTTCAGAGAACCTGAGCCAATAGGCCTATTTTTCGTGCTACTACATAGTTTCCCTTTAAATTGTTTGGGCACAGGGGAAAAGAAGGAAATTTCCCTCATTTCCATATCCACTGAGGATCGGTGTATACACAGCAAAGAGCTGGTAGGGCCACAAATATCAGCAGTGCCCTTTCTGCTTTTCTTTGAGTCTTCAACTAGAGCAGAATGAGAGAAGGCCCAAAGGGAACTGGCCCTCGGTACACAGTTTTAGTCAGAAAAGGGTTGAAAGATGGAGCTGCAGAGCCACCGCTAGCCGTGTCTGCAGGTCTGTACATCAGAGCTGCATTATGCATGAGAAGGGAATACATTCTGAAAGATTATAATTACAGAAAGTCTTTTTCCTTCTGCTAGGAATAAAAAGAAAAAAAAAAAAAAGCATTGACCATATCCTGCTGTGTAAGAGGAGATGGTATAATTGCCTACTTCACTGCTGTGGAAAATGCACACAATGCTGTCACTGAAATGCATTTCTATGTATGTGGAAGTGCAGAATTAGACAAAGCCTTCCTGTAACTGCTGTGGGGGAAGGAGAAGGGAATTCTCTGTGGCAGCTCTTTTAAAAACTCACTTCATAAGTTGGAGCATAAACTTGTTTAAAAAGCGGTGGAAAATCAAATTCCAAGCCTGCCGATGGGACATGAGGGAGATGGGTTTTGTAACGTGCATCGTGTTTACCTTTTTTAAGGAGGGTTAAGCTGTGAATAAAAATGCATCAAGCTAATATTGACAGAAAAATATCTTTCCATCTAATCTGCTGCAATCTCAAGGAGAAAATACAAAGGGCACATTTAGAATTACTGGAGGTGTTGAACTGAGAGAGCTGCGGGTTCATGGTAATCTATTTAGAGTAGGTAAATATCTTCATTTCCCAAGTAAATATCTAGCTGCCCTCAGAAATCCAGCTGTGGTAATACCTCCTGGGGTCCCTGGTACCTTGATCAACACGGAGTTTTTGCACATCAGAAAGAGGACGTGAATAGAAATCTCCAGAAACGCTCTTGATTATCTTGCTAAAATGGCCTCTGTGACTTAGCTGTTCTCAGCGTTTCCTCCCACTGCTGCTCTCCCAAGCCTTTAATTGCATGGTGACAGTGATGGACTGGGAAGCTATTCAAAAGGAAAAACATCCATTCTTAAGGAACCCTGACTTGTGGTAGGGAAGATAATTTGAAATGGTAATTGTGTCTTGTCCCTCATTCTGCTCCTTAGGCTTCAGAGGACGCTACCAGCAGGTCGGTCTTTTATTGCCATGGATACCAAAGAGATCCCCCAGATTTTGCAGCAGATCTTCACATCTACCATGTTGTCAAGTGCCTAAGCATCACGGATGTCACGGTGCCTGAATTGGAAGAAGAAACCCACTCCTGCTGGAGGTACAAACCCTAAAGCTGAGGATAAACACGGTTCCTAATAAAATACATACTGTTCTCTAATCAGCAAAGCCACCCAAATCTGCACGACAGCCCGGCTGTAAAAAATTTCCCCCAAAATCTCTCAACCGACTTGGCGCGTCCAAAAGGATTGCAGCGGGGCGGAGGTAAATCGCCGGATGGCAGCAGCAGAGCGAATGTTTTTCCGGAGGGACAAACAAATAAAGGACAGTTCTGTGATCATTCCCCTGCCTGCCGCGTTGCCAGCGCCGCGGTGTCATCTCACCCCGTTTTGTTCGACACGGTTCGCTTGGGATTTGCTAATAGTCTGTGAGGCAGAGCCAGGCAATCCGTTTCGGTGTTTTCGCGTGCGTGTGTTTGAATGGGTAGTGAACTCCAACTCTGATTTAAACAGGCCTGCTCTTGTCGGGCAGGAAACCCTTCCTTCCTTCCTCTGCTGTTGCTTTCTTGTCCTGCCCGGGCATCGGGGCTTCGCCGCTGGATGCTGGGAACAATGGAGCAGTTTGGAAACACTGACCATGGCGTGTAAACATTCATTATCTGATCAGGCACGGTGCTCGCTTGTCAGATCCAGAGAAAGTGGCTGTTAAGAAGGAAAACAAAACAAAACAAAAAAATAGGCTCTTTCAATTCTGCCTGTGAAAAGTAAGGGGAAAGGGTCAAAACGGTCTTAAGAACCCAACAGCCAGCCTTTCCAAGTAGGGAACTGCATGACTGATGATGCTGTCCCGCTGCACTGTCGCTCAGAATCCCTGGGATGGCATCAGGACGTGGAAGTGCCTTTTCAGTCAAAAAAAGTTACTAATGCTTTGCTAGAGCTCCTTCGTGATCTGTTTTGCTTGGTTCTTTTGAAGATGAAACTGGAGGAGAGATCTAGGCATGAGAAAATATGGGTTTTTTAAGGAAAGAGGAAAAAAATCTATTTTTATTGTAGCAAGATATCTATGGTGGGGTATATTTAATTTCCAGGATAGTTATACAGTCTTATTTTATAATTCGTTCGGCTGGTGTTTGGCTTCTCCCATGAGGCGATAACTCCTCTTTATCTGCTAAAGAATAGATATCTTATAGTGTATCAGCAACACTGGAATACTTGATGAATTGAATGTATGATTTAATTAGACTGGGCTGGGGAGTGTGCATCATCACTGGTAGGCTGCTGATATTAATTTGAGGGCAACTGAATAGAAAAAAGTCAAGGGAGAGTACTTCTAAAAATCTGAGCAATTGCAGTACTTCACTTCTAATATTTCTCTTAATCCCGCAGTGTGAGCAGTATATTTGGAGCGGAGGAGGCAAATTAATTTGATCTCGTTAAATACAACCATCAGTGTTTTAAAGGGTCCATTTGCGGGTGGTCATTGTTTGACCCATCCGCCCTGCAGCAAAAGTCTTTACCAGAGCATCAGAAATGTTCCATATTTAGGATGTGTTTCGAAGCCTGGCCAGCTTGGAAACTCTTTATGGCAAGAGAGGACGGAAGACGTTTTTCAAAGGCTGGTTAGTATTGTTATGATAACTATATACATGAAAACAAAGAGGTTGAAGATGCAATTCCTGTTGGGAGAGAAGGGAATTGGGAGGAGAAAGTTGAGAAGGTTATCTCTGTCTGGGACAAATGCATGTACACACACATACATACAGACATGCCTACCAAGGGGAAGTACACTTCAAAATATAAATATGTTGGTCCTGTAAACATATGATGAGATAATAAATGCAATAAAGAATTGGTGTATTAATAAGTCTGTCAGTAAATGTGTTTTTACAATTAAGTTCCTTTAGCACCTCTGCTTCTATTGCCAGCAATCCTTCAGAAAAGAAGCATTATATTACAATTAATTAGCAAATGTACTATACACTTTCTAGATTACTTGAGTGGATAAACTTTCTCACCTCAGATTTGCATGCAGTATAGTACTGGTATCTTTATTGTAAAAAAATAGGGTTATTTAAGTGAAGCTCTAAGGTAAATCCAATTTTAAACCTTTTGTTTGATTATCCCTGTAAATTGTATTTCATGCCATGCTATTTAAAGTTACCTTTCTATAGTGTTTGGTTTTATTCTTGGTTTTGGGAGAGGTCTGTTGTGTTTCAGTTCACGTTTCATGGGCCCACAGGACATGGCCATGTCCGGGGCCAGGCCTGGCCGGGAGGGCAGCTGGGAGAGGGTAGAAAAGGTTCCCAGTAAATTTGGAGAGGAGAAGAAATAAATGAATTATTTAATATATATAATTTATTTTTTTTTTTTTGCTTTTAACAATGCTTCATTGCAGAGCATATTTGACCCAACAGCGTCTCTCTAAATTGTTAACAATTCAGGGCAAAATTTTCCCCCGGCTGAGCATCTCTCACCTGGGTTAATGCCCATCCCTGCCCCAGGGAAATCAAAGCAGCAGCTGCGCTTTCCCCCATCTCGCAAGGACTGGCAGGGTTATTTCACTGCTCAGGAATTCAGCAAACGCTCTTCTTTCATGTCACTGGGGAATTGCAGAGCTTCTTAATACGCATTTATTTTTAATTAGTAGAATGCTTAAGATTAATGTGGCTTTGTTTCACTAGCAGCAGCACCAGTGGCTGCTCTCGTTGCAAGGCGTGCAGCAGCGTTGTGTGTCACTCACTCCCTCTGGAAGCGTGTTAAGGTATTTTCCATCTCTTCTCACAGTTTATTAAGGGGCCTTCACACCCATCGTTTTTGATGAAAAGGCGCTGTTTCGGTGAATGAATAGAGCTGCTGGTTGGAGCGGGTCCTGACCTATCGCTAATGCTCTAATAGCATTAGTCACATCAGCTGTAGTGATTTCAGCTACCTTTTATAATGTAGATTTTTGTCTGATTCTGTTCATATATGTAATGCTTTCATACTCACTGGCCAGTTAGTAGGAGCACACAGTCATTTAGGATTATTATTTAGCTGAGATGCAAAAAAATAAATAAATAAAATAAATACAGAAAGCCCAGACAGATGTGATTTTGGTCAGAGCAAAGCACACGCACAACATTTACAGACATAAACAGCTTCACCCGACTATGTGTAGATGTGATGAATTAGCGTGAAGTGCAAGGAGAGTTGGGTGGGACGTGTGATCTTTGACTCCAGCAGTTTTTTTTTTTTCCACTTCTTTCCTTTTTACCAACACCAGGCATCAAACGTCATTGCAAATGCCATGCTATAGTTTATCCATTAGCCTGCTAAAATTAAGACTAAAGATCTTAATTGCTGATCTAATATATGGATGTAATATTCCAGCAAACAGGCATACAACAGGAGATTTAGGTAAGGTGTTATATGTGCAAATTCAAACTGAAAAAATAACCCTGATGCCTAGTTGAGAGTACTAGAGAGACAAGAACACTAGAGGGTTTCTTTATCTATAGTTAAGATTATGTGTTTAATTAATACAAAACAAGTATTAAAATAATTTGAACAATTACAAAACTCCAAGCAATTGTGCTGTGTTAGCTGTTGCACATTGCTGTGTTTATTAATAAATCAGAATGTAGAAGATGTTTATTGAGAAATAAAAATCAAAAATTCCTAACCATGTATCGAATCTGGAAGGCTGATTTAGAAATCAGTTTTCTGTTGTGCAGAACCTCTAGATTAGAAAAGGTTTGGGGTTTAGTTCATGCTTTAAATGCCCCTGGTTTGGTGTAAATAGGTAAAGCTCTTCAGTTTGCCTGCTGTAAATATAATGGAAGATGTTGTTCAGCTCCTAGATAATTCTGCTTCTGGGGCAAACGTCTATTTTGGCCCTGTCTTTAGAAAACAAAACAACAACAACAAAACAAACAAAAAAAATCCCTTGCGTTTTATCATTTATTATTCTTTCTGCCAACGTCTGGGGAGAGCAAACAGGCTCTCCTGCCCTGACAATGAATATTTTAGAAAAGGAAGGTCAGCATTTCTCCCTCTCAGCCCCTGTGTGTGCTGTGTAGTAACAGCACTCAACACATGGAACCATCTTACGTGGTCCATTCCGCGTGGAAGCATTTTATCCAACATAATGGGTGTCCAACAGCCCCTGAACATCACATGATGTTATGGTCTTTAACCCTGGATCAGTGCTCTGGCTGTTATGGTTGGTGAATGATGATAGATATTGGTGCCCAAAGCATTTGACCATTTTGGAATAGTCCAGTGAAGTCAAGACCCTCCTGTATCAGTTGAATTAAAATGCCCCACACACTGTTAGGGATATTTTTTTCCAAGCCAATTCTCAGCCTAGATGTTTGATATGACCATGCTTTTTGCTGGAAGTGTTGGTGATCTCTAACTCAAGAATGTGTGATTGTTTACAACAGTTTGTTGTGAAAAAAATCCCCTAGAAAAAGAAAATAACACTTGCAAGCCTTGCAGCTGAAGATTTTCATCTTCTAGGAGACAGGCTTTACACCAGATGTTTTAATGCTTAAAACCAGAAAAGCACTGATTCATAAGCAGGTTATTTTAGAAAGTCCTTTTGCAAAATTGCTGCATGAATACAACTTTATCGGTGGTTTATTTCTCAGTGTGCAAATTGCTGCAGGGTGATGCACAATATCTATTCTGTACCAGCAAGTCTGGAAAGAGGAAAACTGAGTTATTGTCTGATATTACCAGCATTATAAAGGGTTACTTGTAGTGTTCAGTCCTCAAACAGCTTAAAAAAAAAAAAGAGTTCATGTTGTCATCAAAATAAACAGGTAACAAATTGCGTTACTCAGAAGTACTTTTGCTTTTGAGATTGTTAAGACAATGTGAACAGCATAGTCACTGAGTAAATACGTTTTAACTACATTTTCTGGGAAATAAATGTATATGGGAAGATTTGAAAAAGAGATTCAGTGTTCTTCAACATGAAGATGGTGGTGAGGGTTGTTGTTTTTTTTTCAAACAGGAGGACAGCATTATAAAATTTGAATACCTTCTTTATCAGGACTATCTGTTCTCCAGCTTTTCACAGGATAAAGAAGCATATGAAAATCTGTTTAAAAAGCCAAACAGATATCCTTAACAGTACTCACAGCATCATTAGTCTGAACATCTGGCATTGGTTGCATGCAGAAAAAATCTGTATCCCCCACGCTACACCTGTGGAAGATCTTATTCAAGAAAAAAATAACCACATCTCCGATTTTGACCCTGGATTCTCCAGCCATCACATCATAGAGTTTTGTTATGGACAGGCTGAGGTCTGCAAAGCCACATAGGGCTGGAAACTAGACCCTGACCCTGGTTGCCTGGTGCTGCAGATCCCTACCAGCTGGGTGTAGTCTGGCACCAGAGCTCCACTGGGTCAAAAACAACCATAAGGGAAGAGAGGAGGGAGGAGGGAAAAGGACAAATTCCGCATTTTCAACCTGCTCAGCTTCCTGAGCTGACTTGTCTTGAGCACCGTGGTCGGGAGAGAGATGGGCGGAAACATGCAGATGGAGAAGCAGGGCTGGGAAGATCTGCCAGGCACGGCCACAGCAATAGAATTATTCACAATAAAAACCATATCCCAAAGCAGGGAGAGACTCAGCAGAGGAGGCACCTTCAGCTCACAGAGCAGGAGCGAGGTGCTGCTGCATCGTGACCAAGATGTACTGCGGGGACCACGTGGCACAAAAGCATCCTGACATGGGATGAGTGGGCTCAAAGACAGGTCTCTGCTTCGTGTTGGAGCCGTTGTAGTCCCATTGGCTTCAGCCCTTCATCTCTCTGCTTCAGCGTCCTCAGCAGTAACAGGCAGAAAACAAACTCCCCTACCCCAGGCGTGTGTTCAGGATGAACTCAGGCTTGACAACATCATCAGACAAACTGGCACAGGGACTGGACTGAAATGGGTACATTTCCTGAACGCTAATTTTGTGAGTTTTTTCCCTTTTTAAATGCATACAAGTTAGTTCCTTCTAGCACAAGCCAAAATTTTAAAGTCCCTGGAACTTCTTACTAAGGGTGGAAACATCCTCTGAGCACCTATAAACCAAATACATCTCACAAATATAAAAAAAAAAAAAAGAAAAAAAAAAGAAAAAAAGTCCTTTTTATTCCAGGACTTGATGTAAAACCCATTCTTAGCAACAGCCTTTTCAGTTCAGATGGGTATTTGATGTTACCTTCTCTGGCCAGGCTCGCTGAGTAAGAGAGGCAATATTACATGCAGACGGTGGTTTGGAAGAAGTCCAAAAATCACATTACTCGGTTAGGAAAACGTGTTATGTGGGAGAGTGATATGAGGGATGGTGCCCCAGATATTTTTTGCTGTCGTCATGACTAAATCATGCTCCATGCCATCTGTACCAACATCTGCATTCCAGCTTGGATTGGTTCGACATCCATAAGGCCACTTACTATAGTTTCCAAATTGACAATTATAAGTAAGTTCAGGTTGGCTTTTTTTTTTTTTTTAAAGAAATGCATTTGAGTAGGGACAGGGATGCTCTCCTGCCATGATTTACAGAGAATTGTTGAAGCAAGGGACATGCCTCTCGTCACAGCCTGCATACACTGTCCCCATCCCAAAAACATTTGGTGGTAGCAAAGGAGCGACTTTAGCATTGCCTCATCTCCTCCTCCTGCTTGGGTGGTGCAGGGCAGGGTAGTACAGGGACAGATTTAGCAGGGGCAAGGACATCTAGGAGCCTCCACTGGCCCCTGCAGCTCAAGCCCCTCCATCCGAGCCGGTGACCTCACCAGATGCTCCTCTTCTGTCTCTTCCTTCACCCCAGATGTGGCCTGTGTCCACACGGGACTCTACCAGCTTGATTTGCTGCTCCTGGCTCATGGAAAAGTCCATTTCAATGAGAAGCCTAGCAGCTCTGCACTCAGCAGCAGAAAGTGTGATGGAAATTTGGTGCACAAAAAAGGCCTATATATTTATTTCCATCAGAATTATCTGAAGCTGCTCTGCAGGTCCTTCCCACTCCCTGTTGTCCCCAAGCCCCTGGGTGTTCCTCACCATACAGAGGGTGAGCAGGGAACACTGAAACTCTGTGACATCTTTCTCTGCGGTCACAGTGAAGAGAAAGGACCGAGTGCTCCACTGCATCCCGTAAGCAAGAAGTCACATAATGTGCCCAAAATGAGCAAAATCGTACCAGAGACACCCCACCTCATGGTTCATGCTTGCTCGGGGCCATGCTGACCTGGTGCACGTGGGGCTGCATCACCGCAGCTGCTCCCAGTGGCATCACCCACTTCTCCCCTGGTGTTACCTTCTCATTGGAAGAGGAGGGAGATCACTTCCCATTCCCACTAATGTAGCTTGTGATGGGGAGGAACACACATTTGCTGTGATATCACAAATTCATTACAAAGGCCGTAGCCAAGCGCTGAACAGGCAAGGACATATGGGGCAGGGAGATGGGGGCGGTCACTGCAAATGCCACTGAGAGCATTTTTTAAGCAGTCACCTTATTTTTCCATTTCACTCAAGAAGGTCTCCATGCCCATGAACGAGCAGGTTCCCCTCTTTGTCATTGTGCATTTAAGAACTCAGAGAAAAATTCATAGCACGTTTTAGCAAATCGGGAAGCTCTGTAGTTCGGTTTCTGTCTTGATGTCTTTGGGATCAAAGACATCTGAGGGTGATCCAGAGACCCTAGAATGATAGAATTGTCTTAGTTGGAAGGGACCTTTAAAATCATCTAGTCCAGCCATCAACCTAACTCTGATAAAAACGGTCACTAAACCATGTCTCTAAGCACTATGTCAACCCATCTTCTAAATACCTCCAGGGATGGTGCCTCAACCACTTCCCTGGGTAGCCCATTCCAATGTCTGATAACCCTTTCGCTGTAAATATTTTTTCCTAATATCCAATCTGTACCTCCCCTGGTGTAACTTGAGGCCATTTCCTCTTGTCCTATCATCGCCTGTGACTTGGGAGAAGAGACCTACCCCTGCCTCTCTACAACCTCCTTTCAGGTAGTTATAGAGAGCAGTAAGGTCTCCCCTCAGTCTCCTTTTCTTCAGGCTGAACAACCCCAGCTCCCTCAGCCTCAAGATTTATTCTCCAGACCCGTCACAAGCTTCATTGCTCTTCTCTGGACCTGCTGCAGCACCTCAATGTCTTTTTTTATGGTGAGGGGCCCAAAACTGGACACAGTACTGGATGTGGGGCCTCACCAGTGCCAAGTACAGAGTCCTACTTACCACGCTGTTCCTGACACAGGGCAGGATGCTGTTGGCCTTCTTGGCAGCTCAATGATTTACAAAGCAGTTGAAAGATTCTGGTGCTTCAACTTGTTGAAAACAGGTCAAAACCTATCAGGCTTTTTCTTTTTTAAATCATCATTTCTCTTTACTATACTGCCTAGGTGGCTCAGGATTGATAGGTGGATGGACAGTTACTTTAAACACAAGTTAAATGTGTCACTAGTATGCGTGAGTCCCCTAAATGAGATGCCCTGTTCCTTTCCCAGCATCATCCAGAGGGGCTGGCTAAAAGCTTTAAGAAGCACTTGGCTAAAGCAAGCCAGGACCATACACTGAGAGTCTGCAGCGAGTCGTTACATTAATGACTAAGCATGGCCCTTATAAACAACTATCACCTCAGCCTTTTGAGAAGCTATTTGCAAAAGACAGTGTGCCCTTGTGGCCAAGAAAGCCAATGGCATCCTGGGGTGCATCAGGAAGAGTGTGGCCAGAAGGTCGAGAGATGTCATCCTCTCCCTCTACTCTGCCCTGGTGAGGCCCCACCTGGAGTACTCTGTCCAGTTCTGGGCTCAGTTCAAGAAGGGCAGGGAACTGCTGGAGAAGGTACAGCAGAGGGCTGCAAAGATGATTAGGGGTGTGGAGCATCTCCCTTACGAGGAGAGGCTGAGGGACTTGGGTCTTTTTAGTCTAGAGAAGAGAAGGCTGATGGGACATCTGATCGATGCTTATAAATACTTAAAGGGTGGGTGTCAAGAGGATGGGGCCAGTCTTTTTTCAGTGGTGCCCAGGGATAGGACAAGACAAAACGGGCACAAACTTGAATATAAGAAGTTCCACCTAAACATGAGGAGGAACTTCTTCACTTTGAGGTGGCAGAGCACTGGAACAGGCTACCCAGGGAGGCTGGTAGAGTCTCTGTCTCTGGAGACATTCAAAACCCGCCTGGACACCTTCCTGTGCAACCTGCTCTGGGTGGACCTGCTTTGGCAGGGGGGTTGGACTAGATGATTTCCAGAGGTCCCTTCCAACCCCATGTGATCTCTGTGATTCTCCACATGGCACACCTGTGATAAAACCTGTTTCAGAAATTGTAGTCCACTTGTGGTTTTTTAGAAGCTTCCTACTTCTCTAGCACTGGTGTGCACCCTCATCTAAACTACGTTGCCTCAGTAATGCGATTTGCAGGGTGAAAAAAAAAAAAAACAAACCAAACAGGAAGCAGCTTTTCTCTGAAAAAGAAAAACCCCAAAATTCAAAAGATCCTTCCCTTCACCACCACCACCACCACAAACGATGAAGAGGGAAAGCAGGAGAGGGGAACTCATTTTGCTAAAACAAATGAGAACAGAAAGAGGCACAAGAGGGCTGGCTAGAAAGAGGTGGGAAGCAATCCAAAACCAAGCTGAGGCAAACAAAAGCAAAGTAGTTGAAATAAGCGTGCCCAGGCACATATTGAGATAGGAGAGATCCTAAAAGAGCTCTTTTCTGTCTCTATTTAATCCTTTCAAGTGCCATGGAGAGTGGCTCCAAGTAGAGTAGGTGTCAGCCTCTAGACTTGGCATCTCCTCATCGCACCCAGCAGCTCTTCTTCCTGTGCTTTCACCTGAAAGCTGCTTGCTGTGTACTCCCGAAACCAAATGCAGCTCCTCAGAGGGCCTGGGGCATCCTGTCTGTCACCTCGCAGCCCTCAAAGCCCGGCTGGACTTGAGATGATGGTAGACAGCAAACCAAAAGGTCACCAAGCTTTTCCCATTATCCTGGAGAAGTCTGAAAGCAGCATTATTTAACTCCACCGGCTGCTCTTAACAAAAGGCATATTGTTTCTCTGGATGATTTCTTCTAGAAAAAGCATCTGTGTGAATGTGGGAAACTCACACTGGCAAGGCAGTGAATGTCAAAGTTTAGTCATCTTTTTCCTCAAAACAGGAATCCAACACTTTATGGGTTTAAAAAAAAAACAACAACCAAGCCCCTTCGAATTGCTCAAGTTTCACACTCCATCTGAAACTAAGTGTCATTTGCTTGGCTCTTAAATTTTTCTCAACTTCCAGAGTTTTGGATGGACCTGAACACACACTGTAAGGGACCAGTCTCCAGACCTAAATCTCCACTTTCTCTCCAGGCAGTGCTACCCATTGCCACCAGCTTTCCACCTAGTCAATGTGCTGAACCACCTGCATCCCTAACTGTAGCCACTAACGTTGTCCTCCACTGCTTTAGGGTATGCCTCGCGTCACATACCATTTCTTCACGTTTCTTACCTCCTGCTTGAGTAGGATCACTGCAAGTAGGGAAAAGTTTTTTAACCTTCTTTTTTTGGGGTATTTTCTTGTGGATGCTCAAGAATCCACAAGATTCCACACCAGGGAGGACATACCAGTACGCTCCCAAGCCACTGTAAGGCAGGCCTCATACAGCAAAGGGTGGGGAAAACTGAACCAAAGCTTTCTCAGAGGGCATTGAAGTGTTATGGTACAGGTTTACATAAGGTCAAGGTGGGAATTAAGATTCTTGGAACAAACCTGTGATTAAGACAGTTTTAGTTTAACAAGGGCTAGCGCGTATCAATAGTTGAGTATTATTTGAATATCCCTTTCTAGTAACTGAAACTCTCAATGTCTTTGCGTTAGTCATGGAGCCTTGGTTAACACTAAATACACCAAGATGAAGCAAACTCTTCAGGGAGGCAAAGACAGAGAAAATTTACGCATAGGCATAAAATTAACTATTTCCATTACACATAGTTGGGGGTTGAACATTATTTACTTTCAGTTCAGCTCTTGGGACGTTTGTGGAGACACAGCTGGTAGTGTGGCTTAAACGTATTTTTCTGGAAAGCTAGTTATTTTATTACTGCTTATTTGATCTGTTGGTGATTACCGTAAAGCATGCCAAGAGACTTGCAATGATCATTAGCTTATGGAGAAAACTTGAAGCAAAGAGACATTCTACGATCACATTAGCCCTTGTGCAGACAGATGTGATGCTACCTACCTGCCAGTTTTGGCACAACCTAATTGTAGCAAAGTGCTTTAGGAAAGGTCTGGGTCCACCTTGCGTGCCCACCTGAAGATGACTCTCTTCATTTAGGCTGATGGGCTCTGTTAATTTATGCTATGTGTACCTCATGCATATTTAAAAAAAAAAAAAATCAAGGAGGGAGCAATCAGAGGATTTTGAGGGGATATCTTCCCTCTCCCCATGCATGTGGCAAACGTATTGGTTGCCATCCCTCAGAGGCCACCAAGCACTAAAGGGCAGCAGGATGACAGCCCTCTGGGTCAGATCTGAGAGGGTCAGCTCCAGTCCCTGGCATGGAGAAAAACAGGAGGAACCTAAGGGCACAGACAAATAAGAAGCTCAGTAAGATGACTAATCCATTCCCCAAGGTCCTGCTGGCTATTCAGCACACACTAACTCGTTAGTTAGTTAGGCCCCACAGTCATTGGCCAATTCATTTTTATGCCTTCCTCCAACCTGTGAGAAAACCCTTAAAATCAAAAATTTCTCTCCAGTTCCTCCAAATGCAAGGACAGGGTTTGTCATTAAAACCCCAGAAGTTACATTTTGCAAGCAGACACCCCTTTGTGCTCTTGTGGTCACCGGGTAGGTTTTGTGAGTTTTGTCCCTGAAAATAACCAGCTCCTTTGTCCAAATAACTGGAAGAACAGCAAATTTAACCTTCTCCTGCAGGGAACTGGGTGGATGCTGGGGCAGGAGAGTCCGGTTGGTGGGGGCAGCGGAGCCCCTACACCCTCTTTCCCCCGGGCAAGCCATCCACATCCATGTTTCTACCATTTCCTAAGCCCTGTGAGTCCAGGAAATCCCAATCGCTAACCAATCTCTCATTATCTTAAAACCAAAAATCCTGTTAATGGCTTTACCGCATACCCTGCAGCTCTGGAAACCTGCCAGGCTCCTTCTTGAGTTACTTACTTCAGCTGATGATTTTGGCAGGTTTTTCCCGCAGATCTTGGCTACTGTTCCTTGGAGAAACCGTGCCTAACCCTCCTGCATTGTGGTTGTCTGTGTCCTCAAGCTTGGCTCCGTGGGGCATTTATTCCTGCACCATTCACAGACTGAAAACTGAGCAAGCAATTAAACAGTGCAATGCACGGAGTCTCCCAGGCACCTAAAAGCCAATTAACGACTTCACCATGTGTTCATTAGTTAAGAAAACGTTTCCGTGCGTGCCCATATAATAAAAGCACTGACAGCGTTTAAACCTGCTTTCCACAGCCTGGTTTAAAAACTAAGTTTTATTGCAGCGGTTCTCCCATGACAAGGCTGAAAGGCACAGCTCAGAGTCCTTTAGTGGAGTTTAATAAAGTTCCCATTTATAAGCACCTCTTGTGCCATTATTCGGTGTGCAATGCACGAGACAAAAAGCCTTCAGAGTCAGCACCTTACCCTTTATTAAAAACATTGTTAGGGTTTAGTTTGGGGCTCTTTTGAAGGTCAGTGGGTTTTAATGACCATCCTCATTTCCAGCGCCAAAAGCTGAGGCTGTGTGAAGACAGGGCACAGCCATGGACAGTGGGGGGAGAAAGCAGCTCTGAGTTTCAAGCCAAGACATGATCCATCTAGAAAGTAGATGGGGATGTAGGACAGGGTCTCGATTCCCCAGAGTCGTGCAGATAAAACATAACAGGCTTGTCCCATGTGTGTTTGGGTTCAGTTCAACCATCTTTTATTAGGTGACACCTTTGGGGAGTGGCATTCAACTGAAGTTGTCCATGATTTGCCCTTCCTGGCATTGGGGTGTAACCACAAAGGGGTTTCAGCTGGTCTCAGCACTTACCCCAATAGCTGCCTCAGCTGCATTTTGAGCCAAATGGCTCAAACAGGGCACTAAAATGCTCCTTTCAAGAAAGGTAGACAAGCTACAGCTTGTGCCAGCTCCCACCATCCCCAATGCAAAACCCACTGGCAACGGTAACAATGACAGTGGAGACAAAGCCATACCTCCTAAGAGAAAGAACCGGGATTTCTTTATCTCTCCTAAGACAGCACAGAACCATAACACTCTTTAGGGGGCTCAAACGATTTGCTCCACCCAAATTTTCCTTGCAGACCTGTTCTTTACCCTACCATGTGTCTCCTTAGAAGACCATTGCTCCGTTGAGCTAGGTGGGCTGAAGGACGTGGATGTCTCTTGGTCACCTGCTCACAGCCCATCCCTATTTCCTCTTCATCCCAAATTGACAGCACAAGCAAAGCTGGGAGTCATGTTCAAAGTACGCCAGCTGCTGCATAATGGCGTAGGAACAAAGAAAACTCGTGTTCCCAGGCCTGGCATCTCCCAGCAGAACAGCCTCCTCTTTGTGGCTTCAAAGAGGCCAGCGCTATTTAAGGCACTTCAGTTTCTATTCTTCAGCAATTTCATGTTCATTGAAAAACAACTTTCTAATTTTGTAATGCCACACAAAAAGCACAGGCGGGATGGATTTGCCAGCTGCTCCTGCCCATAAAAAACCAATAATTTTTCCACCAAGTCTTCCAGCAGTGGACCATTCCTTCCCCCTTCTCCAACACAGATTTCTCTCCCACAAAAGAGCTTTTTCAGGCTCTACTTTTGCAGGTGGATGAGTACCTCACCTCTGGCAAAGCACTCCCTCAAAGGCAACAGTCACGTTGAGAAGAAATGCACAGGCCAGGACTCACAGAAGGTCATTTCACATTTCCAGGCTTGGAAAGAGCTGCAAAGCCACAATGACAGCTGGGGCTAAGGTTTTTCGAGATGAGATCAGTAGAGCTGTTGCACTTCTGTGTTGTCCCAGCTCGCCACAGCTCTGCTTACCCACATTTTTGTCCATACTTGTTTTGCTGAGCACAGAGTATTTGACTATGCCTATATGATAACAGGCTTGTACGACACCACCTCTGAAACCACTAGGCACCGCATGCACAGTCATACAATACAAAAGATGGAAAACGCCATACTTGTGTCCCTTTGCATGGGAAAAAAATATTACAAAACAAAGGTGTGGCTTACCCTTATTTGCTGAATATATCTGGGAGCTTGAGTGAGATGACAATGCAAGCCCTGACCTTCTGGGAAGCTTGGGTTAGAAGGTGTCCTTAAAGATCATCTGGTTCCACCTCCAGCCCCTGCCCTGGGCAGGGACACCTGCCACTAGACCAGGTTACTCAAAGTCTCAACCAGCCTGGCATCCACAACTTCTCTGGGCAACCTGTTCTGGTGCCTCACCACCCTAAGAGTAAAGCATTTCTTCCTAATAGCTAATCTAAAGCATATGAGGCCAAAACTAGTGTCTCATTGTTGGGGAATATTTGAGGGGAGGAGGGTGAGAATTGGCTCATAATGCTGTGAAAGCTACAAGAGGGCTACAAAAGTAGCTTGAAATACCTGTATGACTGTCATTGCTCAGCGTGAAACTACATAGCTGTCACAACATCTGCTCAAGAGACCCAAGGTGAAATCAAAGAGTTTATCTGAAGTCCAGAATGACTTACTGAACAGTTGAGAAGAGAGCAAATTGAGAAATTCCTACCTGATTTAATAACACTTCAGAAAGAAACCCATACAGACAGTGAATATCTACACGCCAACAAAGACAGTGGCACACGGAGCACCTGGCAAAGCCATAGCACTGGGTCATAACTGAACACCTTTTTTTGCCTCTACTCAGGTCCAGGGGATTTTGGAACTCTTGGTTTTTATTCAGAGATTATGAAAGTCTGTTTGGAGACCACATTAGGTGAAATTTCCCCCTTCTTTTTATATGAAGTTTCCAGCCTTTCTGGTCTCAGGGAAGGTTGTAAAAATATGACACAAGTCAAGCAAAGGATTAAAATGCCATAAGGCAAAGAAAAGAGTAATAATTTCTGATGTCTTCACTGAAATCAGGTTTGAGACAGTTTGGAGTCTCATTGATGTGTTTTGAATTCTTGTCATAGCTTTAGCTTCCTAAAATGTTCACAGCTAAGGCAGGCAGACAAAAACACAGATGACTGTTTGACCTGAGCAAATCAGAGACACCATCCTGAAAGATAACATGATTTTTGGCTGGTTATGTGTGTCCTCAGGGGTTTGCAGTTTTACCTTTCTTACCAAACAGCAATTCAGTGGTAGCATTGGGAGATATTCCCCTAGCTAATTTTTGAGTCACTTTGTCATTATTAACCTTTTAAAATGCTCTCCAGATTTCACGTTATCCACCATGATGTGTTTGCTCAGGTGGGCACATCCTCAAAGACTCCTACTTGCATGAATCTCATTACCACTAAGGGACAAGCCTTGGACCACCAGTTTCCAAATCTTTTGAAAGACTTGCAAAAATCAGCATAAACTTGTTCCAGCTCGGGCAATTAATAGCTGGGCTGCTGGGGAGGTTTGGAGAGTTGTTTTCCCCCTCTTTGTGATGCCTCAAAGTCCAAGGCAGCTGATGGGGGCAGAGTGGGATTGGAGGTGATCCTGGAGTATTTCTGGCCTTCCGTTCACAAATGGGGAATAAGAGAAGCTTGAAGCAGAATCAGCTGGTAGCTTCGTGTTTCCAAGGCCACAGCATCATTCATATTGGACTCAGCAGACTTAAGACAGTATCAGCTTTCAGCAGAGATAATTTGGGATCTTGGTGTAAAGAACGAGCATCTGGCATCCAAGGTTAGCATGTTATTCAGGCAAGAGGAGGGCTCCTTGCAGACTGAGCATTAGAAGAAAAAAATGAGGGGACACACTCAGCACAAAAGATTCAAAGGCAGTGAGGTATGCCATAAATCAATCTATCAGACTAACTGGCCAGAAAGACACAATTAGATGAGGTCTGATTACTTAAAGTCACATAAGTGTGCAGGAACAGGGGTAGCAAATTAAACTACCAGTGTAGATCACCTGTATACAGTACAACGGAGATAACAAGGTTTTCCATTAGTTGGAGCCCTCTTTGTGTACTTTTAGCACTGTAATTAATGATGTTTTCCTCCTTCTGTGGGATTTTCCATGTTGCCAGAAGTCCTCAGAGAGAAAGATATATAATTTAGTCTTGTCAGACCAGCACTGCCCTGTCACATCAATGCAACGGCCACAAGTCTGGGGCTTTCTGCAGCCTGACTCAGATGAGGGGCTGCTCTGGCCCACCAACTCATGGAAAACTCATCATCCCTCACCAGACTCCAGCCTCTCAGACAAGGACAAGGAACAGCCCCACGGTGCTGCCACTTGCCCAGCGAGCAGGGATCAGCCCAGGGCTAAGGACCACCAGGGATCCCCCTTCCCACCACCCCAGGCATTTCCCAATGTCCATATCACTTTTTTTTTTTTTTTAAAGCATTACCTGAGTATAAGAACACAAGTAGTTGCAGGAACTATGCTACAGATTTTTTTCTGCCTGACGGTATCAAAATTTGTGTATTCAAATCTAAGCCACACACGCAAATGACACAGCCACGAGCTGAACCCATCTCCTGCCATTTGCTTGGCTCAAAGTGCTTCAGCAGTGACAGAGCCCAGCCACACATGTCCCCCTCTCCCTCCATGGACAGAGAAAAGAAATTGAGCTTTTCATCTTCTTCCATGCCTCAGTTTGTTTCCCAGCTGAGAAAAAAAAAAATCTTCACACAAAGTCACAGCATTGCCTGAAAGGAAGGAGACATTTCTTTTCTAGTGAAAATGCTCTCCTGTGCCCGAGCTCACTTGGGTTTCAGGTTGTAAAGCCACAGCTGGTGACTTCTGCTTTTCCTGTGGTTTTGCTTCATTTAAAACCATCTTCAGACGTTTAAACATTTGTTATTTAAACTGTTTGCAGGGGGATTAGCTCTTACCTCATTGTAGTTTCAGATAGGGTTATTAAAAAAAAAAAAAAAAAAATAGAGAGAGAAAAATACTACTACAGCCCCACACTCATCTGACAGTACAGATCCCTGACAAGTGGGAAGAGGTGAGGAGTGGTCTCACTCCTCCCCAGACATAGCCCCAGCTCCAGCCTGAGGTGACTACCATTTCCCTTGTGAAACCAATACAGGGCCTCTGTGGGGTACCGGATGCATAGGTGGTCACCAACTCCCATCTAAGTGCCGAGAGGGGACACACTGGGGTGGAGAGAGTTATGCCTACAGTCACACCAGATTTTGGAGGGCATATGAAACCACTCTGTTCTTCCTCTGCAACCTTGAGCACCCACCATTCCTTGGGGAAGTCAAGAAGACACTACATTTCAGAAGTGAGCTAACTTGTTCTTGCTGTTTTCCGGAGCATCCCTGAGCTTCCTAAGGAGCCTGTTCAACCCAAACATCTCAGCCCTGGTGGGGCTGCTCTGGCTGAGCAGGCTCTCCTTTCTCATTGGATTACCTTAAGCAATAGCTAGATTTTTCAACTTCCTTTACTCACACTCTTGTGTGCTACAACTCCTTGATGGATGCAGGAGTTCAGTGTGAAGAAAAAAGAAAGCCTAAGACATGTTTTATATGTTTTTTCCAAATCCAAGCTCTATGTTTAAGAATCTCTAATAAGACAAAGTACTGTTATTCTACAGCTGCTATTCCCGTGCAAAGTGAATCTGAAGCTAAATTTTACATTTCTTCAGAGCTTTATCTCCACAAGCACCAGTAACATTAGTAATAGTGGACTGGAAAGATGCCCAGCCAAGCTATGGTGAGAAGATATCAGTTCCCTGACTGTAATTTACTGCTAAGCCTCCACTTTTTTGCAAGGAAAAGAAATTACTACAAGAACATATTTTTTTTCCTGTCACCATTAGTGACACTTTAAGTGAGTGAAACAGAATCTTTTAAGCACTGATTTCCAATTTTTTCATAAAAACTTCCTCATTGCAATGGTTAATGTTTAAAAGCTCAGTGGTCACAAGGCATCTTTGGGCACCAAGAAGACCCTTGCCTCCATGGAATAGCAGACACCTTGGAAGGGATCCTTGGAGGGCAGTGGTGAGAAATTTGCTTCACTGGGGAACAGAAAGGTGTTCGGGAACCGGGTTGGCTTTAAGTGCTGACCCTGGGCCAGCACTTCCCTCCAGCAAAGCCCTGGCTCTCGGTGCCTAAAGCCGGCTCATTACTCTGCTTGTAGACGGCTGTGGTTCCTCGTCTCAAGCGTCTTCTCCCCCTGCCTGGTTTCAGCATACAAAATCTTTCTTCTGCAAGATGTGTCAGTGAGAGCGCGAATGCGGTCAGTAATTTAAAAGCCTTGGAAGCCTTTCCAGGGGCTGGAGAACTTTTATGATCGGCTGCTGCCAATATTTGGTCACCGAGACAGGCCCCTGCCTCAGATCTTGGCTGCAGACCCGTGTCCTCAGCCATCCGCAGACTACAGGCTTGGAGCAGAAATACTTGAGGAAATCCTCAGGTGTACTTTAAGCACAGAAAATCAGAGTAACTGCTCACAACAGTGCCTTTTAACCCACATCTGACACGTGAACTCAGTCCAAAATGCAGAACTTGGATGTGGCCTGCAGGGGACCGAGGAGCCAGTGCACAGGAGCAGAATTTGGCCTGGGA
Source organism: Gallinago jamesoni (assembly GCA_025769975.1). Taxonomy (NCBI): domain Eukaryota; kingdom Metazoa; phylum Chordata; class Aves; order Charadriiformes; family Scolopacidae; genus Gallinago; species Gallinago jamesoni. The sequence continues at coordinate 173,855,417 of JAOQGH010000001.1, read as the reverse complement.
TGTTGAATTCCACTTCTCAAAGTCAGCACGTGTTTTGGGGTGAAAGAAACCCAAGAAGGGTTCTGAAGGGGATCGCAGCTGGTGGCTGCACCCAAAAAGGGAGGAGGCACATCTCCAGTGAGTCACCACCTTCTGGAAGAGGGATGCCTTCTTGCAAGGCGTCTTTATTTCAGGCAAAGTCAGTCACTCCTGAGTCATGCCAAAGCAACACCATGCAGCCGACCAGCCGGAGAAAAATGTTCGTGCTCCCATTCCCAAGTAGGGTGGGTCCAAGCCCCATGCCAACATCCATCTGCAGCCCCGGTCTCTTTCAGAGAGCCCTTCCTCCTCTCTGAATCCTGCAGCCTAAAAGTGGATGGAAAAGGGGTGAAAAAGGTCCTGGGGTTTAAACTGGAGCAGCTCAGCCCCCTGGGAGGGATGCGGTCACTCCCCTGCAGTGAGTCAGGGTCCTGGAGGACACCCAAACTGCATCACCCCGGCTGTTCCACAGCTCTTGAGGTCAATCCCTCCTCCGGCCACAGGAGAACCTGCCAGCCCCAATTCCTGTTAGAGAAATTCGTTAATTTGTCAGGGTGGTGTGAACGGGGAGCATGGGAAGCAGGAGAGGAGAAGATGGATGGTGAGGGGGAGAGCGGAAAGATGATGCTTCCCAAGAAAGCCTGAAAAGCACCTACACGTACCACATAAATAAATACCACTTTTCTGTCCCTAATTTTGACATACCTGAAAATAGACCAATTTAGTGGGGATCTCAGCTCTTGCAGGGGGTATCCCTGTGGAGGGGCAGACACTTCTCAGAGAACCCCTTCACATCAGGATGGAGGCAAAGAGAGAGCTTCAGACCTCCACCCACTGCCCCTTCCCAAGCCTCCTGTAGACCCAACAGCCAAAAAACCCCTAGATATTGGGCAACTTTAGCACTCCCAAGGAAAAAGCAGGATTCCTCCCCATGCACACCTCAAAACTCTCTATTCCCTTTTGCTGGACCACCTTGTAGTCCTCAAGGTTGCAAGCTAACCAAAAACTGAAAGTGGGAGGGACTGTTTCTGCCTGGTTTAGAAAGAGAGAATACCTGGAGGAGAAACCATCCACTCAAGCTTGCTTGCCCGGGAAAAGGACTTGCACAAAGCCCATTATTTCAAACCACCATCATTTCCCTAAAATTGCTGGGGGCTTGGGTTGATACGGCTTACAGGTGGAGACTGCCAGCAGAGACTCTCACAGGGGTTGAGGCATAGGAGCTTGGGGGCTTTTGAACAGTAACTTCAAGCACGATGCTGGCACGAAGTCACCTCAGCTTCTCGTCTGGGTCGCTGAGGTTTCACAGCACGGAGTCAGCAGCTTTCTCAGCTCTGGTTAAAGCGAGCAGTGAGCTAAATAGCAAAAAAAAAAATGGTCCAAAGCCAAGGCTTTAAAAGCTGAAACGACTGTGGCTTACACTTAATCCACCGCTAAAGTAGGTCTTGATTTTTTATTGAGCTGGCTCTCTCCGGTGCACATTCCTGCATCGGCTGCTTCAAATTGCATCAGGCAGGAGAGTCGCACCACGACGTGTTCACAGCTTGGGCTGCCGCTGGGTTTGCAAAGGAGTGAGGACAACCCGGGTAGATTCAATCTTGCCGAGTGGCAACAGCCTTGTGTCAATATTTGGGTGTTGTTTGGGGCAAGTTTCTGTGAAAAGCAGTCTGGTTCTCCCAAAGCTTTGGCCAGGAACTAAATATGCTAGAAGAGCATCTTCTGGGTGAGTGACAGTATTATTAGCAATGTATTCCATCCATCCAGCATTATCTGAACGTGACTCGAGGCCCATTTCTGCCAGTCATTCCTTGATGGTACCAAATGAAGGTACCCAAGCCAGAGGACATGAGTGGGTTTTCATTCTACCAGTCCTACCATTTCCTGAACCTCCTTTTATCTACTGCTAGATGGAGAAGAAAGGTTTACTTCAGCTGGTAGAGTTTGGGGTCCAGCTTCCTTTAAACCAAGAGGTTAACCCCAAAAAGGGCTGGACACTCTACCCAGCAGCTTCATCAAAACTTAGAAGCCATTAGTGATGCTTGCCTGAACCTGCAGAGAGCTTGACACAGCAGCAGAATAGCTGTAGGGCTCCAAAACAAAGACATCTTTGCTCCCTTGGGAGATAACCAAGCATCCTGATGTCTTCTTCACACTGCCCAAAAGAGGATGATATTGCCCAGGTGGCAGAGGCAAGGTCCCATGGGGATTGCAAACAGAAGCAGCAGAGAAACACCAACCCAATGAACATGTATACACACACATACCATATAAACATACCCTTTTTCTTTTCTGCTTCTCCTCCATTTTCATGAAGTTAGGTGAAGACATCAAACTGAGATCTGCATATAAGCTAGCAAATCACTCACCACAGGAACTGCAGCCGTCTGGAGATTTGACATCTTTTTTCCATTAGGAACAAGAGACTGTTGTAATTCTGGCACTGAGATGAGCTGAGGGCACCAATTTCCATGCAAATCCCTATGATATCAGCCAGATTATGGGAAAAATAAAAGTTCGACAACACAGCAGCTGGATAAAAGCCAAAGAAGAGGCAAAATAAGAGGCCAAGCCCTTGTCTGAGCAAAGCTAAGAGAGGTTTTCCTGCTTTCCCTGCTTTAGCATGGTTAGTTTGCAATCACACATCATTACCTTATAGTAGTGTTCTTTCTTGATAAAAAGTCTACATTTGCAAGGCTGGCAGGTCTGTCATCCTGCCATTTGGCTCTCATGAAAGCCAGGAAAAAATAATATTTATCTTGAAAGGATTTATTACAAGAGGCAAAAGATGCAATGGGAACTGGGTAGGCTTGGGGAAATGGTCTGTAAACTGTAGAGGAAACCATCTGAAATTATATCAGTGATTTAAAGGACACATAGTGCAAATCCAATTTTTGCGGACAGATATAAAGCAGGAATTATGCTTTTGGGAGACCAGTTTCCAGTTTGTTAGCATGGTACTACATGCAAAGACTCTTGGGTAGCTCTGGCTCTGAAAGCTTTTCCCCAAATTTTGTTGTATGGCAGAAGCTGAGAAGGCAAATCATCGCAGCCCAGTGCCCTCGAAATCCCACACACCCTTTCCCTGCTTCTGCAGCTTCACCTCTGCTACCAAGCTTTCATTTTAAGGATGATCATTGTCATATTTCAGGCCAAGATTTTATGTGTATATACATACACATATATGTGCACGCCAAACCACAAAAGGAAAGGGTTTCCTTCAGGAGCTGGATCAATTCAGAGCCTGTTTCCCTTTCTGGACATGGTCATCGCCACACCAGCTGCTCACCCCTGGGTGGAGAGAAGGCTGAGCAATACGATCTGCCTGAAAATGATTTGTCACAAGCTAGATGTGTCATTACGGTGAAACAGTTTGAAACGGAGGCACTCTGAAAGTGAAAATTCCTGCATTAAAAAATAGCTGAAGGAATGTTTCCAGAAATGTTTGAGTGTTTTTATTCTCCCTCCCTTCCATTTCATGAGGTGCTAATGATGGCACGTCACAAGATAGCACAGAAGCTCAACTGTCCTATTGTATTTGGAGTATTAGCCAGTACTCAGCACCAATACAAAACACCTTTTTTTTTTTTTTAATGTCAGGGTTTCATTACACAGGGGTCAAGAGAGATTTTGAAACAAAGATGTTATTCAAACTGCATAGGGATGTCTGCCTCTTAGGCTTGGTAATGTAAAATTTATTTTTGGTCAAAAAGAAGTCAGTTTTTGGAAAGGTCACTGAGAAAGCACAATTGGCAGATGCCAAGGTTAGCTGAATGACTCCTTATTCAGCCAGCCATGAGGACTAGGGAAGAGTGGCAGATGTCCCAGCCATCACTGAGAGAAAAGCTTAGTTTAGCCTTAAACACAAGCCCATAGTCTCTGGAAATAAAATGTGAGCCATTGTTGATGCATCATATTAAAGAGACACTCAAAGGGATCTGACATTTTAAATGTTTAAATCTTTTCAGGTCAAGATTGCCCACCGTTTTAGAAAATGTTCCTTTCCTCTCCATCCCCTTTCCTGATAGGGATAAACAAACCAGCCCATACACCCAGGGCCCATCCTCTATAGTTAAGCTATTTAATCCCAAAGAAAAGGGGGAAAAAAGCCATCAACAGACAGCAAATTCCAATAACTTGGTGTCAATGCTTTTAACTGTAGAAATCTGTGTGGGAGAAAATTCTCTCAAAGATGCAGACTAAGGGGTAAGGAAAACAAAGAGCCCAATAATGGTAAAAACTGGCTGTGCACATTTAAGGTGATTGTGTCTCACGACAGGAGAATTTAATGATCAGGGGAGAAAAGCAGGGCTTTCCCCTGCCACACAGTTGTTTTGGATATTATTTTTTTTGTTAATTTTAAATTTGTTAATTTGTTAATTTCCACGGGAGTTTACAAAATCACTTCCTATACTCCCACACCTTCACACTCACACTCAGCTCAGGATCATTACAGTCCTATTCCCATTCTGAATCATGGACCATGCTTTGATTTTCATCTTCCTGCTGGAGCACTAGCAGCGTTTTAGCACAATCATTTCACAAAGATAGCTGCTCTGAGATCTGGGGGGAAATGTGATTTTTCTGGCACCCTAACGAGGCACTTCACCTGAGGGTGAAGCAGAACTGAAATGTGCTCCTAAACGCAGATGCTGAACAGAGATGATTTGACACTTCACCCCAGAAAACAGAGAGAAGGTTCATTACTGCTGCCAACAATGAGCTTTTCCAGAACTGGCTCAATTTTTTAAGAAGTTACCTATTGTAGTAAGATGAGGCCAACTGCACTCCTGTGGAAATGAAATATCTGAGGGCAATGGGATATTTAAACAGAATTTTCTGGTCTTTTCCTCTTCTAGTAACACTGGTGACCAGCTCAGGCTGAAGATGGTCTTTGCTGGAGCTGAAGGAATGCCTCCTCAGTCAGTTTGCAGGCAAGATTTGGAACACAACTGAAAAAGAACATGGACCAGCATTTCTCAAAGACCCACAATTAATGTTAATGTTAAGAGCTGGAAAGACTCCTCAAGCCAAAGAAGCCACCCAGGAGTCTACCTGTATGGGATTGTCAGGGGACTGGTCTTATGGACAACGCAATGGTGAAAAACCTCCATGGCAGAATGGCATAAAGACATCGGAGCCCCCCAAGGCAGCACAGCACGTGTCTGCTGCCCATGAGGAAGGATGCAAGAGCAACCTTGGGAGACTTAGCCCTCAGACTGCAGCTAACCAGGAAGACCAGGAGATATAGAAAAGCTACAGCAAGAAGGGAATTTGAAAGCACCTGTGACTGATGTTTAAACTGAGAAGCACCAGGCCAAAATGGTTCTGAAAATGTAACCAGCACTAACAGCAATGAAATGTAAACAGAATTCAGGGTATGTATGTCTCAGCTTATGCATTCAAAATAAACATTTATGTTCAAAATAAACATATGGGACAATATTCAGCCTCCACATGCGAGGACTTGGTGAGTGTTAAAGAAAATGGAGATGGTACTTTGACCTGTGAAAAACAGAAGTGTAACCAATCTCCAATCAGCTCTGGGAAAAGCCGGAAACACTAGACTAATGTGAGCTAAAAAATTTACTTCTCTGAGGTGCAACAAACACGTTGTACGTGTGAGGTTAAACTCAGCAAGCAGCACGAGAAGGTGGTTGAGAGGATGGGACAGTGCCACCACACCCCTCATTGAAGAGAGCTCATCACAAAAGATCTTTGCAATCAGTTTTGCTCTCATTAACTCTGACGCAGGTGCTTGAGAAATTAGAAAAGCTGCCAAGAAGCACATGGACATGCTGCTTTAGAAAGTGGGTGAACTTCCAGGAGAGATGCCAGAAAGCAGAGACGACTTGTCAGCTCAGCTGCTGGGCAACCATGGCATGGACCAGCTTTTGGAATAAGTGACCATGGTCATTTCTTAAGGGAGTCATAGAAGAGTCACACAGGAGCCACAGAGGGAGAAACCATAGAGGACTCATGGAAAAGTCAGCACAACTACACTCAGGTTACAAAACCACAGTTATGCCTCACCAAAATAATATTTTTCAGGCCAGCTACAAAAAACCTAAAAGCTGGGTTTGCTGAAGCTAGTGGGATTCTCAACCTCAATCACAGGTAAT
>JAOQGH010000001.1:173829958-173849180 GCA_025769975.1 Gallinago jamesoni | reverse complement strand
TTTCAGGCCAGCTACAAAAAACCTAAAAGCTGGGTTTGCTGAAGCTAGTGGGATTCTCAACCTCAATCACAGGTAATATAATTCACCAGCAAATACAGTTAAATTTACACATAGACTTAAAAATATCAGCAAGTTGGAGCGGCCGTTGGGTGTATCTGTCTGCAGCACACGTTCCCTGGTGGCAAAAACTACATTTTTATCAAGCGCATTAAACGAAGCACGCACAACAGGACATGCCAAGATTTCCTCCCTTTAACACAAGAGCCCAGTGTAAGATTAAACCTTTTTCTCATCAGCATGTGTAAACACTAATTAAAAACCCGGCGGTTAAAGCACTCTGCAAAACAGAGAGGGTGAACAGAAAACTGCACGAGCCAGGAGACAACGTGTGAAATCAGACCTCGGGAAAACCTTTACGCATAAAGTCCCTTTCTTATTTTATTGCTTTTTAGTGCTGCCTGCTGCTGCTGTAACCCAGCCACGGCGTGTGATGGGCCAGGCGTGCCGGTGGGGGGGGGGCAGGAGCAGGGCCATCCCACAGCCCCAGTGAGCCACCAGGGAGGGATGTGGTGGGGGACCTGCCATCCCTCGTTACACAGCGAGGCACCAACGATGCTGGGGAAGGCCAGAGACCAAGAAACAAGAGTCTAAAGGCACAATATTTACACCTGGACTTTTCATATAGCTCTGCAGCTCAGGAGGATGGAGCCAGCTAGGATACAGGAGATTTAAAATCCTGGGGAGACAAATAGGGTCTCCTTACCTCAGCTCTGGCTCTGCCTGCTTTCTACCTCTGAGGCTACAGGAAAGGGGCTCAGGTCTCTCGCAGCACTTCCTCACAGAAGACCATGTGAACGTTGAGCCACAAAAAGGGGTGAAGGAGGAAAAGAAGTCTGCAAGCTCTGGCTGGGTCTCTCTCCTTTCCCCCTGCCTTTCTACAGATGGACCAGCTGCTGGGTGGGTTGTGATGCTTATCTTTTGGCACAATTCGAAAGGGGGAACTGAGGGGAGGGGTTTTGTTAAGTACAAAAGAAATTAGAGGGAAGAGAAATTAAATGCTTCATGGGAAGCCTTTCATGTTACAACGTACTTCACATGGATGGTAAAGGTGAGTGAAGAACTACAAGGTCCTTAGTGAAACGCACTACTGAGAACACCAAACAAGGTGTTTTGGGACAATGCTTTTGGGACAAGTTTCTGGAAACTCTGTCACTTTCCCCAATAATCAACAGGGCTGGAGTTACCCAGTAGCAAGCTCAGAAAAAAACCACCAAGTTGTTCCTCTTAATTTTGTTCAGCTAGGGTCAGGGAATGCCAGAGAAGCTTCCTAGGGCAAGCCATTTCCTACAAGATTATTTAAAGCTGCAGAGGTGCTGCAAGCAGAGTCCTAATCCTGAACTCAGAGTCGATGCAGGCTTCAGACCACTGACACAACCAACATCCTTGGTGGTGAAGCCATCAGGCAGGAGGCAAACTTTCCCTGGCTCCCACTAAGTTAGGGTTGCTGCCTGCTAGAGAAGTCTGCCTTGTGCTTTGAAATGGTATTTATTAGGGCACGCCGAAGAGCTTTGAAACAGCCAGTGTGTAGCTGCTAATGTGTAATAATTACTGTTGTATTAGCAGCATGTCGTACCAGCTGTCAACAAAATAAATTATCCAGGATGCTATTTGGAGACTGAGAGCTGAGCTGTTCTGTTTGGCCTCTAAGAGAAACAGGTATTTTGTTTCACGTCATAAACTCTATACGTAAACAAACATAAAGCTACTGCTCATAAATCAGTTTTCCAAGAGCATAAAGCTATTAAACAATACACAGCCTGAAAAACCAGCCTATGAAGACAGATTGCCAAGGTCAGAGCTTAACGCTGCACAAGAGCCCACTGAAGTCGCAGCTCAAAAGTGCAAAACATTTGTGTTTATAAGCTCTTAGTGCAACCCTGCTGCCAAGGCCTGGGGGGGAACAGCAACAAGCCCCATCCACCATCACGAATCGCTCTACTTCAAGTTTAAATTAAATTAAACTCACTCAAGTTTAATTTAGATATTAAGCAAAAGGTTACCTAAGATGTTTTAAATAGTGTCCAGAAATTCCTATTTGCTTTGCATGAGAAAGCTGAGACACACACCCCCCACCCCACTCTCAATTTGTTAAGACTTTCTGGAGCACCGATGGAGCCATCAGCCTAGCTTTGCACTGACACCTGCAAATTTTGCCATGGACTTCAGTGGCATCCATTTGGTCCTCATCCATTAAGCCACTCATTATGGATAAATAACCTAGAAAGTATCTGCAGGTGAGATACTGGCATCATCCTGGAATACTTTTTAAAAAATAAAGAAAACCCAAACCCTCCAGACGTCCTGCTACATCAGCACAGCTGGCTTGACTTTGAGCACGAGGTGGGGAGGCAAGGCCCAGTGATGAAGGTGAGAGAGAGCATGCTCAAAGAGCAAATGCCCAGTGAACAGCACCCTGACAGCCAAGCACCAACCTGAGATTCCCCATTATTGCCTTGGTCCTGCCAAATGAGTTGACTGGAGCTTCACAGAATGCTAAGTGTTGGAAGGGTCCTTTGGAGATTGTCTAGTCCAACTCCCCTGCCAAAGCACGTTCCCCTAGAGCTTGTCAGGAATGCATCTAGGTGGATTTTGAGTATCACCAGAGGAGACTCCAGAGCCTCTCTGGGAGGCCTGTCTCAGTGCTCTGTCACCCCCAAAGAAGTTTTTCCTCACATTAAAATGGAATTTCCCATGTTCCAGTTTGTGCCTGTTGCCCCTTGTCCTGTCGCTGGGCACCACTAAGGAGTGTCTGGCCCCATCCTCTTGACACCCACCCTTTAGATATTTATAATTATTGATGAGATCCCCTCTCAGTCTTCTTTTCCCCTGGTTAATACGGTGGGAATTGGCAAGCAATGAGGACAAGGAGTGCGTTTCTTCTCCTGCTTTTCTGGCAGCTCTGCTTCATACCACCATATGGTTCCCATGGGTTTAACCTCGGGCTGTGATCCCACACTTACCCGTACGGCACAGTGGTGCCACACCAGTAGGCATTACCTTGACTGGCACAGCCAGGGTGATAGATGCCCCAAGTCACAGGGCTGAGGCAAGCTGCTGTAATGGCTACTGAAGGAGCCAAGGGCAGCATCCTAACTTCAGTGCCAAAGTCAGGTGGAATCAGTCCTGAGCTGATTTGATGTGCTAGCAAGATTATCTTGTTTTGAAATGTGAAGACCAAAATACCACAATTTGGTTTCTGAGACAAGAGCAGCATTCTTAATTATACATACTTATCTGAAATACATTAGTGAAATGCATTATAAACAGAAGTGACGGGTGGTGATCAGTAATACAGCCCTGCGCTATGGAGAAGGCAACGCTCAGCTTGAAGCCCATTTAAGCATCCCCAACCCTCCCAGAGAAGCCAGTGAGCTCTGATGCCCTGGGAGAAGAGAGGTGCAGGCCTCCAGTCTTTAGCTTTTCAAAGCTGAACTGATGAATATTTTAGCTTCCAGAACATAGACGTGAAAGAGCAAAAGCAACCTAAGCATTGGCGTCCCTTTGTACTGACTGGCCTGTTTTAACCCCACAAGCCAGCCTGCAGCATTTAACTGATAGCTTGGAATCTGGAAGAAAGAAAATGACCTTGAAAAGATCTGTTTTACAACTCTAAGCCGATGAGATATAGCAGCCAGAGTTGTCTTACATTATTGTGAAGTTATTTAGACAGCTAGAGCTGTTAGCCAGGCAGCAATGAGGTCAGCGATGTAGAAAGTAACATAGAAAACAGGAGTTTTCCCCACTGAGAATATGGAGTTCGTGCTGTTAATAAGCAGAGCTGGATTTAGTCCAAGAGCTGCTGCCGTCATATTGGCTTTATGATACTCACTTTGCTTCCAGACATCACAACATTGGAAGCTTCTCTCCAACAGTCTAGCAGATGTCATGTCTAGCACATTTAGGCACCTAAATCTCACGTATGGGCTCCACCGCGGTGCAAATACCTCTCGGATGGTCAATGGGGTCCATCTAAACTGAACACCACGTGAGATGAAGGCCATCCGAGTTCCCCTACAGAGACCTGTGCTTGGTGGACCTTTCCCACGGGTGGATTCTTTTCATTTCACACAGGGTGTGAAGCAGCTGGACGAGGATCTAAAAGCAACAAGTAATGATGCAAACTAAAAAAAAAAAAAATCCATGTTTGCAGATACATATGTTTCCCAGCAGGGAGAAGAGCCCCGTGTGGGCTCTCTGCAAGCAGCCACTGCTGAAACCAAGCCTTAACTCAATCTGTGAAGCTGTGAACGTGGTTTCTCGTCCCCTCTCTGACCCTTCTCTTTAGACAACTCTGCTGACAATAAGTTCCATGCCCAGTGTGTACTGCAAGGAAATACCAGTAACGGAGGAAGGAGGGAAGACACTAGGACAACAGATGGGGATTGAGCCCTTCCCTATACACGAGCTCCATCACCACCAACACAACTGTTTTCCTCCCTCCCAAAAACTCACCTGGCTGTCGGTGCATGAGGAGTGACTGCAGGCAGATATGCAGCCAGGAAAAAAAAGGAGGGGAAAAAAAAAAATCTCTCCTTTGGCTCTTTTATCTCCCTTATTAAGGGCTCAGACAAACGAGCACATTACCGAGCTTAATGAGTTACCCCGTATCAGCTGAGCCTGGGTGATGGCACCGAGAGCACACACAGCCAATAGCAAACCCTAGATAAGACACATTAGCTCAAGCCTCAGTGATGGAGGTTTAAAACTAATCCATTTGACCTTGAAATTACAATAGGTAAAGAACACACGCGTGAATGATTGTTGCACCTCACCTTGCACATGTTAAGTTGCAGCAACGAATCTGCTTCGTTTAAGCTCCTCGTTCCCATTTCTGGATGGCTGGCGTTGGCACGACAGGGCTGAGACTCTCTTCTGAATCCAAATTCAGCATCACAGCATGAGAGGGAGGTCAAAACAAGGATTAAAAAGCCCGGCCAGTCCATAAGAACAGTGCAGGACTTTTCTCAACAATGCATTTTTCAGTGCCATATGTAATTAGTTGATGAACTTAAGTCATAAGCATACCCCAGTGAAATGACATCTACATTAGTGGCTGCCTTCCGACACAGCAAGATGTTCAAATCTGAGTGTAACAAACGGGAGGGAATTCAGATCAACAGCTCCGCAGAAGACACTCCCAGATTTTGCAGCCGATGATCTCCAGATCTGCTGTATAAGCAGGCAGAAGTCTCCACCTGTTCATGCATAAATAAGATTAAAAAACCCAAACAGGTGGTGACTTAATCCCCAACTCCATCCCCAGCTGACATTACACAAAACGAGGAACACGCCTTGCTTTAAACCTTTGCCGTACTGGAAAAAAGTCTTCAGAATTGGGTGTCTTTAAGGACAAAGTATTGCCATTCCAAAGCACTGCACTAATTTGGTGATATCATTCTATAAAGGCAGACGTCCAACTTTAAATATTCATTACAGACCCAGACTGTTCGACGGGATCGAGCGACAGCTGCATGTGCAAGGGGGACAACTCGTGCCCAGTGCTTCGAACGATCCAGTTGAGGAACAGAGGAGCAAACAGCTCTCCATCTCCCCCATGATCGCTTCAGGTGGCCTCCCCTGAAACTCATGGCTTATTTAACACTGACTTAGCCAGGGTGTTCTGCCTTCAGGATGGTAACATCCACCCTTCACCACCACTCCATCATTCACCCCACCAAAGAGCATCAAAGCACAGAGAGCAAGCCAAAACTGCCACTGCTGCTATTCAAGCAGCTTTAAAAACATACCTTATGCTAATGATGTTTCTTAAAACAAAAGCTTGAGCTTGTCTCTGCTCTCCTGGATCCTCTTCCCTTGGCTCCTGCTGAAAGGCACAGTGTCCCTCCCTCCCTCCCCATGGAACAGCAAGTCCTACACCAGCCCAGGTGTTATGGTTTGAAGAAGCCACAACAATTTATTGACATCTGGACAATTATTCTATCACCCCATGACGCCTCTCCAGCGGGAATCAGGGGAAAAAGCAAGGAAACCCAAGGGTTGAAATAGAAACAGGTTGAATAGGATAACACTAAATAATTAACATTAATAACACTAAAGAACCAATACTGATGTAAATACCAATATAAAATATACAAGGATTACACTCGGCCCATTCTATCAGCAGGATGCCATGCACTCCCAGCTGGACGGCAAATGTGGGACGCTGCGGGCACTATGGCTTCAGCAGGAAGGGCAGGGCTCAGGGATCCTTCACCAGAGCAAGTTGTGCTCAGAAACTCCTCAGCAAACTTTCTAATTTATATTGCATGTGACGTTGATGGTATGAAATAATCCTGTTGGCCAGCTTGGGTCAAGTGCCCAGGTCTCGCTCCTCCTCATCCCCGCACCTGGCAAGGCTTGAAAACACCAAGACCTTGAAACCCACATACCACAGCTGGCTATAAAGTAAATATTTTCACAAATTCGGATACTTTATTGTCTTCTAAAAATGCAGTTATCCCCAGAATGAGAAGAGACCTTACTGAAAAGTAAATTTACTGAAAAAGAAATTAACCCTGTGTCGCCCAAAGCAGGACACACTCTAAAGAGGGATACATCCAGTGCTAAATACTTATTATAGACCCAGAGCCTTCCACGGGATCCAGAAACAACTGCACATGCGGAAGCAAAGAGGGAAACTCATGCCCAGTGCCTCAAAAAATCCCATCTGAGGAACAGAGGAGCAAACAGCCCTCCATCTCCCCCATACCGTGATCGCTTGAGGTGGCCTCCTCTGAAACTCATGGCTTATTTAACATGGACTTAGCCGGGGTGTTCTGCCTCCAGGACAGTAGCATCTGCCATCCACCACTACTCCATTTTTCACCCAACTAAAGAGCCTTAAAACACAGAAAGCCAGCCAAAACTGCCACTGCTGCTATTCAAGCAGCTTTAAAAACATACCTTACGCTAACGATGCCTCTTAAAATAAAAGCATGAGCTTGTCTCTGCTCTCCTGGTTCCTCTTCCCTCAGCTCCTCTGAAGGGCACAGTGTCCCTCCCTCTCCATGAAAGAGCAAGTGCTACACCAGCCAAGGGAATGCCCTTCCCTGGTTTTGCACAGCAACACAGCCCTTCGCATCAGGGACTGGGGAGAAGGACCAGGCTCCCCTCAGTTTCACAGAGGCAACCAAAAGGAGGATTTGCTCCTCTGTGTTTATCGGGTAGCAGCAGTGAATGTCCACAGAGCTCTGGCTTGGCCAGAGCAAACCTACCTTGCAGCTCAAAATGGGTTTCCTGCTGTGCAGGAGCCTCTGAGAAAATCCCAGAGCGTGCAGAAGCTCATCACTGTCTCATACTTGAACCTTCCCACCTTCCTTCACAGACTTTGCAGTTCACCTAGAGCAACATGAAACTTCACCATCAGTTCACTCCATTTCTGTTCTAAGGGTCAATTTACCCCTTGAACCCAGGGTAGGAAATGTTGAAATCTTCCTCTTCAGAAAAGTACTCCGCCATCTTACATCACACTTCTGCTTGAAAGAAGGAAAAAAAACTCCATAGAACCACCTCAAAATTGTTTCAGGCTGATTGAAATGCACCTGGTTCCAAATCTCATTTTCTAATCAGTGAATAAAACTGGAAAACTCATATTACGTTTAACAAGATCCAAAGGTTTTGGTCAATTTTTAGAAAATCCAAAGCAGGGTGATGGATTGGCATCATCCTCATGGTGTTCCTATCAGCAAATACACAGTGGACCTCCCCCTAGCTGCAGAACATAGGTCCAAATCCATCCTTTAGGGTCCCTAAACATCTGGCTGGTGGCTGTGCCATGGGCACAGACACACTCAGCAACGACAACAGACCAAGGATGCACAATACCCAAACCACTTATGCAATTGCTTGCTAACGTGCTTTGGTTAAAAGAGGACCTGGATTTTAAAGAACCCCAGCTCACTTGGTATGAACAGATTAGAGAGCAACCACATAAGCAGCTCAAATAGCACAGCCAAGGGCAATGCCTGCAGAGCTGGAGGAGAGCTCACATAAGGACATCTCCAGTGCCTAATTCATATGGAAAGAATCAGGTTCCTTCTAAAAAAATACAGGTTCAACTTTCACTCTTTCAGCATAACACCGATGGCCATGAAGTCTTTTTGGACAGCAGACCAATTTGGACTCAAGGGGCTGGTATCAGAAACATCCAGTATTTTCTTGGTGCTACAGGATCTCCATAGCTTTACACCCATGGCCCTAAAGGTCTGACCTCCCAACCAGTACTTCATGTAGAATGGTACTGAATTTTCAAGGTAGCTTTTATATAGGGTTTGAAATGGGTGTTACTGTTCAAATCCGTCCTAAGTCAGTGTTATTTCATTTGTATTAAAGCAAATCTGAAGTAACGGTTGGACCAATTAATTTTATTGTTTTCCTGATTGTATTAATTTTACACAGTACAGAATTCTCTTATTTAAGCAATTTGAAAAGAAAAAAATATGTAGTTCCACATGACGCCAGCATAACACATTTTGCCTAACAGGTAATACACCCCTATCAGAAATTTTAAAGCTTGATGTTTTCAATAAGAGCTTAATTTGTACTTATGTTTCAGAATGCACATGTTCACATGAAACCTTCAGACATCTGGATTCCAGTTCAGGGTTTATTTGCATACAAAAATATATTATAATGGAAAAAAGCATTAAAAGTTCTCAACTATATAAAATTACAAATATATTTTCATAAAAGCAACTTTAAATTAAAATTCAAGCTATATTTTAAAGCTAAATACAGCTGTAACACTTAAGTTATCTTATTCCATCTGCTGCAAAGTAACAAAACTGATGTTGCCAGTTAAATACTTGTAGGATTTTACAAAGGTTATGTTCAGAAGGTGAATATCTGGGGTAGCAAAGTTATCAGACAACGGCAGCAGTTCTCGGTGATTGATGTCACTTGTCCTTCAGATGGCATTCATAGGCAGTCTCAATGCCAAAGATTCATTTCACATACCTGGAAATACCAAACAAGAAAAAGCATGAAGTTCTATATTAAGTAAAATTGTGTGCTGTTGACATACCAGACACCCTATCTATGCCCAGCGTGCTAGACTGCCTGACAGGCCAAAATTATGCCTTTTTTTTTTTAATTAACATGAGAGCCAAGAGGTTAGCATGTAAAAATTTAAGGTGATTACTGTTCCAATGAGTGCATCGGGCTTGAAAAGGCATCTGTACAACGTTCGGTGTAACTTCAAGCATATAAATACAACTCCTCAAAAACGTGATGATAGCTATCAGATGGGAGTTGGACTTTTTCCTCGGACTTTCTGTATGTGATAAAAGTTAGTGTATATGTGTAAGACAGGTGGCATTGTATAAATGAGACTCTACTGAAATCACTAAAGATTTGCTTAGCTGGGATAAAAAAGAAAGCCCCCAAAACCCCACAACTCGCTACAGCAGGTGGCATTCCCCACCCTCACCTTCAATCTGCCTTGCAAGGGGACAATGAAACCTATATACTATAGGCAGGCACACTGTGCAAGAACTAGAGATGTAAATATTTGCTGATTTGGGGTTTCCTTGTTCTACATAAACCTTCAAAAATTCAGAAGTTTTTCAGAAGAGCACTCAATTAGGTTTCAGTGGTAAAGATGGAGCTGGCTCAAGCATACATCCATGACAGAAGTCAGGAAACTAGAAATATATTTTAAGTACAAGAAGCGAAACCAGGATTAAGATACAAGTAAGAGGACGGGGAAGTAGGAAGCTCATAAGGGCAGCTGTCTTAAGTCCAAGGCAGATGGCCAAGGTTTCAAGAATTAGAGGAAAGGGAAATTACCGAATGAATACAAGAAACTCTCAGTTCATAGTTTATTAAGGGGGTCTTGTTCATGCTGCTATTTAGGTCTAGTCCTACAATTTGCTAGTTTGAGCTCTACCATCTGGTTCCATACCAAGAAAAACTATCATGTATGTAACAGCACAGGAAGAAGCAGAAAGAATAGGTAGAGTACCCACTTGGGAATAGGAAAGTAGGGGGGTTTATTTGTTTGGTTTTGCTGTTTTTCTTTAAAAATCATAATGAAGGACCTAATACCATAACTGGAAAATACAGTTTCTAGATAGTGACAGAAAAAGTGACCTAAATTCTACTCTATTCCTGGTAAAGACAACCACAAACAGCATTTTGACTTTTAATCTAATTCTATAGATATAGATATCTGCTCCTTAATTCTTTCATAAAGCAAAGTCTAGAATAGAAATATTTACCCTCTCATAGAGTTATTCCACTTTGTAATGAAGAAACAACCACCCCACATTTTAGCTGAGTTTTGAATATTTAAGAAAGTGATGTTTACTTCATCCAAACACTGTCAAGGAGGGGTAAACTGCAGCTGCCTCAGAGGTGGGGACAAGGAGTTCACTGAGTACAGCCTTTGTCACACAAGCTGAATGGCATGCCCTGAACATTCAGGCAAAGACCAGAATTTAGTCTATTTTTACCTTCTTATCCACATAATGATCCATAGGACTAGCAAACTAAAGTGAAGTCACATTATGTGACACTATTGCTACCTTTCCCCCTCCTCCCCATACACTGACTTTCCTCACTCTTTGACAGCATCAAGTGAGATGCAGCCTACTAACTAAAAAAATAAATCTACTTACTTGCTAGCGTTCTGTCAAGATCAGCAATGAAGTCTTCCAGTTCTTTTGTGTCTCCAAGCTTTGCTGTAATACAAGGAACAGTCAATACTGCTTAGACATGACATATTTCTCGGGGCAAAAGAAACAACTGGAAACACACAGTCCCTCAAATCATTTTCAGTGGTATTAAACATGCTGTGGACTATTTTCAGGAAAGCACAATAGGGTTGCTCCAAATGCATTCTTAGAAAACAGGGGAAAAATTAAATTATTACTGAATTAAAATTCAAGTTTTTATAGTTTGTCAGAAGCAAAGCAATCCTCTTGTTAGGTTCCTTAAAAAACAGAGGCTGAAGCAGTAGTAGTCCTTGCTACTGTGGGAGCAATCCTTATTGCATGTATTTACATGCATTCACAGCCCTTATCAAAGCCTACCCAGTTAGCTCCCAGTCCTACCCAAATACAAGCCTCTTAAATCACATCAGTATCACTAGTTTGCTGTGATGTCAGATCCTCTGATCTTGGTCCATACACTATGAATTTGGATCTGAACATCCACCTGAATTCCCACTCCTGAGAACCCCACTCGTTCTACTCAATCTAGTTTTACTGCAAGTGGCTTCCTTATCTCATTTCTGCGGTCTGTTCCAAGGCAGTTCCAACTATTTCTGTCTTTTTGTCTTCTCATCAGGAAGAGTATCTTGACCCCTAGTGCAATTCCTTGACAAGTATTTCCTGCCAGTTTAACTGAACTTTTTTTTTTACTACTTCTTAACTATTACTCATCATTTCTCCCTAGTATCATGCTAATAAGAGAAAAAAAAAGGCATTTTAATTTTTGTGACTGGTCAATGCGGAAAAAGACATGAAAGTGTGAAAAGCTCTTGAGCATGCATCTATGAAGACTAGTTAGAATGAAAGAACCATGTAGTACATATCTGTGTCTGTTCACTTATTGATGTATCTAGTCCAGAGTTAATCTAAGTTAATCTGAATGAAACAAGCTCCTGGGGAGCTGATCTACCAGGTGCAAGTCAGAAGCCACTCTGAAACAGCATCAGTACAAGGAGGAAGGAACTACTAGAACATGCTTGTATCAGCAGTGCAAGGTTTATATGGATCCCAGCAACTGTGTTAATTTGAATGGTGGCATGTGTTTTTGGAGAAGTCGCCTACTGCACCTCTACATTCAGGCTAAATATTTCTGTATATAGATGGGAGACTTAAGCTACTTATCTGCTTCCATTAAGAATTAACTTGTTTTTCTTCTAAGTGAAGTATTGTGTAAGTAGCACCACGATTCCTCAACAACAACAAAAAAAAATGTAGTTTTCTTTAGCTTGGTGTTTCAAAATCAAAAGAGTTGCCAGGTCACCTGCAAAGAAGTGTGGATGCAGGGTGCTATCCCTGTTTATAACTGAGAAAGTAACACTTGAATCCGTAGTGTGCTTAACAGTAATTCTTAGTTTTGTTGTCATTTAAAATAATAATTAAAAAAATCTATGCAGGAATGTGAATCCTGGCTCTTGTGTCAGGAGACACAAGAAACCTACAGATTTGAGAATTAGGAAGAAATGCCAACAGTTACAAATTGTTTACCCCTACACGGAGTTACTGATGGAGATGGCAAGCTTGGAGTAGATGCAGTTGGAGAGTTAAGCTTTTCATCACTGAGACTGAAACTATTTCTGTAGAGTGAATCTGCACCTGCAAAAAAAAAGTTACATTATAAGTAAAATTAAGATCTAGAATTTTGCAAGAGAATAAAAAAAAGCCATCACAAAACAGGGAAAGGGGACATTTCCGACATTGGCTTCAGCATCTGTAGAACTCAAATTTACAGATTTTAAAGCAAGCCAGAGGGACAACTAAATACCATGTGAAGGCTGTTGTCCCCACACCTGCTGTTAAAAAGCAAGTAGTCCTCAGCCAAATCCTCACCCTCCTGTAAGAAAAGCATCAGCTTTCCCTGCGGTCATCATCACTTGGAAAATACTACAGGAATGGCAATTAACCCATATCCACTAAATTAGGCCCAGTATGGCGGGCCTGATTCACAATATTCTGGGAAATTGGTTATCTGAATTTTTCAAAAGCTATTTTAAAAGCTGCATAAAGAGCTCCAGGACAAGGACAGTCCTCCAGAACAGAGAATCTATTCAGTGCTGTCCCCATCTCAGAAGCAAACTCACCTGTTTCTCCATACTCTGCTGTTTCAGGTCTGATGTTCTAGCTAAATTGTGTGGCATATTTTAATTTTCTTTTATTCTGTAACTCTGGAGTTTACAAAGCAGTAAGTCTGTACGCAAGATGTTCTGCAGTCTTATTTTAGGTGGTCTTTCAAAGAAAGCTTTTACGTGCCACGGAAAACAATGGGAAAAGTTCCAATGCTGTTCTGATGTTCTTGGATTTTAGAAAAGGCCTTAAGTTTCAAAAAATTATCTTTATTTTTTCCTCTTTTCATAAAGAGAAAGTTCCATGATGCACTGTGCACACAAAGTATTAGTCATGGCTCCAGTGGAAGGAGGAATTGTCATTGTGTCAGAGATGCTAAAACCACTTGGTTCCTGCGGTTTGAGCCAGTGACCTGAAAGCTGTAGTTCTACAAAAAGAAACCATTGTATTACAAACATGGCAACAGTCTCTATTTGTTTGGCTCATTTCCTAGGAAATAAATGTATGTCTCATATGGGGTGGTGACTACCACTGCTTGCCACTGAGGCCAGCAACGTTGTCCACCTGCAGCACATGTAGCATTTGACCTTGGAGCCCCAGCCTAAGAGGTGGTTACACCACATTAAGGCCATCCAAGTCAGAATTGTCACACATCCTTGGAGACCTGTCCCATTTGCCATGGGTGTCTTCCTGAATTAGCAAAAGGGGGTAGCACCACAGCTCACCTTGCCAAGTTCTACACATCTACACCTTCACTGAACACTGTCATGATGTCTGCAGATACCAAATGTAGAGACTATCCCCTAGCTGACCACTCCTCTACCAAAAATTCCCCCTGTCTTTGGCAAGAAGAACATGTATCTATACCCCATCTCCTCCAGCCTACAGCTCTTACCAGCATAAACCGACCTTCCACCTGTATATCCAGAGATATACAGGTACAGTGACAAACCAGACCAGGCAGGACAACTGCATCTAGCCTGTCAGATGTTTCCTCAGCTGTAGGCTCATTGTCTATTTGTTTTTTCTGGCCTAGCTTCTAAGCCTACCTCTGTCACAACGTACACTGAAGAGGCTTGTGCCAGAAGCTTCACCCTAGAATATTTTCCTCTAGCTTTTTACTGTTATTTCTTTATCTTCACTCTTAAGCGTCTGTTCTCCTCTCTAAACCCAAGCAGACCAAAACCAGCCTAATCGAAATTTCAGATAAAAGAAAGATTTCATAGAATCATCTAGATTGGAAGGGACCTTTAAGATCATCTAGTTCAACCATTTGAGGAATACAATGCAGAATTGAGATAATTTTAGATAGAAATATGGAAAAATAAGCAATTTTAAAAGCAGCTCCTAAAAAACAAAACAAACAAAAAACCCACCAACCTAAAGGGGGGGGGGGAAATCTGACACTGCTCTGAAATGATGTATCAGCAGTGCTATGCTATGCAATATGAACCCTGTACATTAATGGACTGAAGGTAACAACTAAGGGGATGACAAAGTTCCTGTTGAAGTCAGCTTATAGACAAAGTTTTAACTAAAACCACATTTATTTTCAGCCAGGATGCAAACCCCAATGACCGTGAAATTTAGAATGGAAAATTCTAGTTGTTCAGGACAAAACCCCAACCATCACAAAAAGAAGCCAAATCAGTCATAACGCCTCACACAAACAGCCCTGTAGCCACGACTACAACCCACTGAAACACCAACACAACAGACCATCAAAGACAAAGCACTTTCCAGACAATGTATTTGAAAAAAGCAAACCAAAAACTTCCAAATTATTTAATATTTAAAAGGCTTTAGAGCTATCTGAATTAATAAAAAAATAATCCATAGAACAACAGCTACAAAACAGAATGCACTTTTAATGTGGAGTCAATGCTACTGGTCTCCAGACACCAGATGTAGTGATGCCGGGAATTTGTATTACAAACCAATCCTCCTCATACATCAAGTCCAAAGCTCCAGTTGCTCTTATATATAGCTGGAATAAAGTGTTCTTTTTGTGAATGCTTGTGAGGGCAACTCAAACTATGAAAGTTTTAATAAGCCATTTAAATTGACCACAAAGTATGCACAAGTTCTTTCTATTTATGTGCATTAACACATCTGAGCTAGCAGTCACCTTTTTGTGGTTTTTCTCTCCATACTCCTTCTAGGACCAGTTGAAAGTACTGACCACTCACCTTTCATACTGGCTTCCACAAGCCTTATGCTGGGAAATATTTACAACCGGGCAAAGAGAAACTAAGATCGAACTGTGGCTTGAAATATCTTAATGTTTTTCTTCCCGTTTCAGAAGGTGAAATGGTTTCACAGACCACTGTTATCTTCTGATGGGATGTAATAGTTCCAGGGAAATATCAACTGTTACCTTCTGAAGGGTTGTAATATTAACAGTTCCAGGGAAATATCAATTGTTATCTTCTGACTGGTTGTAATATTAATAGTTCCAGGGAAATATCAACGTTTATCTTTCTCAAAAAGCAAAAACTTACTTTAGCTACTGGCTGTGGCTTGCACATGCCACCAAGCAGCAGAAATGCTGGTGACGGGAGGAGGAATGCACTGACTCCACCATCAAGGTCAATGTAACTGCTGAAAACAATGTACTGTTAAAAAACATACTTGTGATACCCATCGCACAAAAATATCCGCTTTGGCAAAGTGTGGCCGTAGGGCAGAAAGCTCTGGGAAAAGGACACTTCAGTCCTCACTCTGTACCAGCTGCCGCAGCCAAGATCTGCTCATTCACCTCCAATAATGGCCCTTGGAAGATTTCCACTGCCACACAAACACAGCATCCCCTGCAACCCAACAACCAGAGGCTGATGCCAAGGATCTCTCATCCAGCCCCTCTCTCCCACAGCCACACAAGTTTATCTATCATCCACTACTTATTTTTTCACTTTGTATTTCCATTCTGCTGCCTGTGCACATATATAAACTATTTTAAATCCTTTAGTTGTTTTAACAAAACACTCAGACTGCCTCTTTTAAAAAAGGTTTTAGAATCTAAGAGCTAAGCTATACCAAGTTGATTTACATGAGCCAAACTAAGCCAATAGCTGCAAAAATTAGGGGGCTGAAATACATATGGGCGTATTTTACTTTGGCAAAGTAATCTGTAGTTAGTATTGACCTTTGCTGTTCCAGTATATGGTTAAACCACAGAGAAAAACCACAGCAAAACCATGTAAATATAGAACGTCCCCATGAAATAAGCAATTGAAAGGTTCTGGACAGTAATTAACTGAAGGAGGAAAACCTCAAGCTTTTCATTTTAAAACAGATAACGGAAAAGTTCAGCTGTCCGATTTCTTTAATATTATGCTCTTTCTAGTACCATAGTTCAGGATAGAATTTTAAAGAACACTGGAGTGCTCTTTAATTTTTACTGCAGTTTTCAGTGGTGAAAGTTTTCAGAGGAAAAAAATAAATCGCATCTCTACAGTTTTCAGAGAGGAACTTTAAAATTCCACTTAAGCCTCTACAAGCCATAAATTTATTATAAAACAATAGTTCAGCATTTAATGAACAGACTGCACAACTCATGCCTGGCGAGAACATCACCTGCTTGTTAAGATAATAAACAAGATAAAAATCAGGAATTTCTAATGCCAGTGAGAAAGTGAGAAATATTCATGACGCAAAGAGCTTGTTTCACAATACATGTATGTTGCAGCCCTCAAGGATAGTGTTTATTTTTATCATAATCACAGTTACACTTGGCTGCATTGGTTTGGGGTTTTTTGGACTTTTTTGGTTTTGCCTAGTTAACAAACATCTGTTCCAACACTGACACAAAAATCACACCTTCTCACTATCACCAGATCTAGGCTTCATGATCTAAAAAAAATTCAAATTACATAATTACAAGGAAGCTACCTAGGAAGCTTGAAATTCAGATGTATGAGTGTGCTGCCTTATCATATACAAAGCTTAGCACACTAACTACCTGTGTGGCAGCATTTCCAACTCCAACCTTCCCCTTTACTAATGTTTCCCTTCTAAAGTGTAGGAGAAACAAGTATGCTGGAAAGGGAGGAACAGGAAATCTCACAAAGGAAGCACATTTCTTATTAAATTGAAATACCAGGAGAGAAGCCTATGCACCTGAAACTTTTGGGTTTCTTCCTTTTGAATATACCAGTAATTTAATAAAACATTATTTCTCAGATGATTTAATAAAAGGTTATTTCTCCATGAGAGTCTCACCTCATTTTTCTCGCCTCATATTTTTTCATTATAAATATTGTATTGTCTTCTTGTTACAGACAGGCTATTAGAAGTTTGTAGAAACAATCTCCTTAAAATGTTCTCCTCTTTATCATGTAATGCTGGGATTTGCTGCTGAGACCAAAAGCTTACCTATCCCAAATCTCATAGCAGATGCCTATAGAAGAGTTTAAGAGTGGTGCAGTTGCACTACTGATAGTTTCAAGATAAACCCTACCAACTTCTAGTGATGCACTAGAATATCAATATCTTTTCTAAGACAGCGGTAGCATCTTAGTCTACAGCAGTCCCTGACAGCCCCATCCCTCCCATCATGATTTTCTCTAGTCATTTTTCAGTATGTAAAGTTTTATCACCCACGATACCTTACGGCAATATATTTTACAGTTTAACAATACACTACAAGAAGAAATAACTCCTCTTATTCCTTTGAAATTTGCTGGTTTAATTTGATTTCCTCATACTGGGTGAGGTAGCAGTCACTTTCCTAATGTCGCCTAGGATTTTTTGGAAGACTAGCTTGTCCCCACCCAAGTCATCTCTCCTTTGGGCCAACAGTCCCAGTCTATTTAGTCATTTGGAAACTATTCTATTTCTTCAGTCCTTTCTTTTGCCTTTTTCTGTACCTTCTCTACAAAAGATTACAAATATAAGCAGGCTTTTCAAGATGAGTGCTGCAGTATTAACAGTGGCTTATGCTTCATCTCTAGAGAGTGGAGGCATTAGCACAACCCCAGGGAGACATCTATGTCATGTAACCACAAATCCTTACACTACACCAGGCAGTGGGTGCGGGATATTGTGCAATGCTATAGCAAACCTGCGCCTGCTTCATTTTGAAATTATACAATTAAGAGTTCTAGATCCCACCCAAGGTCTTTTGTTGTGCTTAAAAGCCAGGAGGTATTTGTCAGAAAGCTCCTAAAAATAACTACGAAGACACACTGCAGGCTGTATGAGCGCAAGAACTAAATTAATACATTTATTTTGCAAAGCTTTTAACAGAGAGGCTGGATGTTGAACTTGCCTCAAGAAAACACATTGGGAGCTAGAAGCGTGAAACATTTTCGAGAGCAAAACAACAGATTTTAGTTTAGTTTTTTGGTGATGTTACAGGTTTGGCACAAGAAATGTTAAAGCGCTTCCCTTCACAGCCTCTCAAAGTCTATTTTTCTATTAATTATCCTAAGCCTAAACTTGGAAGACTTTCCTGACACTACCATATACTTTACTAGCACAGGGCACTGCGTGGACAATTTACAGTCAAGTCTGCACTTGGCAAACTTATTCCAAAACGCAAGAAGCAAAAGATATCTGTAAGAGTTTGTCAGTATAACTGCAACTACACTAGTGGCTTCTGCCAGCACAGCACTCTAACACAAATCCTATTTTATCACAAGCAACATATGCTGTAAATAGCAAAGGGTTATAAAGTATTCCTCAACTTAGAAGTTTCAGCATGATTAACAACCCGAAGTAGGAAGGCATTAACTTCCATTTGGTTGAGTACATCAAGTTGAAACATAACTGGTCCTCGCTCACAGTCCAGCAACTCAAGAATGTCTGTTGGAGTAACTCACCAGTTGCATCATGATTTCCAGCACTGACCCAGTCAGCTGTTGTGGTTAATGTAATACTTGTGGGCCAAGTACTAAAATCATCGTGAACATCTGCCCAGGCGAGCCTTTCTACTACTGTAAGGTCTAGAGTCCATTGTGTTTTGTACAATACTTAACCACGGCCAAGACAGGCCTTGGCCAAAGATCATCGAGTCAAATAACAGGACAAGACGTGGGAGAGCCAAGTACTATCAAGCACATTTTCCATAGTAGTGTCTTCAAATTCTTATTTTTCCTTACGAGCCTGAAACATGTAATATAAGAATTTCAATTAGTACTTCTGGACCTATGTCCCTCAACAGGGGATTTTTGGGTTACAAGCAATATTTCCAGGATTAACTATATTGATAAAAATCTTCTGTAAATAATTCTGTTAAATTAAGCAGGCTCATCCTTATGGCAGAAGTCCCAGGAAAGGAACTACAAAATGGTATTGTTCCAGTACGATCACTTGATATTGGTTACTGGCTTCTCGTAAAGTTGAATTCAAGACTGAGTCGGGGGGGGGGGGGGGGGGGGGGGGGGGGGGGG
>JAOQGH010000001.1:173773100-173805296 GCA_025769975.1 Gallinago jamesoni | reverse complement strand
CAACTAGTTGTATAGCTCATACAGGTTTACTCCACCCAATGAGGTATGAACCACAGAACAAGCCCATAGAGACTATTCAAATAAATTACTCCAATTGTGAAAGGCCATTCAGCATCAGAAAACTTCTGTTGCTTACATTTTACTGTATGGCTAACATCTGAATGCAATTAAAAGAAACACCACAATCCATTATAGGTTGTTTTACCACTTAATGCCATACAAGTAGGAAGAAGAAAACATGGCAAGCAGCTTTCTACTTAATGCAAGTCTCAAGTTTCTTAGATATCTTTGACATATACAGGTGCTAAGTATGTTTTTCCACAAAATAGTGAAGCTTCTTGCAACACACAATGGAAGTTTTGCTTTGAAACTAACAGCAGTATAGATGTAGGTGCATCTATTTTTAAATTTATTCAACTGAACCATCAACATTCCTGCTTCCCTAAGAAAAGTGCTGTTAAACATTTGTGTGCGCTCATACATACATAGGGCAAGACAAGAATCTGTCACTGGCAGTAAAACACACATCTAAAAGGGAAGTTCCACAGCCTTTTTAAATTGACCTAAATGAGAGTTAACTACCCCTCCTCCCTCTCCCAAATCAATGGGTTTTCATTCAGATCTGTTCCTTGATCTGGTCTGCCAAGCAGCTGCACAGAACCCTGCACCTCCTTCCTTTCAGTGGAAACCTAGATATTCTACAGTCAACTTCAAGTACCCGTAAAAACGCCTCCCCAACCACC
This sequence comes from Gallinago jamesoni, assembly GCA_025769975.1. Taxonomy (NCBI): domain Eukaryota; kingdom Metazoa; phylum Chordata; class Aves; order Charadriiformes; family Scolopacidae; genus Gallinago; species Gallinago jamesoni. The sequence continues at coordinate 173,804,553 of JAOQGH010000001.1, read as the reverse complement.
TTGCAACTGGCCATCTTGACCTAGCTAGTAGAAATTTGTTATTATTTAGTTTTCTATAAAGCTAACCCGATGATATCACGGTTAGTCACTAACTCCAGCATTTCTCAGTGTGGCTAAGGAGACAATTTTCAGGAATTTCACCAAAGAGTTACCAGTTTATAAGGACTAGGATAGACACAAAGCATTAACTCTGTAGCACTGTATTTAAACAAAATAGAATTAGGAGTAAAAAACTAACCCACTCAACAACTGTGGAAAGTTATACATTTTCTTTGTTCTCTGATCATTTAAGAAATCAGTTAAATGTCTTGTAAGCAGTAAAGAAAGTAGCCTTCTATTAGATATGTTCCTTTAGAGCTGGTCTACACTCAGAGGAAGTTCACACATTTTTATTTATTGTATTTTTTAATAGAAAAAATGAGATACAAAAGCTTTATTAGGGTTTAGATTTTTCTTTACACTTAGTTCCTTACAACTAAACACCTCCATTAATGACTTGTAATCACTTTCAAACGTGAAACACGTCCAATGCAGTGTCAGATACATTCAGAACTTAAAATTTGCTAAAATCCAAGCATAGCCAGGGCTCCTTTTTGTCCTGCATTAGGTTTCGAGGTGTGCCTTATGATACATGTCAGTGCTAGTAAACCGCATGTCCTCCTGAACGGTACAGCCCCATTGCATTAAGTTTGTGTGTAATCTGTAAGCGCTTGACTATATACACCATCAAATCCTATTCTGATTTAGCATCTCAAGGTAATGCCAACTTGCTGTTAAGTGAAGATTATAGTTGCTGCCCATTGCTGCTAGCACTGCTAAGAGCTGCTCCTGAAATACAAGTGATACTTTTTTCTTGTGTCAGTTCTGCCAATGAACACACACGTTATTTGAAATGCTAACTCCAGAAGAAAACAAACACCACGCTTCTTCCGTTTATCTAAATGAATTTAGTTTTTATTTGTCATTCAAAAAGTAACTTGTAACATGCTAATTTGTACACGTGCTCTGCTGAAACAGCTTAATTTCTTTTGTAGGGCATGCTATGTACAAGCATAACAAAATGGAAAGATTATAGTTCAAGTAGCATTTGATAAACATAGCTATTAATTTGTAATTTTGACTGAACCACATAATGTTTCTAGTCATAGGTGACTGCATTAACCAGGTTTTGCCTCATACATCTGCACGGGAAACATATTTTGCCCCATATATATTAGGCTTTGCACTTCCAAGTAACTCTCAGAGGAGAGAGCTGTCAGCTAGGAGGGAGCTGCTCAGAACACCAGCTTTGCAGAGAGCAGACTACTCAAGCAGAATGGCAAACAAGTCACAACAAGAACATTCTTCAAAGAATTTACTGCTACTTTGGAAAGGCCTAGCACGTGTATGTTTACACATTGAAAGTACAACTGCGCAAACTCCTTTGGAACTGTGCAACCGTATTAGAAGTACAAGATTAAGTCCCATGTTAAACAAAAACTTTAAGCAGGATGACTACAAGAATCAGCCATAAATTTTAAGTGCTTCAAATGTAGTAAGCTGAATATTAAAACAACGCCTTAAGTTACTTTAAAAGCAATAATCCTTTAATATCCTTATAAACAAACTGTTAGGCATCTATTTGGGATGGAAAAAAACTAAGGTTCAGCCAGACTTGGAAATGAGATCTTAACTTTGAGACTGCTGGGAACTGTCAGAATTGCTCAAGTCTTTTCCATAAAATGTAGCATCTTCCCATTCTGAAAAGTATGACTAGAGTAATTAAATAATTTTTCAAATTCAACTAAACATCTAGCTACATCATCTATGTAACAAAGTTTAACTTCCCTCAAAAACTGAAGGAGACTTCAATGAAAATGTATATTTGCCGCACCTATAGCCAATACACCGCCTATAGTAAAGCTACAGAACACTTCAGGGTATGACCTTTAGTGTTCACTTTTATCATAGATATTATCTGTTTTGACTATGATGTTCATAACAGATTTCTACATAGAGTATCTTATTTTGGAAGTGAAAGCTAACAGATTGGCAGTTTACAATTCTGTCAGTGAGAAATTACACAATCTAAGACAACTATTGTGCAGCAACACAGTGTTCAGCAAGACAGCAACACTGCAGTCAGAACAGACTGTCCCTGGAAAACTCCCCCACAGTGGTGAAGCTGTAAACTGTACAACATAATTAAAATAAAAACATAGGGAGTGCACAAAAGACTATGAAAGGCTTGATTTGTAAGTTTCCTTTCTGATTTTTATGCTTCCAAACACTGATCTTTCACTGCATTTTCAAAATAAGCTATAGACATTTAGCATGCCAGCCTACTACTAGAGCCTGCATATAATTTAGAGAAGCCTACTCATTTATCTGTTATTTCCAATTACACAAAGACAGACCTCTAGAAAAAGCACATTGCTTAAATGTATTAGACATCTTTTATGTAGGAATTATCCCCAAAAGATAAACAGACTATAAATGAGATATTATTTTTTCCCACACATACAGTTACAGACATGACAGAGCCTGATAAAACAGGCATTTACAATTTGATAGTGATAAATTGGAAAGTTGTGCTAGGAGAGCACTTCATACAGAAAACTGAGAATTTTTTTTTTTAAATTCACTCTACCCCACCCCTAATTAATCCACACTTAATAGTGAACTGCAAATATCTGGTAAGCTAAAACAACATCTTCCTTGATATGAGTGCAGTGCAGAAGAAAAACAATACTAAAATTCAGAGGTGCCTGGCTAGCTTAGACTTGCTGTTCTAACAGCAGTCTAACACTGAAGGCAACACGTCACAAGGTACAAATCAAGGAGCCACTCTGATTTGGCAGAAATACAAATACCAAACAATGCAGTGTGAAGTATTTTGTTACACAATTTTTTCCTGAAGAGTCTTTGCCTCATTTAGCATACACCAGAGTGAAGGAAATGGGAAAGAAATGGGATAACATTCTATGGAAGTACTGACACCCACGAAACAGATTTTTTGCTTTTGTTTCCCCATTTCCTCAAAACATCCAGAAAAGGATTTTCTAAAGTGATGTGGAACGCTCAGCACATTAAGTCAGGGAATGCTCCTGAAGATCAACATCCCCGAAACCACAACCCCTGAGCTGTATGCTCAATGCCTGCAGGGTTTGACCTTGACATCTTACTGCCCGTTTTAAATGTGTGAAATATGGATAATACTTCCTCTCTTTATTCTACTGTGTCAAGACTAGTAACTTGTAAGATGCGATATAAGCCACAGTATATGAGAAAACTGCCAAACAAAAAGTTTGCATTATTTACAATATGTAAACACATTCAGAAAAATGGTATTCATTTGAATACTTAACTGGAAAGTCAAGTCATAAAACTGTTTACAAAATAGAGTAAGTTAATAACAGCAGAACATGTTTGTAGTTAAAATATTAAGACATTTAAGAATACAAGTTCAGAGCAAACCAACACACTAAGATGTCACTGTGGTCATCACACAACTTATTTCACGAGCAACTGTTCTGTTGAAAGCTTCTGGACAAGTTTAGGGACTGCACAAGAGAAAACAAATAATTTCATATAGCAGTATATCAGAAGGAACAACTATGAGCAAAGATCCGAGTCTTACATGAGTACTTGGAGCAGTTATTCCCCAGTGTAGATTGCTCAGAATGAGAAAGCTCTCTTGAGACAGTAGTTTTTAAGTCAGCTGCCACATTGGTAAGCTCTTGGCTTGTATGTTACCTCAGAGACCCAAAGTGTCAGCCATCAACATGTTTTACGCTACCCATTTTTAGAGTGGAAGTATCCTATCCTGGCAGTACCTACAATGAGGTTCCTCATCCTTCTTTTTCCTCCACTTACCAGATTCCACCTCCCACAATTTCAACTCAGAGACACTGCTTCCAAAAACTTAAATGAACAAAAGGGTGTCCTTGGTTGATCTTACAGCATTATTTCTTTTAAGAAGTGACTCCTAGTGGAATGTTTTTCACTTCCTTAAGCAATCCACCAATAGGTCACAGAGGGCATCTACCTACATTAACAACTTGCTTTAAATTCCTGTCCACATCAAGGAGGGAAAACACTTTCTTTCCTGAAAGGGTTAAAGAAAGATCTTCACTAGAGGCAGCCTACCTTCCTGCGTAGACAGTCTTACACCTTTTTTGGAAACTGTTGTTTCTGAAGTTTCTTCGAGCCAGACATTTTCTCTCATCCAGTATTTCCTCACAGTCTCCATGTTTTTAGTTACTCAGTAAAAGGGCACATGTGCACTAATGTCGAGCTTCAATGGAATCAAGGCACCTGCAACACAATCGATGCAAACCTTGATGTTGACTAATTGAAGATCTTCACTCTTTGGATTTTTATCTCATGGGAACAGAGACCAGCAGGTATGGGGAACCAAAGAGTATTTCTGAATATTGCAAACAGAACTTTTTGGGGAGGCTGTGGTACCCCCACAGCATTTCAAGATCCCTCTCTTGTGAGGAACAGTATGAAATAAAGGTGTTCAGTTATTTCTAACACATCTGGACAGCAGCTTACAGAATGTGAACGTTACTATATCCCACACAATTGCTTATACCTTCCAGAAGAAATATTCTGCCAAGAGCCACAGCTGTGTTCACCCTGAACAGTAACTTTGCAGGAACAACTCATAGCAATGCAGTGGCACTCCTAAACATAACTTTTTGCTTCTTGAATATGCAAAAAAGACTACAGCTTCTTCCTGACAAAGTATGTATTGTGCCTACGGCGTGAATTTTATTATTTTATATTATTGTATCAACATGATAAACGTAATTTAAGTAACCAAGTATACTTGCTATTCAGAAATTAAAAGAGGCTTGATAAAAAAAATTTAGTAAGCCTCTGTGCTATGTAACCTTAAAGGTTTAGCATTATAGAAAACTCAAGAATGGCTACTTTGCTGATATCCATTTTTTAAATAACAAGACAACTACAAAAACTAAAGCACTAAGCAAAGAATAAAACCTACAAAACACAGCATAAAAGAGGAAAAGCCTAGTAGCAAGATAGTAAGTCTCCTATATCAGAAAAAAGGATTCAGACACCCATAACTAAGTATTTAATGTACACATACTATATTGCATTGAGATATTTTCCTTGTAAATGTTGTCTTAACTTATAAATAAAACATATATTGAGTCACAATTCAAAAACTTTAATTTCCAGAGCAGTAAGGTGGTTATTTCAGTAAAGTGGCTCCACAAGCACAAAAATGAAATATTTCAAACTATTTTAGAAGTATCAACTATACATAAAAAAATTGCCCAATATTCACATTTTTAAAACCATGTTTTGTTTAGATAACATTTCAAAGTTTTAGAGGAAAGCTGGATATCCGCAATATCCACATGTTCAATCCAACCATCTTTTAGAGATTGCCACCGCAGATATGGTTTGTTGAGCAGCTGCACTTTTAGCTAAATGGCACAACATGTTAAAAGAGCCAAAAATGAGTACAAATTTAAAGCTATACAGATTCAGAAACCGGTACTCAAAACACCTGCGCTGTTCTTTTAGCAAAACTGGCAACTTAAGGATGAGGGTGGAATGGACAACTGGGAACATGAACCACTCTGTCCATGAGTCAGGGCCATTAGATAATCCATTCTGAATTGCATGACACACACACACTCATGCATCAGTTCGCTGAGTAGCATCATCTGCTGGAGTCCTACAAATTCTGTGCCCATTACTCTCACCTTCAACTCGGAGAGTATATAAAGATCATGAACTTTTCTGGCCCAGAATTTTTATAAATCAGAACTCCAAAAAGATGATGACATATCATGGAAGTTGTGTTATCACCTCTCAAAGCAGACTATTTTAGGATAAAAGGCTACTTTAGAATATAGGAAAGCAACAGTTACTTGGAATAGTGAGTATATGTAGCAGCCAGTAAAAATTGAAAGTGCTTAAGTGCTGGTCTTCAAAATACAGCATTTCATTTAAAGCCTAGCATATGGAATTTTTCAAGAATTAAAGACAACAGCTCCACTGAGAACCTCCCAATGATTGTGCATTAACACAGGAAGTCAGGAGGAAGAGCACAGCACACTGACCCCACCATTGTTACAGATTCACAGAAGGATACGGGGTTGGAAGGGATCTCTGGAGATCTTCTAGTCCAACCCGCCTGCCAAAGCGGGTCCACCTAAAGCAGATTGCACACGAACATGTCCAGCCAGGTTTTGAATCTCTCCAGAGACAGAGACTCGACCACCTCTCTGGGCCCTGTTCCACCAATAGTCCCTGCTGCATAACATTACAAACATCAGCAGGTTTGCTGGATCAAACCGTTTCCATCAGCAGGCAGGTAGTGAAGTTGAATGTGAGCTACCCGACCTGAGAAACAACCTGGACACAATTATGACTTTACTAGAAATTTTAATCTGTATATCTTCCTCCAATTTTACTTTGCCAACTAGATGAAGGCAAACTCAGCTTCAGTGAACAGCCACATCAACAGCTTGGCCAACTGACTGCTGATTTCTAGGAAGTTCAAAGCATTCTTTATACAGCTCTTTCTCTTGAGACTACAAGCAGATGATCACTGACAAAACACCAAATGCATAACTATTACATTGTCTATTAGAATTTGCACTGTGGAACATTGCAGAAATAAACAGGGATGCCATATGTGCTGCTTAGAGAGCTCCAAAATCAAGAATGATGGATGGAGGACTATACTGAAACAATTATTAGATCCCTTTGCATACAAAGATAACATCCTCAGCTTAACCCCATTTCACTCTTGAATACACAACTTCCTCTTTTGGTAAGTGTCAACCCTGAAGCAGTAATTACAGACGCTTCACCTGACATGTGGTGAACCATGCATGTACTCACATTTAACCTAATACTAAAGCAAGTCTGCAGTAATTCACCTGTGTTTGAAGTTAATCCATTTCCAAAAGGCAGATTCTGTGACAAGTGCCTGTTTTTCCCTGTATGAATGGTCTGAGAAGGGGACAAACAAGAAATTCTAGGAATTGATCCACAGTTCAAACATCACCATGATGGCATTTAGCACAGAGTGCCTTCCCTTTCTAGGTAACTTTTCTCCCAGGATTCTTCTATTTTTTGATAGAAATTATCCAAATACAGTTAACAAGGGGGGAAAGAGTCCCAAGAAACAATCCTGGAATGAACTTGAAGCGCTTTGCAGAGCAACAGGACATTCAGAGGGTTCCCTCTTGGTGTCTTGATCAACAGCCAGAAGCAAGAGTGAGTTTAAAGAAGAACTGCACAAACAGGCAGAGGCTGGTATTTGAGAAGGTGACCGAACTCATAGCCAAGGTGCATTATTTACTGTGAAATCTCTGTAACACTTTCATATTCTAAAAGCCATTTTAAAATCAGATATTTGTGAAGACAAACCAGAACTTAGAATCATAGAATTCTCTAAGTTGGAAGGGAACTTTAAGATCATCTAAGTCCAACCACCAACCTAACTCTGGAAAAAAGAAATCCCCAACCATGTCTCTAAGCACCATGTCGATTCATCTTTTGAACACCTCCAGGCATGGTGCCTCAACCACTTCCCTGGGCAGCCCATTCCAATGCTTAATGACCCTTCCAGTGTAAAAATTTTTCTGAATATCCAATCCAAACCTTCCCTGAAATTGCTGGCATTTGTTTTAATACATGAAGCAATACTCAAGAAACTATAGAAACACCTCAAGTCTGTACTCATTTTCCCTATATTCATTTCTTCCTTCAAATTAGCAGTCATGCATTAATGTAGATGACCAATTAAAGTTTTATTTGTGAGGATTAGAGCATGTTCTTCTTGAAGACTGATTTTTCTACCTAAAAACACCACAAAACTATCAAGGATATTCTTTTATCTATATTTTGGTAAAATCATGCTTTATGACACACACTAATGAAATCACTATTAACTCAGTCCAACACACACAGCTACAGTAACAACTTATGCAGGAGAGCGGGTGAATTTTAATTGTCCTAAATTTTAATATTCCTGAAGAGATACAATGACATTTTTGCTTTTTACTTGTGACTGTTTTGCTACATGTAAAAGCTATTTCCCTGCACTTGTTCTATACAAGGAGAGTTCCTCTAAGCGGTATTTAAGTCTGCCAGATGTTTTAGCAACTTGGCACGTCAAGTCAAACACACTGTCCTTACAAGACATTACAAGGTCAGCTGAGAAAAATAAATACTGAGCTCAGAATGCAGGTTTGCTCCTTAACACCAGTAATCTGCACAGGAAGGTCTCAGCTCTTGTTCAGACCAGTCATTTACTTTCTCCAACCCTCACAGGTAAGTAGAACCTGGTGCAATACTTTTTACATTTGTGAGCCTTGTCTTTCCTGTAACCACATTCACTTTACGCTACTTCATTGTGACCAAGAGTTTTCACATTTACAAAGCCCCACTCTATACTTACAGCATTCCCTAGAGGCTCCCATATAATGAATAGAAGGAAGATGTTTTCAGTTTCTTCACAACATACAGTGGCTACTTCAAGAGTCATTTAAAAAAAAAAACACACATACAGCAATGAACATTATTCTGATTACATTTTTTTTAAAATAAGAACAAAGCCATCAAGATAGTGTTTCATCAAATGATCTCTCTAATAGATTGTAGTTAACAAGTGATCTATGACTGAATATAAGCAAAGATATACCACTCCATATAGTATTAAGAACTTGTTTTGAATGAGACACTCTGGAAAATACAGTAATACTTAGTCTGACAGTCTCTATCACCCTCTAACTGATCTTTCCTGCAGTTGGAAAGACACAGAATCAGGCTGTGTTACCAACGTAGCAAGTTAGGAAGCCGTTAGTGCATGCCTTTGGTATCTGCAAAGAGGGAGCATAAGTCATCACTTAAGAACTTGTAGGTTACCTGTAGAAAAATAATTTCCCAGTATTATAGAAAAATGATAAAACAAATATCTCCTTTTCAGCTGGCCTTTGTCCAATATTTCCTTCTGCAATTCAACACCCCTTTTTTTTCTTGTTTCAATATTAGAGTGGTTTTATGGTATGAAAGTGTACTCATGATACAGAGCAGCTGGCGTGATTATTTTTAATGATAAAGCATTTTAATAATCAAAAGCTCTATTCACAGCACAATACATTTGATCAAGATTAAATGACAGTACAGTTTCTAGGCAAAAAAACAATTGTTGTTAGCTCCATTTCTTCAAGCTTCTCACCCTTCAGTCTCTACTACTTGTATCTCCCCACAGTCTAGGGGTTTGAAGAAAGAAACAGTGCAATAACAGCTACCTGTCAGACTAGCGTAACAGCACAAAACCTTAAGAATCACATCTTCAAATATCAGACACATTTCTAGTCTTCCCAAAACAACTGAGTGTAACAAGTATGTAAAAACTAGTACCAGAGAGGGATTTTGTCAAACAGTTCTCAGAACAAAAATGAACGTAGCTGGAAAAAAAAGTTTAATGTAATGTTTGGCCAATGTGCAAATTAAGTTACTCCAGGTTGATATGATTACTCACTTGAGGAATTTACCTTTCAAACTTTTTAATTGCTTAAAGGATCTTTGATCAAGTCAATGCTAACACACCAAAACACTGCTAGTTGTCACAAAAACACAGCTAAACTTTAACTCCTTAAATAGACCAAAAAAAGAGTCAGAATTTCTCTCAACTTGCTTTCTGATTTTATTTCTACAACTTCCACAAGTATAGCAAATCAGGTTCAGATCTTTATCACAACAGTGTCTGTATTCAAACACAAAACAATTTCCAGCCTACAACCTCTGTATTTGGAGTCTAAGCAGTGTAAGTACCAAAGAGTTTCTAAACCCTTCCTGAACAGCTTTCACTGTCGTCTGGGAAAGTCCCAGAGTTTTGCAGCACCATGTACCTGAAGCTAGATTTCACCCCAAACCACTAACTAATGTTAGTAGACTAGAATCTGTTTTTAAAAATCAAAATATACCAGCAAATTTTATTTAAAGCATTTAGTATGAAGTACCAATTTACAGTGATTAGGCAACATTTTCCTCAACACATCTGACAAACACTTACTTTCCATACAGCCACCATTTTTTTTCCTTCCCCTCTCCAAACAGAGTGGAGACATCAATATTTTTCCTCTAGAATCAGCTACTTTTTACACTACCTTTTGGTCTCCCCATTCAGGCATAAAAGGTGCTCTTAAATTGTTAAGAGATACTTACAGAGAAATGTAATCCCCATCTTCTCCGAGAAAGTAAAGCTACATTTTTTTCCCCCACTACTCCTGTGTATTCATGCAGGTATTGAATTAATTTACATTTTCCTTTCCTACCGATAAAAATATTGCAGCACTGTTTTATTTGTTTATGTAAGTAAAAACAAAGAACTTCTATTAGTGTAAATATTTTATTTGACCTTTTCCCAAAGCTATGGTTTATGAAAGATCTTGGGCCCACCTGGACTTCTAGAAAGAAGGAACTCTCTAGGCTTAAAAAAAACCCCACAGCTATTCATAAAGTAGTCATATCTCCGCCACTTCAAAATACAACTGCAGTTGACTACACCAACTGTTCCAAAGAAATAAAAGCAGAACTGTTCATTTCTGATTGGTAGATAATTCAGTAGTTTCCTAGGTATTTCCTAGTACACATAACATGATCCTGACTACAATTATTACTCTTTTCAGGCAAAACATACCAGTAATTTATGTGAGAAGCTACCATTAAGCACCAATTCAGACAAGTTAGATACCGAAGTGTAACATTTTCCTGAAAGGTGGAGCACTCAGTTTGCCACAATCTTCTGCCACCTAACCCCTAAATTCTATCAATTCTATTTTTAACTGTCAGATACTGATACTGAAATTTCTCTTAGTTTCAAATACCCTTCTACTGCACTATAGTTACATGAAAACCCAACCAGGCGAAATGTGGAAGACTCTCTCAGGAAGAGAAGGACATGAAAGAAGAGGAAAATCTTTTGCAGAAGTTAGCAGTGCAAACAAAACCAAGCATCTTTTGTGAGGCTCTAGATTTTAATTTTGATTGCTTTTTAGTATTAAGCTGGCAGTTCTGAGCAGCACTGATTTGATGCAATGAAGAGAACTAGCAACAAGGTATCTTTCCGGGTAAGTCTACATGTTTTGGGGCAGCCCTAGTTGTTTTTGAGAAAAAAAGATGAAGTGCTAAAACTCACTTGGCTTGTGAAAAGATTGGTGTCTTTTAACTTCTGGATTTTCACATTTCAAATAGCAGAGGTAAGACTTCCACAGTACTGTCTGCCTAGTCAGTCAGTTCTACCAGAATTTTAAAGATGTCAGTCCAGCTTCAAAAGTTCATACTGGGAAGTATGCATTAGCACAAGCTTTTCTACAGTGCCTACTGCTATACGCGATACCAGAATTTACTAAAATTATGTCAACCATGAAGACACAGTACAGAATACATTCTCCAAATTGAAGGGTATTGAAAATTTCATGTTCAGACAGCTAGCAAAGAGGTTCTTTGAAAGAAGAGTCATTTTAATCCCATTAAATGACTGGTTAAATAGCCGCACCGTGTATTTAGGGTTTTTCCAGCTACAAAATTACTTACCTAGTCATGAATAGATTAGAATTCCCAGAGAACTCCCAAACATATTTGCTACTGTTTGTAGCAAAGATAGCAACATCAGAATAGACTGATCTCTGATCTTTCATTTTCTACACAGTTTAGTAACATGTTGAAAATTTATTTTTACTACACCTTACTGAGAAGCTTGCAACAAAGAACTACATTTTAAACAATAGTGCTAAGGTGACACAATTTTTCCAAAATTGGGTGAGTTTAGAAGTGCAAAAATTAAACAGAAGTTTCAGGCAAAGACTGTAACGGGAAACAAGCTTTTGTGGTAAATAAAGTATTCATGCAATTCAGAAATACATGTAGAACAATAGCCATCTGTGTGATATTTTAAAGTCATGACTTCTGGTGACATCATAAACCATAAGCTGAAAGAATCCTGACAAACTTGCACTCAAAGTACACAAAAATAAAGTTATTGGTTATTTTTAATTTTTCAAGAACTTCAGTGCATTCTGCACCAATCCAACTTCAAATATTTTGACATCAACTGTCTACAGAAGTGAAGTTTCATACATATTAAGCATCATTAAGTGACCATTCACATAGGACAAAAGAGCCCATTAAGGAAAAAAAAATGTTCAGCACCAGTTATTGGTAAATTACAATAAAAATCTATACAAAACCAGTTAGAGAATCCATTAGACATTCAATATAGAAAGCTTCATTAAAACCCAATAAATACTAAATTTTACCTTTTCTGGATTGTAATACAAAGATTTCAAAGTGGTAAACAAGGGTGGGCAGCCTTTACTGAAGTTAACCCTCAGGAACTTATCCATTAGTTCTCTAAATTTTTCACCTAGAAACAAAAATGCATTTGGTTACATGTCAGTGATTACAAGTGCTGTAGAAATATAAGCACTAATGGCTGTGCAACTCTGGGTAAAGTAACTGAGAAACTGCGATCAACAGTTTTCATCTTTCCTGTTTTCCATAATAAAATGCTAATATGCTCTGGATCAAGAAAAAAAGATCAGAGTAAGATGCTTAAATTGCTAGTGCTTAAGAGACTGCTGATGAAGACATAGTAACAGTCTTCAAACCTGTCAAAGCTATTAAAAATATGAAGTACTAAGCACTGGCTACAGAGTATGTAGCAAGGGCCATTTAAACAAACATCGGAAAAAATTACCATGGTAAGAATAACTAAGCACTTGAATGGATTACCTTGGAGATCTTGTAAAAGCTCCATCATTGGCAGTTTTTATGATTAAGTTAGACAAATATGTGTTAAGAATAGTGCAGATATAAATTATCCTGCTTTGAGGAAGAAGGATGGATGAAATGAACCCTCTACCTCTCTTCTAGTCTTATTTTTTTTATGAGTAGTACATGACTTCCGATGATAGTATGATTGTTTCTGGAATCAGAAACAGAATAGAAGACTGCGTTTCAGAAGGATAAGCACCATATCAGAATCATCTTTATCAAAATATACTGGCAGAAAGCTAAAAGTGTGATTTAATCATGCTTTCAGGTAAAAATCACAGTACTTGCAGTATGCTACCTTCCTTAGAAATGTCATTTAAAGAAAAAAAAGCAGGACTTGAAAGAGTAGATATTCAGTCAGGAAAACATGCTGTCTTTCATGTTTTTACTCCTACGATGAAAAGTCATTGTTTTCAGTTGTTTCAATTTACTTTTTTTTAAAATCTTTATAGGTTTTGTTTGCTTTGTATAGGGATGAAGTTGCCACACTTCACTGCCTACTCTATTGAGGACTTCTCTAAGCCTGCTTTGTTTATAACATTATCTCTCAGGTATTTCCCCAGTTCTTAAATTCCCTATACTTATTATCAGCACTGTTACTAAGACTAATAAAAGTACCTCATGTTCTTCCTTAGCTGTACTAAACCAAACTGCTGAACATGGAAACTCCTATTACCTGTGGATGGGGATCCATACCCGGACTATAAACACATCTTTTATTACACATGGATTAATTAAAACTTGTTTTCTTGCACTTCAGAAAACTCACTTATATGACAAAAATATTACCAACCTCAGTTTCTCAATGTCTTCTGTTGAATTATTCTGAATTTATATAATTGTAATCCAGAATTTAGGAAAGCAAGATTCAAGTTTCCATTACGTACATATTTATTTTTTTAGAAAGCAGAACAGCTTTAAAACAAGGTCTGAAATACGTAAGCCATACAACTAGGCACCCCGCTACAACATGAAGTCAAGCTCAAAATTTAGTCTCTGGTGCACAGAGAAGACACAACCTCAGAAACAGTGAGTCCACAGCAGCATAAATAAATCCAGAACTGGAAATTAATTGTAACAGCCTTTCTCCATAAAGGTGGTTTCCAGATGGATCAAGAAGCTGATCTGTATCAAATACAAGGTTATTAAGATGCAATGCATGGCAATTTCTGGGAAGGGATGCCCTTTTAGTACAAGCCTGCACTTCAAAGTATTTTTAAGCCAATTTTGACTCATCTGTTGCTTGCAAGCAACTGGTCAGTGACCATACTGGAACAATTTTTGGTTTTATTTAACCAAAAATTCTATCCTCTTGAAATATGCAAACACCTTTCAGCAAAAAGGTTTGTTTCTACACCTTCACATTTACCATTAGCTTTTGCCAACAGGATGTCTCACCTGCTCTACTTATAAATACAAGAAAATAGTAAATAGATGTAAACCTAGCAGATTAACTTCTATGGAATCAAAACCACTCATCCATTCATGATCGATACAAGTTTAATAGATTAATAGAAATACAAGTTTTAATTCAGGAAAATTTTTAGTTGTTATGAAACACTGCATGACAATCTACTGAAAGGTTTTTTTTCTGGAATGATTTAATAATGAATTTTATTTTCATTTAGAGTATTACTATAGCAGGAACAATTAATCCTGATTACCAAACATACTTCTATTTAAACAAAAGTTACCTGTGGAACTACACCGTCAGATGTAATAAGGTAACATAGTGCAAAACATACAGCAAAAAAAATGAAGTCAACAGCAAAACACACTATTAATAAAGACGAGGAAAAAGTGTTTTGCAGGTTATTTCCTTGTTTGCTATGTATTACCATAACAAATTTTATTACAGAAGAACAACAATTACTTGTCATCTAGCTTTTCAAATCCAGCTGAACTGGCTTAAAGTTTTCCCTTCAAAGAAACTGAGAAATCTGGGGCTAAGTAAGGCACGAGTGCTAACTTTAGGTCTAAATCTCTTATTGAAGCAGTTAAAAAACTTGCTATTTTACACAGGAAAGGCGTAGGCACAGATTCCTGAGCAACAACAGAACAGCGGACTAGCTAGCTCTGTAACACTTAAATGTACACATATGCAGCACTCAGTAAAAATGAGCTAAACTGAAAATTAACTTTCAGGAAATTCAAAGTGTGAGCACATACATTGGGAATTTGCAGCTGACTGTAGGTATCTAGTTGCCATGAAATTTTTACTTTGTATACTTTATGTTTCTTACCAAAAGTTTTCTACTGGAGCTACAGCAGTTAGTTGCATACCAAGTATATATTTTTATGGGATTTATCGTTTCATTTAACCTCCTTCATTTTGGAAGATCATCGCTTTGTTTTAAACAATATGTATGTATTCTCTCCACAACCAAGGATATTTGTGCACTACATTTCAATACAACTTTTGAAAGGATAGAGTCACCGAAAAAATTTAGCTATAGTATAAAAAACAAAATAATTTGTGCTATATAACACTGCAGACCTGCTTTTGTTCCTACTCTTATTACATTACCAGCACAAAGTTAGTTCATGTTGAAGGTTTCAGTTCTAATGGTTCTACAACAAAATGTTGTACACTCAGTAAGATATTCAGAGTCACAGAAAGATCTGGCGCTTTTTGGTACATCACCAGTACAAAAATTGTTAGGAAATTTATTAGTCCTATGCATAATTTACATTTTTCAGCATTTACAAATAAAATAAATCGGCTTAGAAGTATATTAAAGGTATGGGGGATGTATATACACCACCCTACACCTTGGATTAAAGTGTACTATTACCCTCTACTTTTTAACTTATGATTCTTGACTTGCATGATGCAGAGAAGTTATATACAAGAATTCCTACAGTCTATATACTATTCAGGTCTGCAGTTTTATCAATACATAGCTCGTACCACCATATTAGAGCACATGAGCTTTTTCTATGAACTCCTAAAACAACAAACAATTCTGCCTATTGCAAGAGTAATACCCAGTTTTGATTTATGTACATGTACAAATATGTATTAAATGCATGTTCAATAACCTGATGAAAACTTAAAAATGAAATCAAATAAAGTATTACAGAACAGATATGCAACTTGTTACCTGAAACAAAGTTTAAAGGTAATCTTCTAGGTGAAACTGCTCTGGGATGTCTTTTACTAACATCTTCATAAATCTGAAGCCTCTCTTCTAAAGTGCCTATTATCAGTAAATACGATAGACATAAGTAACAGAGATAAAAATCTATTATTCTAAATGTTTAAGTGTTGATAATTAATTTAGCTAGATTTCTTACACAATTTGGATTTGAAACGATTAAGCATTTCAAGCTATTTTTTCCAGTTAATCATAAACATTACTGTTGTGAAACTACTGAAAACAAACAGTATGTACAATACACAACTACCACCATTAATCACTGTAAAGATAAACTGCAAACAGAATAATTACCTTGCACATTCAGATTACTAGAAATTGGTTTCTTTCAGTTACATGCTGTGCAGACCCATTCAAACAATAGTTTGACATTCATAGCTTCAATTAACTGTTTTTCACTATGCATCTGTTTCAGACATATTTAAAGCATCCAGAGAAACATATTGTGTTTCTAAATCATAGGCATACAAATAGCATACTATACAAGCTTGCTTTTATTGTAGGTCCTCTGGTGGCAGCAAAAACATGGCACAACACTGCCAGTGTAAGTACTGAGCACCAGAAATTTTTATACCTTAATGTTTAAGTAGCTTTATTTCTGTTAATTTGTTTCTTCCCACTCCTCCCCTTTCCCCCATAATATGCTTTGGAGCTCCAATGTGGTTAGAACTTAAATAAAACTAATCTGTTGCTTTGAAGTGCCATTTTCACATAATCAAGACCGATTTTGCGTAAATATTTTTTAATTGATCAAGCAATTTAAATAAAACTGAATGTACAGATCAAGATTATGACACAACATATTTAATAAATATGTCTGGTTTAATTTCATAAGAACAATTTATCTTGTCACTGAGCTCAGATGTTGGGGAAGGGGGGGGAATATGTTACCCAGTGGCTCCAAGAGACGTACAGTCCTAAGAGTTATACTAAAATAATGTTTGGATTGGAACTAAAGCATATAAAAGCCCTAATTGAAGTCACAAGTTGGAGCTCCAGAACTTACCATGGGGGAGGAAATAGTCCTAAGACCACCTAAAAAATAAAGTAGCATTATTAGTTTTATAAATTAATACAGTTTTAAACTACATAGGATTTCAATATGTCAAACAAACTACTAGATTGGTTCTTTGATAAGAACTACACATTTTCATCAATGTATTTGTTATATCAAACAGAATAATCCAGTTCTTGGGTAATTTATATTCTGAGACAATAATAACCATCTTCAACTCTACGGATACACTAAGAAAACCATTCAAGGGCCAATGTTACTTTCTGTATAAATGTAACAAATGCCATCATTTTAATTTCCCAGTGACAAGCCATATTCCCAGAGCTTACGAAAACCAACTGTGAAACAGCCTAGAAAGAAGCTGGATAAGAAATACAATGCAGCTGTAATATCTACAAATAATATCCTTGTGGGCTTATGATTTATGATGTCATCAGAATAACTCCAGTAAAACTTCCACTGATTAGTGAACAGTGAAATACAAGGAAACCATTCCTGTATAAACACTTGGGAAAGTTACAAGGGCAAAACACTTGTAGTATAAATTGTTACAATATGGCAATTAAAAAAAAAATAATCACTAGCTATTTTCCTGGAAAGACAGAACAGCTCTAATGTGAACTGGCATTGGAATAACAAAATATTTTATCACATTTAATCACCTTTTCCTCCAAAGATCAGTCATCAGATATTCTTTTTTCAGATAACCGATCTTTACAAGGCCATCAGAAACACATATTTGAGTATTTCTCTACATGTCTGTAGAAAGTGGTACCACCTAAACAAGTTTCAGAATGACAATTTTATGTTGTTGTGTATAGTAGTTTTTCATCAGACTACTATTAAGACAGGAATGACTTGCAATTTGGTTCCCAGGTTCATGTGTGGCAAGGAAATGTTCTTCATGTAAGCACATGAGCAAGTGCCGCCTTCAGCTCTGAGACAAGAAAGGCTTGCTGTTGGTATTTTCATGCATGCAGGTTGTCAATGAACATTTTTTAAATGGATAAACACGACTATCATATTCAAGATTAGAAAGTACAGAGCTTTTCACGGATTAAAGCTTTTCAATCTAAAACGGTAAGAGATCACACAGGAGTTTGAACTATATCACATAGAATACAGATTTTCAATATCTGTGTATCTTAACTTACTAGGTTGTAGGGCCTTTTCCAAGCCTTCATAATAATACCAGTTTTCTGCATTGCGTTCAATTAACTCTTTGTATACTTCACCAGCTTCTTTCAGTCTTCCCAACTTCAGTAACATTTCTCCTAAAAATAATGCAGTAAAGAACTGAATTACATGAGAAAACACTGATGTCTTAGGAGTAAAGGTGAAAAAACCAGAAACATAGAATTGGGCTTAATCATATGTAGATGCTTTTTTAAAGACATTGTTTTTCCAAAAGAATTTTATGTGTATTACAAGTGCTACTTAAAGCTACCAAACACACAGCTCAACACAGTTTGGAGTATCCAGCACCTGTGAAAACAAAGATTATTTTAGTGCCTTTATGAGTCTTTAAAATAGCTATTTGGATTATCAAAGAAACAAGCAACAACTCTTCCTTCCAGGACTCCAACACGTGACTATGCCACTTCTTACCAGGCTGTTTACTTAACTACACCTATACGTTTCATACCAACTAACCATTTTTTAGTCAGTTAAATCACACTGGTTTGCTACTAACTGAATTGTTCTCCTGGGTCTGGCTTGCATGGAATTAATTTTCTTAACAGCAGCCTGTGCAGCACTGTGTTTTGGGATTTGTCACTGAACACTGATAACACACCTGTCTTTCCTGCTGCTAAGCAGTACTTATGGAGCATTCAGACTTTCTTTTTTCACCCCAACTCTGCTACCCAGCAAGCAGGTCATGGTAGACAGTAAGTTGGGAGTGGACACAACCTAGAGAGCTCACCCAAACAGGCCAAGGGATATTTCATGCTATATAACATCATACTCAGTAATAAAAATTGAGGGGAAGGAGTGTTTGGGCAGGTGGCCATTGCTTGGAGACTAGCTGGGCATCAGTCTGCTTGTGGGAGGTGGCGAGTGATAGCCTTTGCATTTCCAGGGGATCTGATTTGTGGGTTTTTTTTATATTCTTTCCCTCAAGCAATTTTTATCTCAACCCATGAATTCTCTTGCTTTTGTTATTCCTCTCTCTCTCTCCTGTCCTGATGAGGGAGGCTGCAGGGAGTGAGCAGCTGCGTGGGGCTTAGCTGCTGGCCAGGGTCAAGACACCACAATTGTGCAAGCAAGGAGCAGATGAAGAATACATGCTATTACGCTATATGATTATGTTTATTCAGAACTCAGTACTTAAAATCCCCAAACAATTGAGAGTTATTTTTAATCAAAAAAAGGGTCAATTTTAGTATTCACTTAATTAGGGCAATACAAGTAAGTGCTTTAGAAAGCTTAAGAAGGAAATGAGAATCTGATACTTCAAGTCAAAAAAAAAAAGTCAGCTTTTGTATTACAGTGTTCTTCATAAGATTAAAACTGGGTTATGAGCTCTGATTTACAGAAGGCTCCTCTACTATACACCAATATAATCATCTCTGAGATCTCGTCTGCTCCCGTGTCAATCTAAGTTAAACTGCATCCGCTACCCACCTTGGTAGTGAGTTACTAAGAGCACAAAATTGTAAATCAGGTGTTACCAGTTCCCTTATAATAATTGCTTCAAATCAATTAAAGATTTCACATGCTTTTTTTTTTTCTTTTACTGCTTTATCGTATCCAAAAGCCAGTAGCAAAAGTTTAGAAAAGTATTGGCTGAGGGAAGAAGAATGACTTACCTTTGATTTCTTCTACTATTAATTTATCACATATTTGCTTTTCATATGTCTCTATATGTTCTAAAGACTCCTGAAATAGATCTGCCTCTCTCATCACTTGATTTTGATATAAAATCAGTTCACTATATTCATAATCTATTTTATTAGGAGGAATCTGGGGGGAAAAAAGCAATAGGTTAGTTAACATTTACCTGTACCTCAACTATATGCAGTATTACAGAACACAAGATTCAGGTTACAAAATATATCAGGTTTATTTACATACCCATCCAAACATTCAAAAATTAAAGCTCCCCATTATTCACAATGAAATTAGATTCATTCGGGATGTTGCTGGACAATAGTTCAAAATAATTCATTTATTTCTATCACTGTGGCGAGCTAATTGAAAAAAGAATCCCTGCCTTTTCTCATACATTTCAGTAAAATTTCCAAAGATCTTAGTAATTTATTTCTTCTGAAGGACTCATGTACTCCACAACAGTTCTGACCTAAGTTCTGAAGGAGACTGCTGGGACAACACAATACTCGTTTCCAGCATACCAAAAATTCTGGATCAAATTATTTCCAAGAGCAATGAACCACCCAAATACTGGCCATAGCTTGACAACTAGAGTTTTTCAGATAGGAAACTTACACTATTTCTCTCTAACCAAGTGTTCTTTTTACTACACTTCAATTCCCTGGGAAGTGCAGCACACAAGTATGCAAAGAGAGTTTTCAAGCAACAAGTAATTATTTTGAGGTCTGCTGCTAGGTGTGTACCTAGGACTTCGCCTACAGGCTAGATAAGACTAGTGGGTCATCCACCTTCCAGTGATATGTCATCCTGTTTCAGTGGCTGATGTTCAAAAGTATTCCTTTCTAGGGATAACCTCCTAAAGCATATTTAGGCAATGAAAAGTCTTGCCAGAGTTCCAGTAATTAGCCCATATGAAACAGTCTCCACTAATACACAGAAGCTACTTCAACTACGAGTAAACTGCAAGAATTTCAGAGACCAAAAGCAGAGGTCTCCATACATTGCCCAGTAGATCTAGACAACAGTTCAGTATGTGACATGTACTGCCTAAATAGAAATTCTAAAACTACAGTTACAGTCTACAAGGTGGTGGTTTTTTTTTTAAATAAAAATGGATAAGAAGCAGTTGAACTTCATAAATGTTAATGACTGACTCTGCCATGACAGTACATACTTTGTTTCTTCCTGAGCAAGCAACACTTTGAAGTCACGCTGGTCACCAAACTGTTTACTATTACTTTTCTGTTCCCCAAGTAAAGCTTTTCAACTGTCTTCTTTAAAGACATATGTATTTTAATAAACAACAAAAACCCCAAAACATTAAACCAGTTGAAACTAACATTCATATTAGAAGAATCTAGTCCAAAACAACTACTTCCAGCCCTTCCCGAAGCATAGGTCAATTTTATGAGATTTGTTTCTGTGCACTTGGAATTTTTAGAGGCAGTTTTTATAGATGTGAGCTGGTAGAAAGGAAATTTCCTTTTCAATATAAATGTTCTGAATACAGCATAATTAAATGACAATGTTGTAAAGAAGTATTTATCTGATAATGAACATCAGTTTTGGGACTGAAAACAACAGTATTCAGGTATTTTTTTAGTAACTGTTAACATATTATAGCAAATGACGGCTAATGGAACAAGACTAGACCTTGTATATAGTAGAGTCAACAGGTAGCATGAAGTCCTACCCATTTCTTCAAGTATATTTCCTCTGCCTGCAGCTCCACTTCTGTTTCCACCTTTGCCCAACTTTTATCCCCGTTAAACACCAGAAGTCACTAATAATAACTTGTTACCTGGAAAGCTTTGTTTTTTTATTTGCTTCACAAAACTGGCCAATGCAACAGTGGTGAAGCATTTAAGCACATCTTCCTGCACCACCGAAGAACTAAAACTGCACAGCACCAATTTACTACTTTCTTCTTCACTTCTCCCATAATAATATCCTCCCACCCAACACATATAGCTAAAATGCCACAAGCAGCACAGCTTTTGGCACATCATGAACTGGTTTGAGGCCTTCAAAACAGACTACCCTAAAAGAAACATGTATCAATCAAGCTTCTTGTAGCTCTTCTTGCTTCGTAGGACTAACCAAAAAAATAAACCAGAGGTGTCAAAAAAGGGGGATGTTAAAAAATTATCAGATGAAGTCCCTCTTACACATAGGGCAAATCCACCAGAAAGATAATGTGCTTACTGTCACTTCCAGAGCCATTTTAGAAGTTGTTTCTAAAGTTCATTTTTAAAGAGATTTTGAAATCTCATCAGGTTAATGATGATTTATATGTGCAATTCATCAGAAGGCAAGCAGCTTATAACCTCAGTACTTAATCTGAATATAATCAAATTGTTTGACAAAGTAAGATATTCTATAACAAGTTTTTTCCATGCCATTGTTATTGCTGCACAATACATCTTTACTTCTCCCTCCCCCCGAGAAGAGTTATGATTCTCCCACATGAGATACGTCCAACTTTCTCCTAAACTCAATTCTGCTGTTTCAGAATAAGTTTTGTCCTCTCCTGGACCAAAAAAAAATAAAAATCAACTTTACAACCATAGATGCCCTAACATAACTGTCACTGAAAGAATGTGACAAGATGCAGCCAAAACATACCTAAGAGCAGACCCCCAATACTCCAGAGGTTTTCTGTCCATATCTGTAATTGTGGGCCTGATGCAGAAATTAGGAATAAAATAAAAATTAAGAATAAAAGTTTTATTCTGGAAAAGAAGAAAGGAAAAATGGGACATATAACAGTAAAACAAATTGCATAGTTGTTTTACACCTTTGTTCCCAAAATTTAAATTGTGAAGTGACTCTTAAATCAAATTTAAACTTGGACAGCACAGGCTGTTATATTTCCTGCACTGATGTCTGCATTGAGCCTTATAACCCGTGTTTGACTGAAATATTGTGCATCTGGCTAATTTACAGCTTTCAGATGACAGGCAGTGCTGATCTGGATACACTAAGAGACAGAAAATTCACCATTTCCAATGATAACTTAGTCATTAGAATAAAACTGTCCGTGATAAGAAGTGATTTATCATTTGAATTTGTTGCTCAACTTCCTGCAACTACTAGCTCCTTTATTTTTCCCCACTAAGCAATCTTTCTGCTATGATTCTTCCAAAAAACATTATCTAAACTGTATTATAATCACCTAGGTTTTTTCTGCTTACAGTAAACAAAGAATCTGTGCCCTTCACTACACAGTTTTTTCTCTAGTCCTCTTCTTCCTGTATTGTTCATTTTCTAACTTTTTAAAAACAGGGTCATCAGTAAGTCTTGATCTCACAGTAATCAGTGCCCTATAGAGAAAATCCCTGCTGCTTCTCAGAAATAAGAGGGTTTTTTTTTGCTTTTTACCCATAAGTCTACACCGAAAGGCAATTATACAATAAGCTATGTCAATTTAACCGCAGCCTGGATCAACAAAGGCAGTTCACTTCCCTCTATTATTCCCCTCTCACCTCACAGTTGTTCAGTTCAGCCAATCAATCCTTCAAAAGAGTGATTATTTTTCTGTCACTTTGGCTTCCTGAACCAGCCCTCCACGAGTCAACCAGTGCTGCACAAGGAAGCAGTGGGAGCACACAGGAAAGAGTCAGACTGCTGGTTTTGGCAACAGCTTGTAGTTAGATTAGCTCCATTATTTTGTAATACTGCATCTTTAAATACTCACCTACAGTCACTACAGTTCCTTCATCTTTTTCTTAATTTTACTGTTTGGTTTTGGCTATGTTAATTCACATCTGAGTGGACAGACCTGACTGGGCAATCCAGGTAAATGAATATGATCACCCTACATCACCATAATATACCAGTTATGGCAACAACAGCATTTTACATAATTATTTGCTTCTTTATTCATTAACAATAATGGTAAACAGTATCAGGCCTAATACAGATTGCTACAAAACTCCTGGAAAACATCAGTTTGAAGCTTCCCATTCACTAGTGACTTAGAAAACCATCAGTCTTTCAACCTTCCTTTTGAACCTTGAACAACACCCTTTTACCACAGTCACATGCAATATTCTATCAAGTCAGTCACAAATGCTCACCTATGGAGTTGGAGTGAATACAAAAGAGAGGGCAAGGGAGATTTGGAAAGTAAAGTAAGCAAGAAGTATACCTCCTCAAAGATCAATGGAGTGTCCTGAACTCAACAATTTCAAGTGCAGGACTGTTAAAACATAGAGAGATGGCACAGCTAGTACATTTGGAGACTATCATGGAAGAGCCAAAGACTGGCAAAATTTGAGCTTTGAGTTTGCTTGGCCTCTAGTGACTCTTCTGGACTCACATTGATTTTTCTCTTCCAGTGGTTGGAGCTCTACATGGGCCTGGCACTCCTCAGGGAGGTACCACAGCAAAGCACAAGACTCTCTCTATTTGCAGGAGAAATGAAACCTACATGGTGATCATTACTTTTAGTGTTCTGGGGGAGAAAACAGAATATACTACTTAACTGTCTCTACCAATCTCAAAAAAGAGCAAAGGCTTGATGTCACTAGTTTTCCATAAGCTTATGTTGTCCAACATTTTTAGCATATTTGTCCTTTAACACTTAACCAGCTTTTCCACTCTTTGCCTGGAACCAATACTATGCTAAGCAGCAGTTAAACAACTCATACTCTTCAAGTACAAACCATTTTCCTACTTATGGAAATTTCCCGAGTATTTCCAGTTTTACAAAAAAAAAAGGCATTAGGGCCTGATATATTCTAATAATTTCCTTGTTTTAGGGTGACATTTAAGATTGTGATAACTTGCTCAGTGGACTCAACTGATTTATTAAGTTCATCTATGGCAGATGGTATGTGAGTCTGGCTTAGTCATTAAAGAGCTATCATTGTGACTGCCCTCAACAAGCATATTTACACACATCCTTTTAGAAAAGACAACATTAACACTATCACTTCCATTCTCTCCAAGTGGTCAACATCAGTGTTAAGCTCCTAGTCCTTAAAAGAGCCCCAATTTCTTACACTTCATTTGCAGTTTTT
The DNA here is from genome assembly GCA_025769975.1 of Gallinago jamesoni. Classification (NCBI taxonomy): domain Eukaryota; kingdom Metazoa; phylum Chordata; class Aves; order Charadriiformes; family Scolopacidae; genus Gallinago; species Gallinago jamesoni. The sequence continues at coordinate 173,779,708 of JAOQGH010000001.1, read as the reverse complement.
TTTTTCCATTCTTTCTAATCCCAACAGTGATTTAGACACTGAACTCCCATTGGGCTCTGCTAACTCATTCAAGAGCCATGACTTTTTGGCTGTCACACACTCATAAAAGATGACCCAATTTTTATTTTGTTTTCAGTTTTTATTACACATTGGAGTTACAGCTCTTTAAAATACTAAGCTATATGCCCCTGGCTTGCAACATACTTTGTTTGACCACGATAACACGATCAAGACACAAACACTGGTCCCTCCCAGCAATTAACTTAATTTTATTTTTTTTTTTAGTTAGCCCCAATCTGGCTGTATAACATCTCAAATGTAGTTCTCGGAAGGGATGCAAGACTTTTGTTTAAAAAAAATTAATAACAATCTATAGGTCAGGCGATCTCAGTATCTGCCCATAATAATTCCAGCACAACTCCCCCAAGCTGAACGCATCTATAAACATAGTTTTTCTTTCCCTGTTACAGAATGATTAACACATCCATTCTGCTCCGTTAATTCAGACTTCATAGTTCTGAGTTACCAATAATAGAACATGGGAACGGTCTCTCATAGAAAAAAAATACACTCAGGGATTTTAGCATTGTACCATTTGATTTACTCCAACAAGTTTCAATAACACCAAATCCTCCCAAACAAAGTATTTTCAGCTATGCTTTCGTGTTACTTTGCCACTAATTTGAAGTGCACAATATACAGATGCACACAAAGCAACAAAACAGTTTCTTTTCAGATGCTTTGTAGAGATGTAATGGTATCCAGGCCATGGCAGGAGCAGACAAATGAGCACGCCAAACACTAAACAGTATTTGGTGCAGTTTTACCTACTATAAAGGGACAGGATCACCACAGGTTCTCTTTAGCTACAAGTCTCACAAAGTTGCTCAGTTACTCCGCATCACTCTATGCTTTTATCCTCAATCCTAACAGCTTAATGTGAGGATGAGGGGGGGAGTATTCCTGTATAAATTGCATCAACTGCTAAGCTCCTGGAAATCTTTTTGCTCAAACCAGAAAGCTCCACAAATAACAGATTTCTTCCTAATTATTAACTGGTTCCCAATTAGTTCTTCCTAATTATGAAGAACTAATTCCTCAGATTGTGTCTCTTGTACAGAAAGCATTCTTTTTCCAGAATAGGAAGTCTTACCTGTTGGGTTTTCCTAAACTCTTCAAGTAGTTTTAAGGCCATATCATAATCTTTTAGTAAGTGGTATGCAATGGCATATCCAATCCAGGAAGCCCGTTGCGTAGGGCGAAGTTGAAGTAACTGGTATCTTGTCTCCTTCAGTGAAAAAAAAAAAAAGCAATTAAAAATAACAGAGACGTTAAAAGAGTTATTACATCTTCATTATTTACCACCACTATGGCTATTTTTTTTTTAAAGATCTTTTAAAAGAAGCCCTAAGCAATTTTTGAAATTTTAACAGCATGGAGAAAAGCAGCATGCTTCTGTCTCATAAACTTGGAGGTTACATTCTAAATATTGGAAGTCATAGCACAAAGCATATTTATTGGTACACAAAAGGTGTCATTTTCAAGAAAGCATGAGCTCACTGCCACTGACAGAGCTGTCCCACACTCCTAAGGCTCAGGCCCAAGGTCGTCATACTTCTCACACCCTCTTACCGAGTCAAATCAAATCCCTAAGTCAGTTATTCCTTTTTCTTGCATTAGCCAAGTCAACATCCTCAACGAAGACCAACTAATGCCAAAGCCCACAGTCGCAGTCCTCTACTTCACATGATATCAAGGACTGAAGAAGAGCAGGACTTCTCCCTTTCACAGCCAAATCAATTCAGGTATTTTGAAACCATTACCTCTGTTTTCAGACAGATTTTTAGGTTTTATTTATGATAAAATCACTATTGGGGTTCAAGAAGTCAGTCATCATGGGGCAAGTTTCACTACATACTCAAAAAAACAGGATAGTGTTTCTTACAAAAAAAAAAACCCTTCAGTATACACATCCAAAACACTATTTGCAGTGCTTCACAATAGCACACCAAGTACTCCTACTTGCTAAGCTTTAAGTTTTACCCTGTTCATTTTCATTATTTTAGTGAAAAATGGAGTTGAGAACTATAGTTTTAAAGTGATCCACAGGTCAAATTATGCAGAATAACTGTACATCTAGTTCTGTTCTCAACATTACGTAGAGCTCTGCTGCAATACATTTTCACACTTTCCCAAACAAGAGCTTAAAACTTTTGAAACAGTATAACCAAGTAGCAATAGAATTACTACAAATAGAAGTCTTTCTAGTGGACTAGAATAATAAGAGAACACCAACAGCAGTAAGTGGGAATTCAAAGAGAATACTTACCCTGTATCCTTCTAAATCCCTCATCTGAATCTGCAACAGAGAGAGGTCTCTCAAGATCTGTAGATTATCTTTATCTAGTTTGAGTGCATTCCGATAACACTTGATGGCTTCATCATATTTCTTATCAGAACGTTGCAAAAGACCATAGACATGCCAACCTAATGCACGTTAAGGAAGATAGTCACAGTTTTCACAAAATAACTGCAGTACATTTGTATTACAGACCAAACAACCTTCCTTGAGAATCAGCACCCTTATAAATTACGTTTGATTACTGCAGTCAGACTTTACTAAATACATTTTAAAAATATTAAATGCTTCCAAATAAGTCATTTTAAAAATCTTCAAAGTCACGTTCATACCCCCCCAAACGCTTTTATAAACTAAATGATCCAAACTCTACAAACTCCAGAAGAGTTATTCCTAGAGATGCATTGTTTAAAACTAATTACAGTAAGAACTCTTACTCCTAGAAGTGATTCATTCTAACAATACAATTGGTGTCTCAGTTTCACTGTTCCTCATTTGCCTATCTATAACCTCAATTACTCTTCAGATTTTACAGTAACGGAAAAAAACCAGCTATATTTTATTCATTGACAAAAGGAAATCTTAGCATTTCTGTGAGTCAGAAGTCTTTGTTACATTCTCAGCATCTCAGATTTCCATCAGTAGTGTGTCATCTCAATAGACTTCTCTCACAAGCATCTTTTTTTTATCCTGTAAAGATTCTGAATCCAAAGCATGAAACCAATGTATGTCATAGTAATGCATTACGCCGTGTCTGTTTACATCAGTCTCCAAGAGTCATATTAAAAGTAAGATTACTCGACACAATCTACCTTTTGCTACTCCAGGTTACCAGCAGCTCATTGAGGCAGTATCTTCCACAACAGTAAATCTGAGCTTACTTTGCTTTTCCAATTAAAAGCGGTTTGAAATTTCTCCCAAGCAGCTGTCCCATGTGCCCCTGAAGCAGCAAAACACCACAAATCTTGGGGAGCAGTATATGTATCCTTCACCCTCTTTCAATTAAGATGGCACAAATAACTCAGTTCTAATAACCAAAATACTTAAGAGTTATTATTATACTTAACTGAAACAGAAGCAACTGTTCCCTCCAAAGATAGAAAGTTCAGAAATCATTTATCTCAAAAAGTCGAGAAAGTACATAGAAAAGTCAATGGGTTAACCTGGTCAAATTAAAGAAACAGAACTAAGTTCCCTCTTTTTTAGAAAGATTCATGTCTTGAAGTAAGTTCTAGATATCAAGATACAAAGCAGGTTTGTAACCATCAAGAATAAAAGATATGTGACTTCAGATGAAAGACTTCTGAGAAGTCTGAAGGAAACTTCTGTATGTAAGCAAGACACCCTGTTTTGCATTTCTACAGGAACACCAAAATAATTTCAGCCAGCTGAAGCATACAAAAACTCTACATGCATCATTGAGGCTGCTAGTAGAGCTGCTATTGCTGCTGTGACAGTGTAAGACTAAACGGGAAAGGGGGACAAAATGATTTTGGATACAGTTACAGTTAATAGAGCCTAATACTGCAACTCCTTTCTACAGATCCTGCCTTTCCTATTTGAGTTCAAGTGTTCAGGACATGATCAAAGTTAAATGTAGCACCTTCACACACCTGCCTCAGAACTACTGATATTTTAATTGCTCACCTAGAGCAAGACAGTTCAGTCCAAAAGAATTTGTGTGCACTTTAACATTATACTTAGACTAAGACGATGCTTTGAGTAACTTCTCAGGCATCATTAACATTCCTGAATCCAAATGGTAATCTGGCTTAATCTTTTGTAAATCATTCTTCACCAAGCAATCATATAAAGAAAAGCATAAAACCATCCAGAAATACGTGGGTACAGTAGTCAAGACAGCCTAAGAAATTTTAGCAGCTGATACAAGCCAATAAAGGACAGTGCTACCAATTCATTACAGTCAACAGCTCTGGGCAGTCTTACACGTGTTCCCATTGTGTCCTGAGTATAACGTGGCGCTATCTGAAACAGTTATTTTGAAATAAGTATAAATATCTGACCAGATCATTACTCAAGTTATACCCAAAAATGGGTCAGGAGTAATTTGTAGTTTGACCAGAAAAATTTTGGATTTCTATGCAACTTCACATCAGCCATGTCCCCCCCCTAATCTCAATATGGGGAACTGCAGAAGAGTTGAAGAATTAAAATCTTCCACTCCTCCTTAAAGATCAAAACACTGAACTGACCAGCTGTACTTTAAACACCCTAAACACCTTATTTTAGACTGTTTTTATACAGACCACATTATGTACTTCAAAAGTATGTACTCGCGTAGCAACAAAATCATACATGCAGAAGTGAGAATACATAGCAAGAAGATCAAGCTTTGTATTACAAAGGATACAGACATGACTCTTTACATCATTACGAAGTCCTTTACGAACAAATTCATAGGCTTCTTCCTTCTTCCCTAAGCAGTTCAAGGTCAGTCCTTTCATGGCGAGCGTCTCTGTAAGGCATACCATATAGTTACGTGTCTGACTTTCCATATGGCAGTTTCACAGCACAGACACCCTTTGAAGTTGTTACACAGTGAAGCTCCCCATTAAATGATAAATTTAGATCAGGATAGCAGCCCAGCACAGCTGAAGACTGTTACACAGAAGCATTTCCTTTCTTGAAATTAGTCTTAAAAAAAACACTGCAGATTATCATACAGATGTGATCAACCACAGACAACACAAACTTTAACTAAAAAATACATTTAACCAGCTTTATGGGAGTTAACAATAAGCTAAAGCAATTTCAGAGAGTTTCTCAATGTGTGTTAAAGTTCCAGGTAGGCAGAACAAGAAAAAAAAAGTCATTAGGTTGTGTCATGCCCTAAGAAACCGATCTCTGTCACAGTCAGCTCCACTATTACAGGTTGCTTACAACTTATTAGTTAAGAGAAGTATACTTCCTGCTACTGTATTTTGGGGATTTGGGTACCTTCTCAAAGCCTTAGCATTTTAATCAACATTCCAAGAGGCACGAGATTCCAAATAATACATTGCTATTACTATTTCCCCTCCTCTTCCCCCATTACTCAACTAACACTGTGAAAAACACCTTAAATATAATGCATGCACTATACCTGAAAGGTGTTCCAGGTACCTTAGAAAAGGGAGTGCTTAGTTTTGCTCCCTGCCAGAAGATTATTAGTCACATTTTCATCATACTATTCTGTTTTTCCTCCAATTGCAATCTTTTCCCCAGTATTAACGACAACGTCCCATCATCTCAACCTGTCTAACACTGTGTTCTGTAAAAGTACACGTAAAGGGAATGATGATCCAAAATGAACCAAGGTCTTTCTTTTATTTTTAAGTTGCCCTACATCCACACTGTAAGAACAAAGCAAGCTAGAATAATATCTTCCCAATGATACCAGGAAGCTTGAAAAAGAGTATCCTCATTGTGGGAAGGAGGGCAAGCCTCCTACACCAGGGAGATCACTGTCCAGCTACAGCAATCCATCTGTTCGTCACCTTCTCACTAAATTTTTCAAATTCCTTGACTCTGAAGCTAAGTGTGACAACAGTGCAGCTTCCCATCAGATCACTTCACTGGCTTAGTTCTGCTTCAGCTGTTCATTCCAGGCTTTGCTCCCAAGCTTCAAACCCATTAGTGGCTCAGAGCCCAAGTAGTATGTGTACTGCCAAGGCAGCGAGTTGTCCTGGAAAAGTTTAAGAGGCAGCAAGAGCAGAAAAGACAGAGATATATACTGAGATGTTATAAAAACACAACTGCTAATAGAGAGAAATGCATTAGGTCAGAGCTGGACAAGCCACTCTAGCTTTGCAGCAATAAGAAAAACTGTACTTTTATCTCTAGGGGAAGTAATGAAGACAAGGAAGAAAAAGCAGACACTTAAGGAAGCATGAAAAGGATTAGTCAAACATTTTGCCAAGATCTGACAGTGTCAAACAGAAAAATAATTATACTGACAGTACGTGCACACTCAGCGTTAGGCTGCTTCAACAGCAGACAAAGAAGAAAGATGCACTGCATCAAAGGAAAGATTGGCTGAACCATGCAACAGAAGCCCTGTAATACAGTAAGACTACAGTATCTTATTGAGGATTAAGTTCTGACAGATGTAAATAGAAGCAACATTCTGCTGTTCAGTTTCCTGAAGTATTTATCAGAACAGGATCTCCAGATTCTGTCCTCAGCTTCAAGTGTTAGCACCAACAGTATTACACTTCACTCTTTACAAGTCAAAATTTGGTATGCAGTA
>JAOQGH010000001.1:173750714-173773000 GCA_025769975.1 Gallinago jamesoni | reverse complement strand
TTCTGTCCTCAGCTTCAAGTGTTAGCACCAACAGTATTACACTTCACTCTTTACAAGTCAAAATTTGGTATGCAGTACAGAAAGTTTATACACTTAAACAAAAGCAAGATTTTTAATTCATTGGCAGAATACCTTCGGATAATAGTCAAAAAAGGCTGAGCTTGCTATTAAATAGGAACATAAAAAAACCCCACACTAGCATTCTGACCCAGAAACCTAGAAAGGCAGCTTACTTGGAAGCTTCACTGAAGTGTGCTTCTACCATATGTATCTTGATCGTCATCATTCCACTACACAGAAGTGTTTCTAACTGAGCTAGAGTGGAAATTTGGTCTGAATGCACAACGACTGAAAAACCAGAGTAAGTATTCAGTCATAAGGACAGAACAATACTCAGCAACTAGCTCCTTTCTTTCCCAGTAATGTGGAATAGATCGATTATGCATTTAAACTCACAATAGTAGAAAAAAAAAAAAAAACACCACACTTTTAAATCTGCAGTTACCTCCATGTTCAGCGAATTTTGGGTTAGAGAGGATCATCTTGCAGAACTTGAGTCCATTTTTGTACTGCTTTTGTTCGTAACATTTCTGGAAAAAAGGTGGAATACAATCACTGAAATGCATTTAAAACCAGAGTACCTTAACATATTAGTATAAATGCAGTAGTTCCTGGTAATCAGATCACTAACGAGTTTTAGTTGAATATGACTATTCACATTACATTCCCTTCTTTCAGCATTCAGAACAGCATCTGCCTTCATTTACATGCAGCCAATGCTCTACCTCATGGTCTCCTTTTTGTAAAAAGTTAGCAATTCCTTTTCAATAAAAATAGGAAAGGCAAGAGTGTCTACTCAAGAGAATTTCTGAATTGAAGAAGAGACAGTCTTAAAGCATACAGATACTCCTTTCAACATCACATTTCGCTGGCCTAATGACCTCCCAGAGCAAGAAATCTCAGACAGAAGACTTTCCTTGTTGCCTATGTAGACTTTTGGGAGGAAGAGAGAAACCATGAAGTAGGATAGACCTATTGTAACCTCAAAAATCTATATATAGACACCCAGGGAGCAGAATTTACCTGGGAATTAAAAAAATTATCTAACAGCTAGCTGGAATAATACAGCTAATGGCTACTTTTAGATTTATTTAGGGTACCATTTACGTAATCACTAGGTAAACTGGCAAACAATGCAGTTCAGCTGTGGGAACACAAGGGAAAAAACCAACCATGTGAACTTGGGTCCCTTTTCTTCTTTGGAAAGACACTACCTGATGTTAATAAGTCTATAGGGTCTTAGTAATTTAAATCTGTTACTGATCACTATAGTTGATCACTTTAAAATAAGTTTATTTAAGCCAGTTAAAGGCATGCTTGCATCAGTAAGCATGAAAATGATTTAAAGTCATTTAAGTTTCTTAACTTGAAGGACACAAAAACCAAGGGGATTAACTTGGCACCATTTTCACTTAATATGGTGTATTGTCCTGCTGTAATTTAGACAGCTGTTCTCAGGAGAAATTATGTCATTTCAGCTATGTGCTTGAGTACTTTAACTGGCCATTCCCACTCCATCAATCTCCCAGGACAGACACAAAGTCTATGTTAAATTAATGCAAAGCATAGTAACTCCTTTGCAGATATAATACATCATCCCATTGCTTCCCAGGGTACAAGCAGCACAGAAACAGGGCTATGCTCAGTCTTGGGCAACTGGCTAAGGTGCCAGAACAAGGTTCCTCCTCCAGCTTGTGGGAAAGGGCTTAAGCGCAGTTTTTAAGTCTTTGTTGCCCGTAACTCAAGACACTTGCAGTAAATTACAGAATAATTTAGGTCAGCAGGAACCTTCGGAGGTCACCTAAATCACCCCTCAAAACAAAGAAAGCTAACCTTAATATTAGATCAGGTTGCTCTGCCTGGCTGACTTCTGGCAAGATGGCCAGGGAGTTCCCATTGGAGGCAAATAATTTATCCTATGGCAATTAATATTTAAACAGCAACAACAAAAAAACCTTTGAGAATTTCAAGATGAGAACTAGCTTCCACATCTTTATCTGAAATAACCCATGTTGAAGCAGAACTTGGAGTCCCTTCCCAGGGAAGGTCAAATTCTCCCATTCACATATTTTTTTTTGATTTATTTATTTCTTAACATAAGATGCTTAGTATCATTTTTAAAGAATCATACAAAAATCCTTTAAGAATGCTTTATAAGTTTATTCAGGTATGCCTGAAAAAAGTAATAGAATAGTGAACATTCATCTATAGTGTATAGTGTATTCATCTACAACTCTGCTTACAATGTTGTCTGAAGCACCAAATATACAACAATGCTTAACCATAGAACAGAAGCTATTTTAGACAAGCATGCACTTAAAATAAGACTAACTACTTGAGGAAATTGTATCTATTATCCTTGTTCTGACATTTTCATCCTGTAGAGTTCAGTTTCAGGCCTAGAATAAGAACACAACTTCAATAATTACAGAAAAAGAAGAGATTTTTGGAGGATAAACAAGACCACATTTTTTAAAGGCCAACAGACGGATGGAAAAGAGAAAAGTTAACACTCTCCACCAAGAAGCTCTAGTTTTAACATTCACAGTTGTCTGGCTCGCTGATAAGACATCCAGCATACTTGTACTTGTCAATTAACAGGTTAGCTCAAAACCAGCCACAAACCACAGCATTCCTTGCCCAGCTGCTAGTTACTAGACAAATAGAGGGTCTCCCTACAAAACCATAATGAATCAGTAGGTAATGCAACTTTATGCAACTCCACTGCTTATGGGACAAGCCTTGTTTGTTAGTCAAAGATAACTCCCAGCCCTGCTCCCTTCAAATCCATACATATACACCAATTGGTGTATTTGTATTTATGTATTTATAATTATGTATTTATACCAATTGGTATAAATGTACACCAACATAAGAGAGCAGAACTTTGTTCAGTAAAGTAAATTATTTGACTTTCATCATCATTACAGATATGCTGAAATGCTCACAGATTCAGTTACGTGGACAAGCCTGGGGCTTTAAAGCAACCAGACTTCATGAATGGACTGCTTTTAAACTTCTGTCCATCCAAAAACTGTTAATGAGCACACCACACACCACCTGTAACTTGTTTCCAGGAGACTCAAGTTTGATGCCATGTGATGCCATCTCATTTTGTAGTACAGATGGGAATTTTGTTGTTTAGAAACCTGATGTCTCAGGGATCTGAACAGCTCACTAATGTTATAAAGTTATAAAACAGAAGAACTTAATGTATCACTGATCAATCACATATGCATTTACACATAAATTACATTTATCTATTTGCAACATCAGGTTAGTAAAGGGAGGCTTTTACAGACTACCTCTCCCCAGGCAAAGCATTTGACACTTAAAGATCTCGTGTTGAGAGAACAGCTATGTTTTTCTCATACTGATGATAGAGTTAAATACACAGATCAGCAGTTTTATGGCTGAAGAACACTTCATTATGGCCCTCAGACATTAGTATTCACTTCTGAGGAGCCATCTAACAAAAAAAAAATAAATCTCAATTGGCTAATCAAAGACTGCAGTTATGGCAACCAATTCCCTTCCTCACTCCTTGTCCCTAGTCCCTCTTAACGTACTGAAGTGACGTATTATTTCATGAACCATTTTCATGTGAAGGCTAAATAAAATGTAGCACCACATTCATGGAACGAGGACACTTATTACACCAAATCAAATAGCAGTGTTAAGCACAGCAACCAGGTTTCCTTTACCAACTTAAATGTTTTAATAGTTTTAAGTTGTTTAAGATGGTCTGTGACTGCAACAGATGTGCAGTGAAGAGGTTCAATCCAGATGAGACACACCGAGCAGTCTCATGGTGAGCACATGTAAAGGGGAATTATAAGAAAGGTGGGGACAGACTTTTAGCAGGGCTTATTGTGATAGGCCAAGGGGTAGATTCACACTGGAAACAAGAAATTTTTTTTACAGTGAGGGTGGTGAAACACTGACACAAGTTGCCCAGAAAGACAGTAGATACCCCATCCCTGGAAACCTTCAAGGTCAGGCTGGAGTAGGCTCTGAGCAACCTGATCTAGTTGAAGATGTCCCTGCCTGTTGTGGGGGGGTTGGACTAGGTGACCTCTGAAGTCCCTTCCAACCCAAAGTATTCCATGATTTTACAGGCAAACGCTGATTTGGAAGTTGATTTTGCATCTCTTGACAAGAGCTTGTCAAACAATAAATCCAAACCACTGCTGGCAATTTAATGCTGTTCTCAGATCCTACCTGTGCAGCCCACATTTTATTAACACAGGTTTGCACACCGATAGGCTGCCTCACCAGAAACACGCTGACCATCAGAATCACCAATAAGAAAAACGAGCATTGCAACTAATTTAACTATTTCTAACTAGCTGAATAAAAGTTGCTTCAAGCTTTATGAGAACATAACTTGTTTAAATTCATTAGCCTTCCCTGATACTGTACTTCCACATAACCCTGCTTGTGCACCTCTCTGCACTCAGTTTCAACAATTTTCTTGAAGGTAGAGAGAAGATAGCATCTTCTCTCTTGTTGCCAAGATTTTGGTGACAAACTCTGGGGTTTTTGCTAACAGCTACAATCCATTTTAAAAAAATTATCTTATATTCTCAATACTTACCTCTTCAGTTTTTTAAACTGTGCACTTTTAAACTTTAAAACAGTTTAAAGAGCTGGGCTGGATAAAGAAGGAACCCAAGAGCTAAATGTGTAACATCAGAGCCTAGAGAAGAGGACAAGGCTTACACATCGAGCCCCTTGGAAAGGATGCTGGAAGTCAATTGTGCTGGAAAGCTGTCCAAGCCACAACTGTGATCAGGTTCAGCAATAAAAAGCCCTCAAAGTTATCACTGACAACAACTCTGATCAGCAACTTTTCCTAGGAGCTGCCAGTTATTTAGGGGCTGTTCTTATTATTAATACATATTTCTGACCAAACCCAGGCACAATCAATACAGGAACATCAGCATACTGTCAGTAATCTTCTTAATTGGTATTTAACACTTGGACCTTTTCAAAAGCCTTCCTTGTTTTATTGCACATCTATAAAACAATGTCATCTGTATCTCACAGACAATCTATGATTCTCACAGTCATTGATGAAACTACGTATCCAAGCACCTTCATGACAGAGGCAGAACTCAGCATATCTTGTTCCAATGCTAACCAATAATAATTACCAAATTATTCACCAATTTGATAGCAATATCTGACACTATCTTGTTTAAATGATATACAATTAAGTTCCAAAAGAGTTCAGCTTTCCATCTGTGTTGGAAATGCGCCTTGTATCATGAAATACTTGGATACTTGGCAATAGTGACACAGGAAAAGAAAGCATCATGATACTGTTAGATTTCAGAGATAGACTAGGGTCCTCTACATGACGTTCCCTAACCAGCAATTCTCTCTCCACACTGATTTCAGTTCACTGATGTTTAAGAGAATGGGAAAAAAAAAAAAAAACCCAACACCCATCAGCCAGAAGGGGCTTCAGCTTATAGAGACCAAGGAAAAATTTCATTACTACTTTCTCATTCCCACAGCATCCTAGATTTCTAGTCCCAGGACAACCCTTCCAGTATATCAACACATCCTTCCAACCTTTCCCTCAAGCCCTGCTGGTATTGTATATATGCATGGCCATCCCTACTCCCTGGTAAGGGTGGCTAATCTCATCAGCTGATATAAAAAGAAGATGAAGACAACCTAGCTCCAGCCTTGCTTGCTCCCCCTGTCAATATGGAAAGGCCACATAGCTCTTCCCCCGACCCAGGGACTTGGCAATGCAGAACAGTGCTGAGTCAGACCACAGATGGTGGCGTACAATGGAATATGTGGTCAGCATTATATACAGTGGTAACATTTTGATCAAAGTACTAAGATCACAGTAATATCTAAGCTTTTACTATCATTCTCTGTATATAGCATTTTGTCCTTGAACCAGCTTTTTCCAATCAAGTTCAAAACATATTACAACTGTTACTGTACAGGATGCAGGTGGAAATCACTGTTGTTTGTACTCCATTATTGGCAGAAGAAAACTGATATTGTATTTATTATCAGAAAGAACATGTGTGATAAGAGAATGTTGTTTCAACATTTGTCAGAGTTAACAGCCCTATAAACTATGCCTTTTAAAGAGGGAAGCTCATTATTAAAAAGCTTGCCTTTAACACCTAGTCTAATTTTGGGCTGTGCACACACAGGTAAGACAACTTTAACCCCCAGCATATCCTTTTCTTCAAAGGGGCAAAAACAAGAGAACACATGGTAGGAAGAGCTCTTCTTACAAGCACTTGGCATCTGTGATTTCCTCACTATCCGAGTTAGTAGGGCTCTCTGCCATTTATGAACATGTGTATATCTCTGCAAAGCAGAAATCGTAACAGCAACACTAGAAATGAGACAAGTCATAGCCCTATGACACATTTTCTACTGTTTTTTAATATGCACTTTGTGTAGAAGTACTGAAGAGACCTATCTGCCCCACCTCCTGGGATGAAACTGCAATTAGCCTAGCAGGAACTCAGACTGAGCAGGTGCTCCACAAGCTAGTGGAACTGCATCTGCCAGCAGTTAAGCAAATAAAACTATCAACATGAGTGCTGTTTTGCCAGACCTGATAGACATAAACATATAAATTTCAGGCTTTAAAAAGTTATGCTTTTATTTAGACATCTTAAGGCAAGTTCAAGGCAATTACTGATGCAAGCCTTAAATGCTAACTGCATCTCAACACTCCCTAGAAGGTTTCACAGCAATCCAGACAAAAAAGTTGCATGAATCATAACAGATCAGGCCAGAGATATCAGACTTACCTGGTTCAGGCCACCAGAGGCAAGATACGAGTGGCAGATGCATAAGGAAAGGCTTATGAATAAGAGAAGCATTATTACAGTTATCTCCAGAATGTTCTCAGCCTCCAGTTATTTGTGCTTCACCAATCCTCTGAGCCAAAGGCTATATATTCACACACGCTCAAAAAAGTAAAGGGCTGCCCCCCACTACACACAAACCTTGAAGTGCCTAAAACTTTTCATACCTACTACATCTTCCAAAGAGTTCCACAGTATAACTACCTTTTTGTTAAGAACTTTTTGTTTGGAACCTGCTACTTTGCACCCATCATTTCTACTAAAATGCCAACGAGGCATAACAGCTTGAAAGCAGGCGAGTCCCTACTTCTCCAGGCTGTTCCTCAGTTGAGGATCTTCTTTTAAGTTCTTTCTCCTTCAAGAAGGTAATTTCACACTTGCATCCTTCTTCTGAGGCCAAGCAGGCAGGGAGTACCAGGGGAAAAAGCAACATACACAGAACTACTGCAAATGCAGACCTGTAGTATACTTAAGTGGTGGCCTAAAAGCATTTTTCTCTTCGTGACTCCAGGACTCACCAGCTTTCAACTACCATACAAAGAGATAGTTTTAAACAACCTCAAAAATCCCCAATCTCAGGAGCAATCCAGCTCACAGCCCATACTACATCTACATTAAATTAGGATTTCCAAGTCAAACTCACCTATGAACAATTTTACTTGCTATGACCCAACTTACTCCAGAAACATGAAGTACTTCTGCATGTTTTCAGATGGCCTTCACCTCTGGTGCCTGAGGAGTTCAGTACAACTCAACTCTTCTTGCTATTCATCACTTGTTCTGTCCAATATAACCATAGGCAATTAAATTCCAGCACAAAACACAATGGGACTTAATTCTGAAAAGTTATCATTTATACATACAGGAACTTTCCTTTAAAAAAAACAGTCCCAAGTGAATAAACAACCAACACCATTCCACGGAAGCCTGCTTTATGAGCCTTTCACAATGACATTTACAAACTCCTTTTGAAAAATTAAACCAGGAATATTTATTTGGGATAAAGTCTCCTCCAAATCAGACCTCAAATCACTGACAGATGTGAGGCATGATTTTTTCCCTTGCCAAAGTCTTACGTACTCTTAACATTAGTCTATCATCTATCCTCCACAACTCTGTCATTTTAGTAGCCTGAGCTGGCCAGGCATCCTCACCACCTCTTTTTGAAAGGAAACAGCCTACGCTCTTCCTGTGCTGCCCCTCCTTAACAGCACATGTAACAACCATACCACATATCAGTCTGATTAGTTACACCATATTTTTGATGACAGCTCCATACTCTTATCTTTGAAGGACAGGGTCTTTAACAGAGACCTCAAATGTGTACTACTCCAACAGTGGATTACAACAGCTACATCAACTAAGTTATTAATTTCATTTGGGAGGAATTAACAAGAATAGCATCACACCTTTCCAATTATTGAGTTTAATAGTTTGGTAATTCCACCACATCATTACTAGGAGACTGACTTATGCATCTTATAATCCATTATTCTTTCATTAAATAAAATGAAAAAGACTTTTAGAATTTTATGAATCAGAATTAATTTAATTAACTCCTACAAACACTTGCATATTTATATTTTACAAAGAAGAAATCTCTTAAGATTATTGCGGAAGTCAGGAAACAAAAAAGACACTACAGAGAACCTGAACAACTCAGAGATAGGACACTTAAGATAATTTTTAAGATTTCCTCACCCAAAGAAGTGGAAGATACATCCCTGAGTGAACTAAGCAGCAACAAGTCACTGCTAGAAAGGGATGTACTTGCAGACTTTTTGTGTTTAATTAAAGTCAAACAAGAGTAAATGGCTAAACTGGTCTCAGAGTAATGCCTTGTATCTGAAGAGGTACTAGGACTTAGCTCCCTCATGCCAGGATGAAATATTCACAGGCTGGCCCTTCCTTAAGGGAAACATATTTGCAATTAAAGCAGTAAACCTTATTTTATGCAACAACAATATGTGGAATTCACTAAGAAATTAAAGGATTAATTAGTTACAAACATGACACCGTCCACAGTTATATTAGAAATGAAATAAAAAAACACTAGACAAAACCTTACACTGCATGACACTGGGCAGACACCAATCATTATTACAAGATACAAAGCATTTCTTAAAAACAACAACAAATTGGCAAGTAACCCATGAAAGTACAACAACCCCATGGCTTTCCTCTGAAGCACTCATAGGGACTACTACCATGCCCTGCCCAAACAGAGATGATTTGATGCTATAAAGCCGAAGTTTAAAACTAATTTTAAGATGACACAGTTTATAATCTGGGTTCTCAGTAGAGAAAACACAAAGCTGCTTAAACTGAAACATACTTTGAAGGTAAGCTGATGACTGTTTTAAACACACAAAAGATCTGCCTAAGATCACTAGAAGTAAGCACCAAATACACATTACCAAACTTCAGTGTTAACAAGAAGCATTTTTAAGCTACCAGTCTACATGTTTAGTTCAGATTGCATCTGCCCCATTTGCTTAAGTGACATGAGCTAAAGACTGACTTTAAGTAGCAAGAAACACCCCAGCATTCCTATATTAATTCTTCTTTGCAGATACCTTTCTCTTTCCGAAAAGGGGGAGCCAGGAAGCTTTTCAAACACTTCCTCCAGGCCTTCCAGGAGACTGAGCAGTGAAAGAACAGAGCCTGAAGTTGCTCAGCCCCTCCCTCGCAAGCAACATCACACCTTCGAGCCCCATCAGAGCTTCCAGGGGAAGAGCACTAGTCTGAGAAAAAGCCCCTGTAGAACAGTAGAAGTAAGGCTTAAGAAGTGAAACAGACTTGGAAGTCAGGACAGCAAGAGAAATGAGCTCTAGCACTAGCTACACGGTAGTACTAAGAAACCACAACCGCCACCTATGCTGCAATTGCTATTATTAATTGCTATTGCCCCAATCACTTAACAGCTAGTTTTAAGTCAGCTTGTTCAAGTACTGCCAAGCATGCGGGCACACCAATTGATGTGGCTTAAAGACTGTTTACTCAGCTTCCTGAGCAGACTTCACAGCTTACACTGAGCTCCATATGAGGCCACAGTGGTCTGGGCACCTCTAAGCTTGCTGTGCTGTAATGTGGGCATCTTGTTCAGACTGTTGATAACCTGTCTCACATGTTACATCATGCACCAAGTTGCTGACTCCTAAGTCATTCTCATGATCTCCAAATGAGTTTCCCATTTCATAACTGCTAATTATCCACAGAGTGTTTGTAAAAATACTTAGTCTTAATATACAAGTACAGTTTCCTCACATCTGTTCCAAGTGATTAAATCACTACATGCTTGTAAGTTCTTATTATACAGCCTCCTACATAATTCCCCCTCCTCCCCCTTTTTAAAATGCCCATAGCATCCCTAGTAATTTCAAGTATTTGGGCAGTGCCAAAGTAGGCAAAAGCTGCTTCAATTAGAGAAGAACCTTTAGCACTACAAGCTGTATTGACTACACTAAAATGCTCTGAAACATGTCAGGCAAACAGAGGGTTCAATTTGTACTACTTAGACAGTAGTATTCCAGACATGTAGCCATGAAAAAGTAATAAGAAATTAAGTTTCAATAAGTATCAATACACGAAGTGACAAGCCAACCAGTAAAATAATTTGTGATTAACACTTCAGGAATTGTGACTAGCCAGTACAAGGCACCACTTAAACCTTCTGAAGGCTTCAGAAAGTAAATTTCCGTATGAGTTTCACTGAAGTTTTATGCACCTCTTTCCCTTACATAAGCCCTTACGTTTTGTCCACTGCTTAATACAGAAAAAAAAAAAAGTTGTCCAAAATAAGCTCTCCAGAAAAGCTCTTCTATATTTCAGTTGAAAAAACTTCAGAAGTGACTGCTACTGTGAACTTGTTTGCTACTAGTAAGAATAATCACTTAACTGTTCTAATATTAGTCATTTATTTTTAGCAGAGAGAAAGAGGAGTGCTAGAATGACTTACTAAGATGCATACCACAACCATGCAGTAAGCAACAAATCACCATTAAGAACCATTAAGTCTTAAAATCTACACACTACCCAAAGCAGGTAAAAGAAAACAGCTCCAAAGCACCTGCCGAAATGCACCAGCTACACAGAGAGTACACAGGCTTACACACACAGTGCTTGTTTTGAGCTCAGCTTCCTGAAGCTAAAATGCTCACCTCTCAACCACGAAGTTATTAAAACTAGCCTAACAAATTCCCACACAAGTGAAGAAATCTGTGCCTGCCAACAGATTACCACTGTGCTGCACGGACCTCCCCTGCCTGCCGACGGAGCAAACTGGCACAAAACGCCTCAACTTTATTGAGGCTGGAATTCCATTACTATTGCACTGAAAAGCTTGGGACAGAGGGAATCTGTTGTTTTCTTGTGGATTATGGTTTGGTGTTTTTTTCTTAGGGGTGTGTGCGCATGTGTGTGCATCTTTCCATAAAGAGTTAGTGCTATAAAATATGCAGTGATTGAGCAGAAACTTGGAAGTGAGCTCACTCTTTAAAGTCACCTCACAAACACCAAATGTCCTTTGCACCATTACCTCTCGGAGAGCTGCCCCAAGACAATAATTCGGTCAAAGCAGCCCCGCACAACAAAAGTTGAGAGAAGCCCACAGAGTTGGGATACTTTAATCTGTCAAGCTCCTTCAACCACACTTCAGACCGCCCTGCGAACCAGCTTTAAGCGACTCCCTCTACTAATAACTGATGTTCTTACCGAGAGCGAAACACCTACGGAGACCAACTTAGCGACACCAAATCCCTGCTGCGCTTCCACCCCGCTTCGAGGTCTTCTCCCACCCTCCCGGTGGCGGGGGAGCCACTGCGGTTGAGCGCCCCACCAACCCCTCAGAGAGACCCCCCAGGGTACAGCAAGCGGCCGGGGGAGACAGGGGGTAAGGATGACAGTTCCCCCCGCCAAAGCCGCCGTCCCCAGCCGCCCACAACCCCCCCTCAGGGTGCGGGAACGGGCCCGCCTCCACCGGCGGAGCCGAGAAGGACGGAGCGGCGGCGGCCCGGAGCTCTCCCCGGAGTTACCGCCGCGGGCGGGGAGGAGGAAGGAGAACCGCGGGCCCCGAAGGAGCGGCGAGCAGCTGGTTCCCACCCTCCTTCCCGCCCTCGCCCGGCCGGGGGCGACACCGACCCTCCCTGCCTTCCTCCCCCCCCGCCCCCCCAGCTTTCCACAGAAGCGAGAGGGGCTCGCCCGGCCTGCTCGGCGGGCCCCAGACAAAGGAAGGAAAGGGGAGCGAACCGGGACGAGGAAGCAGCGGCGGCGGCTCCCACCGGACGAGCGCGGCCGCCGCATCCTTTTTTCCCCTCGGCCGGAGCCAATTCCGGCAGCGGGCGAAGCGAGCCGCGCCACGGGTGGGAGAGCGCCCAGCAAGGCCGGCGTGTGAGCGGAAAAGAGGAGGGAAAAGCGCCGGCGGACGGGGAGGTTGAAGAAGAACAGAGAGGAGCGGGGCCAGGGGCTCACCAGGATCCGCTTGAAGAGGTTGCTCTCCTTGGGCGGCAGCGGCACGGACGGCATGGTGCGGGCGGCCCCAGGGCAGGCACGGCGGGAGGGAGTGGAAGAAGGGGGAAGGGGGGGGGGGGGGGCTGGCGGGGGCGGCCCGGCGGCTGTCGGTGCGAGGGAGGGAAAAGAAAGGGTGAGGGAGGGGGAGAGGGAAGGAAAACCCCAAACTCGGCGGCGCGACTCCTGCCCGAGCGGCGGCGGCGACTCTAACTCATTGGCCTGCACCGCCCTCCCCGCCGGCTCCCCTCAGACGCGGCGCGGGAGCGCGGCCCCTCTGCGCAGCTGCCGGGGGAGGCCTGGCCGGCCCGCCTGACGCTGCAAAATGGCAGCCGGGGTCCCCTCCGCGCAGGCGCACCGCCGCCGGGCGGCCCCCCGCTGCTCCCCCTACTCACACATACACCCCCACCACCCCTGCTCCGTGTCAGGCCGGGGCCTGAGAAGGGGATCAGCTGGTGGGTGAGGGCGACTTTTTGCGGCGCCTCGCTCTCTTAGTATCTCCGGCCTGAGGGAAGGCCTTGTTATTTATCGCCCCTGAGGGGAGTTAACCTGCCGTGGGCTGGGCCGGCGGCCCTGAGGCGGGGAGCCCTCGGCAAGGCCCCGAGGGGAGGAAGGGAAGGGGGTTGCCACCCGCGGAGGTTTGTCACAAATAGCGACTCCCCCTCGCCCGGGTCGCGGCGGTTTCCGAGGCGAAGGGGGTTTTGTAGCGTTTGGCCTCCGCGGCTGGGAGGGGAGGGAGACGCAGAAAGTCTCCTTTGTGTGGTGTCTGCCCTGCTTGTCTGCCTCTGGTAACCCAGTGGTGGTGGCTGCCACCATCCCCTCTTTTTCTGCCTCTGGTAACCCAGTGGTAGTGGCTGCCATCCCACCAGCTTGCTCAAAGTGGTTATTTTGGAGAGCCAGGCTGCCTGAAAGCCTTGGGAGGTATTGCTGGAGGAGAGCAAAACTACAAACTGCAGAGCTTTTGAGCGGCTGCCGGCTTGCAGTGCCTGGGCTTGTAATTTAAGGGAAGAACAGCAAAATCAGCAGTCAGGCTTTAAGCAAGTGGGGATGTCATCTATTGCATTTGATGTGTTTTTCAGCAGTTGGTTATGTAAAACTTCCCAGCCCTATCGTGCCCGCTTAGAACAGTAAGCATTTATTCACGGCTTGGCTCCTTTGCCAAAAGAGGTTTAAGGTCTTTTGGAAATAAATTTCTCTTGTTATTCTCAGAAATTGTTCTTAAATGAATCTTTGCAAAAATTAAAAAACAACAACAACAACAAAAAAACCAAAACCAAAAAGTAACGAACCGGAAACACTGAAACCACATGGCCTGGGGCATTTACTTAGAAAGAAAACTGGTTAAACTGTCAAGGTTACAAGCAGTTATAAAAGACCATCTTACAAGGTAAAAAAATAGGCAGCTTCTATTAGAATCTCTGTTTATGTAATTACCCTTCAAAAATATTAATTATATTTTGGTATGTTGTAAAGGGATATTAATTTTTTAATAATATGGTTATCCACCTACCATCAGAGATGATGAACATGATAGATACCCACAATAAAGCAATTGTGTGGAAAATAGTATATAACAAAAGCCAGTTAGAAAGGCTGTGTACTTAACATATTTTATTTGTTTACACATAAAAGTAGGTGATTATGTGACCAACAGGATCCCAAGCAGTGTGTCTTTGGCATGGCACAAGCCTTGCTGAAGCTGATGGACATGATAGCTTCTTTCCTTTTAGGCTAAAAGAGGGAACAAGAGAGCGGACGATTTATTGGAAGAGAGTAACCTGGCTAACACCCTAACTTGAGGACTAATAATTAGAAAAAGAAAATATGTGGTAAGCTTAGGAAGCCTCCTTAGGTAAAAATAGCAAAGGTGAGGAGAATATTAAAGAAGCCCAGTGTATGCTTTGCTGGTTCTTCTTAGCTAAGCATCAGTTTGTGGCCACTGTTTTTGGTGGATGGTGGTTGTTACTAGTGTTGTTTTGTTAATCTGTTTAGATGTATAAGTTTCTTTGTAGAGGGGCTATCTTTATTATGTTTGTATCTCACTGTTTTGTTCTGGCATACTTCTAATGATGTCAGTCACCTGGGTCACTGACAGCAGTATGTGTATTTTCCACATGCTGTACCCAGTTCACTGTTCTTTCTGCTACATGGTGAAGTTGCTGCTGGGTTTGATATCAGATGTTTTCAAAGGAGGAGTGCTGTTGACAAGGATGGCCCACTTAACTTTGCCCTGCTGCATCATTTTCAGAGCCTGGTTGTACCACAGCACGTATTCGGTGGTGTTTATAACTAGCTGAAGCTTTGACTTTATGAGCTCTAGTTTTCCATCTTAGCAAAAGGCATGTTATGCCTTTGGTTGGGTTGAGTGATAAACAGATGCATCTCCAAGATGATTAGGCAAATACTGTGCTAGGTGGACCTTTGGTCTCAAGCAGTAAGGCTGTTCTTGGCAGCTAAAGGTCTCTGTTTCCTGCTAGTCCAAATACTGGAAGGGACGCTGCCTGAAAATAGACAAATTGCAAATAAGAGGCAGGGGTTCGATTTGCATTTAGACATGTGTCTGCGTTAAAAAACTGTGTTAAAAGCAGCAAGAAAAGGAAAGCTGGGAGGCAATAAAAGAAATGTTTGTGGACTAGCTGGGAAAGAATAAACAAAGAAAGGAGCTTTTAGGGGAGGCAGAGCTCTAGTTGAAAATGAGGTTTGGGAGTGCAGTCAAAAAAACTTGTCATTTAATCCCACTGTGCTGGGCAAAACAAAGCTCTTCCTACAGGCTTTGTTAATAAACAGGACTGTATTCAAGACGCGTATGATTCTGTCACCAGTTTTTCCTTCAAACAGAAAGAATTGAGAAGTCAGTCAACAAACTATTTGGGTCGAAAGGGGGAGCAATATTAAAGTGATATATACGTTATAACAAGCTTGTCGTTTTGCCTCTCACTTGATTCTGTGACCTGTCAACATCACTTGGTGAAGTTGTGGCACGATGCTTGCAGATTGCTAAACCCAGTTAGGGCCCCCTGAGCAGAAAAGGGCCTCTGTGTGGGCAGGGACAAGCAGATTGTAAGGCCAGGAGCCTGTTTTGTCTGATGAGCCATTTCTATGCCTCTGGTTTCTAAAGCAATTGGCAGTTTAGGATTGCCAGATTTTAAAGTACAGGACTTCCATATCTGTCCCAAACCCTGAAGCCTCGCTATATTTCTGCTGTTGCTCTGCCCTTCTGCGGGGACATCCCGAGAGATGTCTTTTTGGGCTGCTGTGGTGGCTGAGGAGGGCAGTGGCACCCTGCCCCAAGCAGCCTCCACCTCCAGACCCCTGATCCTCACCAGCTCCATAGGCAGCTGCTTCAGCCGTGCAGGTTGTAAGGCATCAAAGCAAACCGTGAGGGAGGTGGAAGTACAGATGGCAACGGGATTTCCCATCCTTCATCCTACTCGATTCCCATATTGCATACTAAAAGCATATGGTAAATATGGGGATAGAGTGTTATTTTATATGTTTTGAATGTGAGAGGCATGGCCTAGGTCCTGTGTATCTGGTGTGTATCTGATGGTGTATCTGGCAACCCTGCTGACAGTACAGAGTCCAGCCCTTGTCTTGGCCATACGGTCACTGCCTGGTCTGCTGCCTGGTCAGGAGGGCTGAGAGTTTGTTACAGTCTCTGTATTCACATTCAGAGTTAAGTTAAGGAACTCACTGTCAAGGCATAATAAAAACTGAATCATGATTGCATTTAATCAGAGGCTTTAAGTAAGAACTACTACTGGCTGGAGTAGAAGCTGATTTGATTTTCCTTGGCCTACCCTATTCCTTTAAAATCAATTTTTGTGTGTGTGGTCTGCTTACAGTTTTCATGTTTTTATTAGCTTATCGGTTGTCCTCCCATAGATCACCTTCCCAAGATCTTTAAGTGTCAGATTGCATATTTAGAGTCCCAGGGCAAGGATAATTTTATTATTTCCTTTGACTGAGGCCTAAGTCACAGTGGCAGAAGAGTGAGGGGTGGTGGGAACGGTGGCGTCACACGGGGCAGCACAGCAGGCTCAGGCCTGGAGAAGCGCCTTGGAGGTTTCAGGCTGCTATTTGCTGTGGCCCCTTGGTAGATTGGATCAGCTCTGGGGTGGGTCCTGTTCTCTGGAAGAGCCTTTTAATTTGTTTGCCTTGCCTTCTGTCCTGGGGAATGGAGCAGAGCTGGAATCTGTCCTCAGATCTAGACAAGCCATTAGTTATCATTTTGTGTGCTGATGAGATTTGATCCAAATCCCTCCTATCCATCTCATTTTCAGCCTTTTGGAATGTTTACCTCACCAAACCCCGCTGATGTTGTATGTGCCAAACACCAGATTTTTACCTTTTAAAAATCCTGTTGAGTGACAGTAGCTGGGAAGAAACTCAGCGCACAGTGGGTTTTCAAGCATTTACAGCAGAGCTGGATTTGCTCTAATATAAGAGAGGCAGGGAAAGTTACTAGAAAGGAAACTTCAGAAGATAGAATAACTTTTCAATCCAAGTGGGGCATGTAAGGGAAACGTAAAACAGTCTCAAGCAGCAGAATTTTTCATTTTAGATGTTTGAATACATTTCCCTCCTATAGCGTATATAGCAAAGAGTAAGTAAAGTGAATTTTTGGGTGATTATAGGCATAAAAAACCAATGTTACTTAAGTTTTTTTAAAATGCAAGTATGATTAGGAAGGTAGTTGTATAATCTGTTTAATATTAGCTATTAAAATGTGCATATACATAGTGTGTTTTAAAAAATGCCTTATTAGGAAGCAGCAGCCTATTAGTGTAATGATAATCTGAACAGTTACGCTTATTAATATTTTATAACTGATGTTTTTCTTTAGTAGGATAGTAATAATTCATTTTAAATATAATTGAATTCTGAGCTTTGACATAAAGTGGAACTTAATGTTGTTTTATGTAAACTTCTCTGAAATTAGCCTCTGAATTACCAGATTTGAAATGACGTGTGTTTTCAGCCCACGTTTTGGGAAAATACATGGAAAAGTGTATGTAACAGAACAGTTTAGAAGTTGGAAAGAGAAGTGAAATATTCCCGATTGCTGTTACTCTTGCCGTTTCCTCCAAAGTGCGCTGAAGCCAGGGTGTGTGTTCCTGGGAGGAAGAAAACGAAGAGCTGTTTTTATGGTTGCATTCCCCGTTTTTTATTTCGGGGCTTGCATTTCACAAAGCCAAGCAAAGCCCACCTTTACTGACAGCGTTGCTGGAGCCATGCTGGCGGAGCTTTGGTGAGGGTACCCCATGTCCCCCGTGGGCTGGCCGTGTTACGGAGGGCTCGCCAGCCACGCGGACCTGAGCCAAAGCCGGAGCATGCCGGGAGTCCTGTTTTTCATCAGGCATGCTGGGACTGGGAGTTTTTCCGCTCTACTTCCCGTCTGCCATGGCCTCCTGTTTCAAGGTAGGATCTGTCCGGTGCCGATGTGTGCAGACGGTGAGTTACAAAGCTTCTCGGTGGGTGCAGGGGAAGTGGAGCCCCCCATAGTCACCCTCGGCCACCGCTGAGTGACCTCTGCCTGCTCCTGCCTTCCCCATCCACCCATAACCCCTGCAAGGAGGAAGGGCTGCCAGGGGGACTTGGTGCGCAGCTTTCCGAGGGTTTGCTCGGGGTGGGGGGCAGAGGTGTACCAAAGGTGGCCTCGGAGGCACAGCCCTGAGCTGTTTCTCTTACGGTGTGCTTTGAAAGACATGCTCCTTCTGTGTACCTACATATTCTTACATGCCTGAATTAATTTGCATAGGGTTAATAGCACCTTTGATTGTTAGAAATGATTTTTTAAACTTCTTAAAGTGGTCACAGCGTTGATAACTGTTTTTTGTCTGGAAATATATTTTTTTTGTTGTTATTTAAGTGACAACTAAGTTATATTGTAATAAGACAATTACAGTTGTCATTTTTGCTTACTGGTTTTGATTTGTGAATGTGCACGGGGTAATTTTGTCACATAAAAAGTTATTAGAATCTGGTTTGGAAAGCAGTTAATAGGTCATCTACTGGTCATAGCTCTGTAAAAGTTTTATGTGTGCTTATTTCTGCACAAATGTAATGCAGCAACATCTCTGAAAAGGAGATACCTTTTTTATTTAACTTAGCAAAGTTATTTTACAATTTCTTTTTTTGTCATGCCATTACTTAGGCTTTTTAGGCATTTAAACCCAAGAATTTTATTTTTGAGAGCTCAGGCAGAACAATAGTACACATCTGTTACTACTTGAGAATGTTGCTTCTTAATAACACCCGCAAAAATGATTAACATATTTAATTAAGTAATAAAATCAAATGAAATATAAAATCAGTATTTATTTTTTTTTAAATGAGTTAATGGTGGTTAGCATTTGACCAAACCCCCATCCCTGTAGGTATTCAAGGCCAGGTTGGATGGGGCTTTGAGCAACCTGATCTAGTGGGAGGTGTCCCTGCCCATGGCAGGGGGTTGGAACTTTAAGGTCTCTTCTAAGGTGATCTTTAAGGTCTCTTCTAACTCTAACCATCCTGTGATTCTGTGATGGGCCATGCAGACCTGAAGCAACTCCAGTGCTATCAGCAGAATTAGGTCTTTTGGAATTGAGTTTATGTGTGCCCATGAGCAGCTAAGCCCGGGATTCTGGATGATGAGCCAGATTTGTGCCATTTTCTGTTCCCTTCCCTAGTGAAGGGAACGTGATCCCTCTGCTACAGCTGGGTTTAGTCACTAGAACAAGCCATGAGGGGTATTGTTGGCTTCCTTTAAATTACAGCAGTCCTGAAATTGCCACTGAGGGTTCAATAGCACCTGGTATCCGGGGAATCTGAGGAAGTTGCAGAAGTACTAAAGGTGCTTCCCTCCTTCTGTAGGTAGTAAAACAGACATCCAGGCAAGCAAGATGCAGTACTGCTGGTATTACTGCGTATTGCTATTTTGTCATTGTGGACAAATGGATGAAAGTAAATAGGTGAGGGTAATGGGTGAGTTGAAGAGATACACAGAAGTTCTTGTCACTGAAGAGTAAAAAATAATTGTCAGAAAACTGAAGTGTATGTTTCAAGGAGATCCTTTTGCAAAAGTTTCATGCTCCCATTTTCTCTGAATCCACTTTTTCTTGGGTAAAAATCAGCAGACAGGATTGTGACACTGTCAGAGAGATTAAGGAGAACCTCTTTATTTGTTAAACCTTTTCCGTGTGAGTAGTCGTAGAGTAAGAATGATTTCACTTTATTCCTCTTGGTAGACCCTTGCACTCCAATATAAATTTTTGGAGCACAGTAAGAATTCATAGCATAGTTTTTAATGCTGATGATATAAAGTGAAGAGAAAAGATCTTTCATAGAACCACAGTAATGCTAAGGGGAGCCTGTGTCCTGCAAAACCGCAGGCCAAGTGTCTCAGAAAAATACAGGAGTTGCATTTCAGAGTTCTTACTTTTTGGATAGAAAATGTTTATAACACTTATATGTAAATATATCGTGGGAAGGAGGACATGTGACTTAAAGCACCTGTGCTTATGTCTTACATAGTACATATATGCATGAGTAATTTCTTGTAAGAGTATTGTAGTCCTATTGATGAATCTGCTGCAAGGTCAGTTAGATGTTCCTAATGTTCTCCTGCCAAAGTTATATTTCATTACGGTAGTGGGTATAATTTTGCACATTAGTTCTGCACATTTCATACATTCTCTGTATATAATTCTGCACCTCTAGTATAGATTTGTCTTCTGTGAGCAACATTTTTCTTTCACTGGTAAGGCATGAAATGGTTGGATTTTTCCAATTAGACATGTGGCAAAATGAAGCTGTTGTCTGTAAAGCCACATCTACAGTAGCTTTTCCACAGCATAAATAAACTGAAGAGGTAAGGCAGGAGACCTTTTCCAACCCTCAGTCAGTATAATAATAAGAGTTTCTATTTTAAACCTTACTTTTGTCCATGACAGTTGTGTTTGTGTTGGTGTAATCAAAACAGGATTTGGGCCTGATACAGTTTTTGTGTTTGTTTGGCTTTGTGTTTGTTTTTAAGAACAGAATGCTCTATTTTTCCAGAGAATTAACAATGGTGCATATACTGTCGACTTTTAATTTCAGGTGGTGGAAAAATAAGAAACAAAATGAAACCTTTCCAAAGTGTCTGTCTTCTTAAGAACCTGCTTGCCAGTTGCTACTGTCATGGTCAGCTTCACAGCTGCCTTCTCCCTCCTGTTGCAAAGAAGTTAAGTTATGTGGTGGGACTGCACAACTGTGAATTTTGGAGGCCAAAATCTTTGTTGGACACGGCTGGATTCACTCTGTCTTTTAACAGTCGGCATAGGAAAACACATCGGGATTCTCGAGTGTTGTGGAAGCATGAGGCTGTGCAGAAGTATCTGGAGACTCTAAGCAAAGAGTACCAGCAGGTTAGTCGTCTGTTAAATGCTGACTCAATAAATGACTTTGAGCAAAGAACCCTGAGGAAGAGATGCGCCGATCTGTCCCCCATTGCAGCTGCATT
This sequence comes from Gallinago jamesoni, assembly GCA_025769975.1. Classification (NCBI taxonomy): domain Eukaryota; kingdom Metazoa; phylum Chordata; class Aves; order Charadriiformes; family Scolopacidae; genus Gallinago; species Gallinago jamesoni. Next base: position 173,752,096 of record JAOQGH010000001.1, on the reverse strand, counting down.
TCAAGAAATCAAAGCGGCTGAAAGGGAAGTTGAGGAGTTAGAAGCAATGTGCAGAGGTAAGGAGCACACATCTACTTGTTTCAAAACAGAAGCTTTGCTTGTGATAGACTTCATTGGCCAGCCTTTAAAAAAGCTTTTAATTAAGCCAGCCCTGGAACACTATAGTCCTGGCTGTCTTGAGAGCTTGCATGCTGCTAGGGCTTTCTGCATCCAACCATGTCATTCCATTTTTCATCTCACCTCACTTCAGTCACTAAGTTGACTTAATACAGTCAACTTAGGAGTGTTGGGATTGTCTGGAGTCTCAGGGCTATCTGTCTAGCAGTAGTAGTTTGGAAATGTTTGTCTCAAGATTGTTTTTTGATAGAATTGAGAGCAGTGTCAACTGAAGGAAAAAAATTTAGCCAGCCTAATACATTTGATAGGTGCAGATTTCATGCGTGTTATTTAAAATAGGATTCCATCTAGCCAGTACATGGATACTTATTGAGCAAATTACATTAATTTTCATTATGACATGCATTGTCAGTTTCCAATTTAAATGGCAAACCCCAATATTTCTTTGAAAAATATTTGAATAGTCCTTCAAGGAATAAAAATTGATAGTTTTCTAATAAGCTTCTGCTTTTCAATACACTGCGACAGTAGAAGTTGGGGCAAAAAAGAATTTTAAATTGTTGCTGATTTTGATGCTGTTCAGGAATAAGTACACAAGGAGTAAAAGGATTTACAAAATATGTAATAGTGCAACATGTTGTCAAAAAACATTATTAGGTGTGTGAGGAGGTAGACACAGTAGGAAAGAGAAAATGTCATCTGTTCTGTTACATGGTATTAAACCATGAGAGGAGGTATTAAGCCAAGAGAGGAAAACATTGGCATGGAGAGAATGGGGTTTACATGAAAGAACTGAAGCCAGGGGAGAGCAAAGGACAGGAGAAATGGGTAGCCAGCGGTGTAAATGGCGAAGTATGAAAGTCCATGGTGTTTTTCAGAGACAACCAAGGGTTATTGACAAAACAGTAAAAGCCATATTGAAATAAAAGTGGCAAAATGCTTAAGAGAAGTAGAAAACATCTATATTCTTTAGTTTTAGAAATAAATAGATGGTTGTGCTTTTGGACAAAATGGTGGTTATTGAAAATGCTTTATTCCCCATCCCCCTCAAGTGTTCTGCAATGGAGAAAGAGAAAAAGGAGTGAAGGTGAGGAGGGACAGAAATTTAACGCTGAAAAAGAAATGTTCTTGGAAGAATTGCCCGGCAGAAAAGGACCTGGGAGTGTTAGTGGACAGCCAGTCCATGAGCCAGCAGTGTGCCCAGGTGGCCAAGAAGGCCAATAGCATCCTGGCTTGTATCAGGAATAGCGTGGCCAGCAGGAGTA
>JAOQGH010000001.1:173728302-173749707 GCA_025769975.1 Gallinago jamesoni | reverse complement strand
TCAGCAGGGGAGTTGGACTAGATGATCTCTACGGTCCCTTCCAACTCTAATAATTCAGTGAAATTCAGTGAAATCTGTACAGTTCTTGTCTCATGTACAGGGGATGCCAGGTCCAAGTGTTGATCTGACATCTTTTATTTAAGGAAAAAAGACCCAGATTGTAAATTGAGAACTGTGATACGGAGGAGCTGCTACTGCCCTTGCCCAGTACACAAAGCTGGTTCAACATCCCAGCCTGTTTAGTTCCTAAGACTCGCTGCTGGGGCTACCAGTAAATGTGTGTGTGGTAGCTGCTGTGAACAGGAATCAGGCTCCAGATGCCTAGAGACGTGGAGCCCACGGTTCTTGCCCCTGCCTTTGAGATACCCAATTCCTGCTGCAAAATCCATAGCTCAGGCACCTGGTCATGCTGGGTGAAGAAGTGCATTCAGTTATTGAGTGTCTGGTTTTATGCTGCATCTGAGGCAAACCTGTGGTTTCCAGAAGGCGCAGGGCTTTTTTTCTCCTCTTCTTTGTTGCTTTCTTCCCTTACTCTCACTCCCTGCTGTTCATTTGTGCTGATACTTGTTTGGTTGTAAATGAAATCTAGTTCAACTTGGCATGGTAAAATACGTGCATTTATTTAACCAGACTTGTTTTTTTCTTTATGTGGATTTAATTGTTTTATGTTCTGATGAGTGACAGAGCCACTTCTCAGCTGGTAGAACAGCAGCAAGAAAGATAAAAAGGAGAGGATGCTCCTTACTTTGGCAGTGGCAGACTTTCTTTAATTATTGTAAACTGGAGCCTCCCTGGCAGAAAAGGTTTGGAGCTTCTTCTAGCTTTACGTGAGAATGTGCCCTAGTTTAGTACTGATCCTAAAATGTGGGAAGGGGCAATCTAATGACAGAATCATCAAATAATTTAGTTTAGTTTAAGTTAATTTAGAAAGGAACCTCCAAATGTCATTTGGTCTGGACCAGTTAGAGCAGGTTGAGTTTGGAATATATCCAAGGACAGAGATCCTACAACCTCTCTGAGCCCCTCTCCAGGTGTCTGACCACCCTTAGGGTGAAAATAGTTTTTCTAATATCTAATCATAATTTCCCATATTCCATCTTATGTCCCCTTTTATCATGATATACAGAGTCTGTCTCTATCTTTTCAATGTCTTTCTCTTAGGTAGTTGTACACAACAATAAAACCTCTCCTCTCCCTGATTTTCTTAAGGGGGAACAAACACAGTTTTCTCAGCCTCTTCTTGCCCATCCTTTCCTCCAGCCCTTGACCGTCTTGGTGGTTCTGAACTAGACTCACTCCAGTATTTCCATGCCTTTCTTGTACTGGGGAGCTCAAACCTGGACACGGCACTCCAGGTTGTGGTCTCACGTGCTGAAGAGAGGGGAAGGGAATCTCCTTAAGCAAAGCAGAGATTCAAAGTGAGGTCTCCCACATCCTGATGACTTGCATCCATAACTTCCACATCTCAGTGATCTCTTGACTAGCAGGAAACAGAAGGTTAGAAACGTCATTATTATCATTGTACCATTAATTTTAGTGCTCACCTTAATGGGTTGCTTGCAAATTGTAGAATATATGTGTTTCTGGGCAAATCTAGGAACAAAAAATTTTCTTGCGTGAAAAAATGTAATAAGGGAAACTGAGGCACTTATTGTCTGCAGGCATGTTTCTGGTGTATTTTGTCAAATCCACAAACCTGTTTGTGGATTTACCCCTGGGCTGTCAATCTGTGTGACATACTGTCAGTATAACTGAGAGTAACTGTCAGGTGGGTGTGGCATCTATTTGATGCAGATTTGAGCCATCAAGTAGAGATTGAGAGGTAAGATATCTGCTACTCCTTCCAGCACACCTGAAAAATCTGATCATTTAATTAGCAATAGCTATATGCATCCTGGCTTGGGCTGCTCTTATTTGGTATTTCATGCCAGCAAAATGCAACTACAAGCTTTTATGTGCGCCAGTACATGTCTTTGGTCAGCTGTATTACTGTTTGCTCTGAGCTAAGCGACATTGGGTAACATCTATTCCTGTTGTTGACTTTAGACCTAGACAGCAGAGATGAGAAACAACTTCTAGAGCTTGCCTTAGAAGAGAAGGAAACCCTGGATAAGAAAATCAACGTGTTGTGCAGAAAGGTGAGCCTGAGGTAAAGTTATATGGCTTTGTAAATAAAGTTGTCAGAAAAATGTTCTGTTGTGATCTTACCAATAGATTCTGACACCTGCCTTTAATGGAACAGAAGTCCAGCTTCTCTATTCTCCCTGAGAAGAAGTGACAACATTATTAGTAAGCTTCTTACTGACAATTGTGTCTCAGAAGCTTATTATTTTAGTCATTTTTGGTTGCTTGCTTGTCTATCTGCAGATGCTGAAGGGGATTAAAAAAATGGCAAGTCTTTGCTATTGAGACCTGACATGACATCCTAGTAACTGTTTGTGGCAGCGGAGCATGAATTCTTGAAAGATTTCCGATTGGAAATTGCAGTCTTTCATTTTCTTTTCAGCTGACAGCAGCCCATGAGTGGGGGAATTAATTAGAAGTGGAGAAGCTGAAACATTTCAGTGGAGAACTCTATGTTTGGGCCCATTTCTATGTTCAGATTGAGATGATAACATGAAATAGGACTTTCTGAAAAATAAGATGAATGTAAAGATTGGCTGGATTATAGCTAGTACTTTTGTGTTCATAGGTAGTTGGGGCTGGAGTGAATGACCTGGCACCTGACTTTGCAGGATCAAATTTTCAGCTAGCTTTACTGGGGATACACCAGTGTATCCCATTTCCACTTCAGCTGCACTGAGTTGTGACAGCTATTGCAACTAGTTGCAAGTAGTAGGACTAGTTTTCAGTCCTACTTACCAGTTTGCCAAAAGAAATAAGTGATTGTGTGCGGTCAGGCTGTGGCAATTGTGAAGGCTGGCTGTAAATTTGATTAAAAGGAGATACAGAGTCATGAAGGAGATAATGACATTCTGTGATTTTCTTTTTTCCTTTTCAGCTTTTCCAGCTTCTAGTGCCAAAGGAAAAATACGATAGAAGTCATGTCATATTAGAAGTGACAGCTGGCAGAACAACTGGAGGTCAGTGAAGTTCCTGCAGTAAAGATTACTTAAAACCTCTATCTAACTTCATTAAACCTCTTATGGGTTATTCTTTTTATACTTTAGTGGTGTAAAGTAATACTTTGTAAAGAAGAGTATCAATCTAATGACTATGGTTAGAGTCACAACTAAATTTAAAAAGCAGTGGCTGCCATTTTGTGAACTGCTATTTATGTTGTAGTGCCTTTATATTTTTAGGAGACATCTGCCAACAGTTCACTAAAGAAATGTTCGAGATGTACCAGAACTATGCCGACTATAAACGTTGGACCTTTGACATTGTGAACTATACACCGGCTGAGATAGGTACAGCACTTCTTCAGACATTCCACTGAGACAATGAAATTAAAAGCTGTGTTTCTGTGCTATATTTGTCACCCGCTCTTTGTCTCTCTAGGTGGGTTGCATCACGCCGCTGCTCATATTTCAGGAGATGATGTCTACAGGCATCTGAAATATGAAGGAGGGACTCATCGAGTCCAGCGAATCCCTGAGACGGGCTTGTCATCAAGAATGCAGCGGATTCACACGGGGACAATGACAGTTATTGTCCTCCCTCAGCCAGAGGAGGTAAATCAGGGTGATGAGGTGCTGTATCCCTGGTCACCTATTTTGGCACTGGAGTAGGTGTTGTTTAAAGCAATGTTACTGTAACTGTTTTGGGATTTTTTTGATACCCAGGTGCTCCTTGCAAGTTTCAGCAAGTGAACCACAAGTACTCTTACTCTAGAAGGCAATAGTCCTTGGCTTTGTAGCCTACATGTGTAAATGGATCATCATAAGCAACTTAGCAGAGGTTTACTATTGCCTGAACTGACATATAAATCAGTGATTGTTTCAATAAGTATTCCAGCCCCAACACCCATGAAGCTGACTGCTGTGAGTAAGCCAATTTTAAATTACGTCATGTAATAAGACGGGCACATATCCAAGAAAATATTCAGTGTTGCATAGCAGTGTGATTCTTCAGGTCCTTTTGGGTTTTGTTTTTTTTTTTTTTGGTTTGTTTCATTTAAATTTTTGGTGTCCTCTGTTAAATCAAGGATGGTCTGCTTTGAATTTGAATGAGTGTGTTGGCTGGTGTTTTTAAGATCTTGGTGATACCGACAGTTCTCACTTAAACCAGCAGTTTACACACAAAATAAACAAAACCAGATCCTGTGAGCTTTCCCTGCATGTTCTCCTGCTTCCGTGTAATGCTTTCTGTGCAACATTGATCAGATCTGGATGTTCTTTTCCCATCCACTGAGCTCGAACTATGGTCTGGGTCACCATGGACTCATGTTTCCAGTGCTGCAATCCTTGCTTGGATCTGGATACACCCAGTTTTCCCTCAGTTAGATATTTTTAAGAACTCTTGCAAGAATTGTTCTGGCTTGACTCATGAACAAGTTCCTTGCACTGCTGTTTACAAGCAATTTTTGAATATTTACTTATTTCTTAGTCTCTCTCTCTTTGGTTTTACAAAAAACTGTTGGTTTTGTTTTCTTTCACACACACACGCCTTTTGTGAAGCACCTGGTAAGAGTTTGAAAAAATAAGTGAAATAAATATTTAAAGCATCACTTGCTTTGCAGAGATACTTGACCTTGCATTTTTTTTAAAGTATAATAATGATACCTGTTACTCAGGAACAGTTGTAAAAGCGTAGTTTTTTGAGAAGTGAATTTATTTTTTTTTCACCATTGAAAAGACATTCAAAATATTCTTTGAATGAGCAGAAAGTAGTAATTTTCTTTGATTCCAGGTTGATGTTAAAGTGGATCCCAAAGACTTACGCATAGATACATTCAGGGCCAAAGGAGCTGGAGGGCAACACGTTAACAAAACTGATAGCGCCGTGAGAATTGTACACCTTCCCACGGGTAAGTCTGGCTGTATTTTGTAATTCTAGTAAGCCTAAATCTGAAGAGAAAGCTTGTGATCCTGCAAGTTGTCCCCTAGAGTGAATTTGTAGGGTTGGACCTTATACCAAAAAAACCTGGGAGTAGCCTCTTTTTGTTCTGCCCCTCTTAGAGCAAGGCACCCTGTGAGAAAAGGGATACATAACCAGCGGTGCAGTGGTCAGCACAGCACATTGCTATTATTCCAGTTTGGTCTTCAGAGGGAGGTGTTTAATGAATAGGCTGTCTTTGAAGGATGAAAGAACAAAGGGAGGGTGACAGGGATGGGATGGAAGATGTAAATAATTCATGCCATGTGCTGCGTACCTTCAGGAATAACGGCCTCTGGCAATCCAGGGTGCACTTTGCCTGGCTGGAACCTCTCTAGTTACAAGACTGAGACAAAAGGGGACCTGAAGATTTTCACTCAGTACTAGAAAATACTGTCATATGTTGAATAGGAAGGAAAATGTATGCTAATGGGAAGGTAGTGTATATACTGGACCACTCTGTCCTTCTCAAGTTTTATTGAAATTCAGTGGGCTGCTATCTCTACAGGTATAGAATCTCTTTAGGCACAGGAAATTCCAGTAGTGACCTGAAAACAGCTGTTTCCTATATGGCTTTTTATTTCAGAAATCAAATGAGGAGTAAAAAGAAATACTATATTTCTTTTAAAGACCTTTATTTTATTTTATTTCATTATTCATAATTAAGTTCAAGGCTCTCCAGTATTGTTCAGACACCCTGCTCTGCTAGAATATTAGATTTTCCGATCTCCAAGAGCTTGTCTAGACTAAGACTTTACAAACTTGTCTTACGCTGTTTTAAACATGTTTCTGTAAACTGTGCAAATTACATTTTTAACATGTGATAGGTAATTGGAGTGAACCCATTTTCTGAAGGCAGTGTTAGAAACTCATTTGCTTAATGAAATTTTAAAATATCCCTGACTTTCTGTAGCTCTGAACAAAGGCCCCGGTGCAGCTATGAAGAGTTTACAAACATAGAATCATATGGGGTTGGAAGGGACCTCTGGAGATCATCTAGTCCAACCCCGAACATACCAGGGATTCTGGCCGGTGTGTTAAAATGACTTTTTATCCCACAGCTTAAAGGCCCTGCAAACCAACGCTCTGGAAGGCTTCATTTGCCTAATGTGTTAGAATTAATTTAGCTTGTTTGTTCCTTGCTATAATGGGCTTTTGATCTGAGCTTTCTTGAATCCCTCTGTAAAGGACTAGCGGTCGAGTGCCAGCAGGAGCGATCCCAGCTTTTGAACAAGGAAATAGCTCTGCGGACGCTGAGAGCTAAGCTGTACCAGCAGGTCATTGAAAAACAGCTAAGTCAAGAGCAGAGCACCAGAAAACTGCAGGTGAGAACATGCGATGATTGTTGAAATTTGGAGAGGGTGCTACGCTGTAGATGTGTTCTTGGCCTTTTTGAGTGACAGGGGTAGCGTGAGTGAGCATGTGTGTCTAACCAGGTGTGCTTGCAGGGGAGAATCCTGTGTATTAAGATGGTGAGTCTGCCTTCAAACGGTATATCTGTTTTTTACTTATCCCAGGCCAATGCTAGTGTTGACTTCACAGGCAATGAAAAAGAAACTTCAGCTGTAGCTGGAAAGAAAAGAGTCGAAAGACTGTAGCTGGAATTATCCAAAAGGCAACACTCGATATCATGTATTGAACCTCCCTATTAAGGCCGGAGTTACACAGTTAAAACAGCAGTAAAGAGTCACTCTCCATGAAAGCCAAGATCAGAAGTTCTCAGAGTTGTATTTTAACCTGTTTCTAAAACAAAGTATTTGATAAGATCATACAGAGCTTGTGAAGGAAACAAGTATATAAACAAACCTGCCACTTCACAGTTGGGTAACAGTCTATTTGTTATGGTTTAGGTAACCTTTGTGGAAGAAGTGACTCCCCCGAGTTAGTTATCTCAAGTTATGCTACGAAGTGTGCTTTTCTCTTGAAATGTGCTGTCAGTCTTGCCCACTCTTTGAGTATTTTCCCATTTGTGGTGCAAACTTCAACAGTGATTAACAGGAATAAAGATGCTTCAGAATTACAAAATTATTCAGTACTCCAGAATTTCCAGCTTAGCTTTTTAATGACTAATTTCAGGTTGCATTTTAATGTATTGTTCCTGCAGATTATTAACTCAGTCATTGTGAGCAGTGACCCGTTTATCTTTTGTTATTAATATTAGCTTGAGAATCTTCAAAGCTGCATAAAGGACTTACATGTACATTTATATGAATACTACAGAAACCCAGGCAAAAGGAAATTACCTTTCCTTTCAGAATATATTCAATACATTTCTTATTATGAAATATACATGTGGGTGCAGATGAAAATTTTAAAATAGCCCATTGAAGGAGACATCTAAGCAGTTTTTAACATTTAAATATACATTTTAATAAAGCATTTGACCACATAACAGTGCTACACTGGGATTTCTGCTTTAAAACTTTTAGAATTGTGTGCACTCTTGTGCTTTGCCACTAGAGGACTACTCTTCATAGTCTCAATTTAATCTTTCAGGGCTAATTTTTGGCAGCCAAATGTCAGTGGAACTGCTTGGCCACAATGTTGACTCTGCTACTTCTGTTGTTAATGGTGCCCCCTCTCGTTAGCTGCTGTGGAAGCTAAACCCACCCCACCCCCCAAATAAAAATACACTTCCATTTTTGAACTAAGGACACATATAGACTTATCTCTTGCCTTACATGACTTTTGAGAATTATGCAATTCTTGCAGCTACAGAGCTGGAAAAAAAGTGTACTGGAAGATTTGGTCTATGATGCAAAATCGCAATGTTTAGTAATGCCATGATATTTAAAAAATGTTGTCAGTGACCACTAAGTTTGTAGGTAAAACAGGCTGATCTATTAAAGTTTGTTCTGATTTAGAGTAGTAGTTGATTTTTTTTTTTTAATCACAATATAGTATATTTTTATTTTTTTCCTACTTCGCTACAGTTGGGAACAAGAGCCCAGTCAGAGAGAATTCGTACTTACAACTTCACCCAGGACAGAGTCACCGACCACAGGATCTCATATGATGCACGCAATATCAGGGTAATGGTTTCTTCGGAGAGTTTTAAAACTTAGATGCTTATGTGTACTGTTTGAAGAGAAGTTAAACCTTGTGAAAACAATTGAATATATCTGAGGAAATCAGATAGCCCATTGTGCTCTGACAGAACATTGTAGATTGACAGGCTGAGAGAATCGGGGTTGTTCAGCCTGGAGAAGAGAAGGCTCTAGGGTGACCTTGTAATGGCCTTCCAGTACTTGAAGGGGGCCTACAGGAGAGATGGGGAGGGACTCTTTATCAGGAAGCATAGTGACAGGATGAGGGGTAATGCTTTTAAATTGAAAGAAGGAAGATTTAGATTAGATACTAGACAGTGAGGGTGGTGAGGCACTGGAACAGGTTGCCCAGGGAAGTCGTGGATGCCCCATCCTTGGAAGTGTTCAAGGCCAGGCTGGATGGGGCTTTGAGCAACCTGCTCTAGTGGGAGGTGTCCCTGCCCGGGGCAGGGGGATTGGAACTAGGTGATCTTTAAGTTCCCTTCCATCTCTAACCATTCTATGATTCTGTGATTTAGAAAGCTTAAACTTCCTTTTCTGCCTTGTTGTAGGGCGGTGTTAAAGATGTCTGGCACAGGATATAACTCTCTGGCCTATTTCTCTGTCTGTTTTTCTCCTGCTATATATGTGAAAAATGATGAAGCGTGTAGGCCTCAGAGATCTCTGTGAGTCCCTTGGCCAAACTGGGCAAGTGACATTTAAGGTTCTTGAAGCTTAGTACATATGAAAGAAAAATTTGACTTGAAGGACTTATTTATCCTTAAGCCAGTCTTTCCTCCTCCTTCTAATGAAGAAGTGAAGAAGGAGAAAAACTTTTCTCTGTTTGCCTTACAATCCACAGTTTAAAAGACCTGAAATTGAATGCTTTCATTTTAAGATTACTTTATGTCTTATGAATAAATCTCTACATACGTGGGTTTTTTTTCACTACGTATGTTTTTTTTTATGGGGAAACAAAAACCTCGTAATGTATTTTTCTGTATAAAATTTATGAAAATGTTTTTCATTTTAGGACAAAGTTTAGGGTCACCCTTCAATATTTTGGCTTAGGTGCCCAGTTTACTGTAACAGCTGTTGCATAAGAAGCAACACTTCTCAAACTGTACCTACAGCCATCCTGGGTAACTTCAGAGAGCACAGGGCATGGGGAATATGGAATATTTCATATTTCATGGAGTAAGGAATAGCTACACAAATACCATGGTAGAGGAGAACGGGAAGAAGCTCCAGGACTGTATAAAAATGACTTCTGTTAGTTGAGCTCTTCAGGTGCTTAGTGCTGGGAACTTTTTCCTTTTCTTGAGTGAAACTGAAACCGTCAACTGCCTAAGTTAGTTAAACTTTGCTTGCAAAATTAGTTCTTGGCATTAAGAACAGTATTTGAATTAGTTTCTTCAGTCCTTCATTGGTCTTGCCAGGGGATTTTCATGTAAACCCATGAGTTCCATGAAAGCACGGCGGGAAGGCACCACAGTCTCCTGTTGTTGCTGCCAGAATCGGTGTGGTGTTCCCAGGTGGACAGCAGGAGTCCCTAGGGGCTGTGCACCACGCGTGTTGGTGTCACACAGGGAGCCACAGACACCAGCCAGAGGATGCGCTGGGATAAGACTCCAGGGAAAGTGCATTCCAGGAGCTCCTTGTTTGAGTCGTCAGCGTTGCAGGATAATTCTTATGTGCAGTCAGTCATGCTTTTGTCTGTTATGGTTTTTTTTTTTCATAGGAAATTCTAAGTGGGAAAGAAGCGCTGGATAAGCTGATCAACAGACTGCTGGAGTTTGCAGAGATAGAGGCTGCCACCGAATATCTAGAAAATTTGCAGGCTTTAGAAGGAGGAGGCTGCTAAAGACCTTAGAGTTGTGGAGTTAGAGTAAGTGTAGAGTTAAAGCAGAAATGTTGTGTTCTCCAGCAAATGGTTTTGTTTGTTATTGTTATATTGATTAAAATCCATACCTCTGTTTTTCAGTGTGTGATACTACTCTTTTTTTTTTTATATTTTGGTGCAAATGGGTTGAGTTTATTACAGCAGCCCTAGAAGGAAAGAACGAGCTTGGAGTTCTGTGTGCATATACCTTCTGTCTTGGCATCATGGCTTTATTAAACTGGTCCTTCTCTTGACCATATTCAGCTGGAAAGATACAGAATGCTGGTGATGAAGAAGAAATACCACGTAGCGCATGTTTTGGTTTGGGGGTGGCAGATGTTCATCTGCAGGTGAAAGAACCCAAGCTCCCCTAATATTCTAGAATCTGGCCTTGTGAATAATAAATATTTTTATCCATTGATTGGGTGAGCTTCCTAAACGTAGTCCCTTAAAGATCACTCTGTATTATGATGCTTTATTTTTTAGAGTGAATACATAAAAGCAAAGGGAGTGATGTCAGGGAAGGGGCCAGAACCTTAAGGGAGAAGCCTGTCAAGCTTTCTTCCAGCCGTTCTTGGGTCAACTTAGGGTGGGTCTGGACCACATGCTGCCGTGGAGTGTGAAAGTGCATGTTCTAGTTTCTAATTAAGTTGATGAGATTCTGGAAAGAGTTCAGCGGTGAAAACAGGTAGCTCCCTGCTTCTTGGCAGAGAAAACAAGATCATAATGGAGCTGCATTCTAGCAAACTGGGGAGCTCTGGAATTCAGCTTCTGCCTTGATGTCTTTGGGAACGTGCGCCTGTCTCTGAGGGTCATCCAGATATAGAATGATAGAACTGTCTCTGTTGCAAGGGACCTTTAAGATCATCAAGTACCAACACTGATAAATGCACCACTAAAGCATGTCACTAAGGACTATGGCCACCCATCTTTTGAACACCTCCAGGGATGGTGACTCAACACTTCCCTGGGCAGCCCATTCCAATGCCTGACAACCCTCCAGTACTGGAGGTGGGGCCTCACCAGCACCAAGTACAGGGAGATGAGTATCTACTGAGCATGCCAGGCTTTAACAGGACCTTGCATTCATGTTGTCACCCAAGTGCACATTGCACAGGATGCTGCGTGGCACACGTGTGCATAGGCAGCCAGTGGTCACGTGTAACAATTTGGGAATACCCACATATTTCAAGCTCCACAAAAATATGCAAGGGCTCTGCTGAGCTGGGTTGACTCGCTGGGTCACGGCATGCTCTTCTTACCCCGCTCTTCCCATGTCATGCTTTAAAGCTGCTCTGCACGGTCTTCTGCACGTGACGAATCACTTTGTTGTTACAATTTAAGTAACACCTTGTGGTTGATTTATATTTACACATCTATTTTGTAATGACGAATGATACAGGACTGAGAAAATGTCAGCTATCTTAAGAAAAAGAATTATTTCAAAATCGAGTTCTTCTAAATGGCGTGGTTTTTACTACTGTATATATAACAAACAACAGTTCTGACTTTATTCAGCTCTATTAAGAAAGAGACAGTCTGTACCAGGAAGAAAGCAGGAAAACTGTGCTCAGGTTCTCCATTCTGGATTTTTTTTCTCAGGTCTTTTGTGTGTTCGCACATTCTTATCAGCAAACTTTGACCATTTCTGACTTGCTTCCAACTAAAGCTTTTTTTTTTTTTAATTTATAGCTCTCTGCGTAATCAGGAAACTTGTTACTTGTGTGACTTAGAGTCATTTGCGCACTTGAACTTTGACTACTTGCAGAAAGCAGTTCAGAAAAGAAAAAAGACCTCCAGAAAGATACACAGCTCAGCTTCTACTTTATATATATATATATATTTATTATATACACTCAACTTGGTGCTGACAGACTGGCAATAACTAATATCATCAGCTGCAATAGGAGAGTATCATCTCCTTAACGTGCTTATCCAATTACTATGGTCACTTTCATGATGCAAACTGATTTATTTTATTAATTACATACCTTGAACAATTTTAGAACCTACTTACAAAATCCACTTTTTAAATGATTGGGTTGTACTGCTAGGCTCAGTTGGTGCCTGTGAAGTTCTTTACTATGCAAAACCATTCCAGCACTTACGTTTTGGGAAGAAAGATGCCCATTTTTTGACTGTAGGACCTTAGGGATGTTTGCAACCAACTTAATTCATGTTCTGTAGTGCTTCTTTGTTGTTGATGGTTTCCTGCAGGTTGATGAGAAAGGGGAAAGCAGAAGGCAGTTCCCCTCTACTGCTACGTTTTGGGTGTCCCCGGTGCAGGCACTGAAATTTAGCAACCAAATCCCTTCTCCCGGCCTGGTCTTGTGCATTCTGAAGGATCTTTGTCGTATGAAGGTTATCCCACAATTGTTCAAATCCATATATGACAGCAAAATACTGCTGTGTTCAGCTGTGACAGAGACTTTGATACAGAACGAACCCACTTCTCCAGGAGGTCATTGCCTGCTGCGCTCTCTTTTACTAAAACCAGGTATATTGGCTTCTCCTCACTGATGAAGCATTATTTGGAGCAATGCTTTCTCCTAACTTGACAATATTATTCCAAACAATATTTTATTCTAAGTTCTTCTGTCTCTCTGTGGGATGCACGAACTGAGATTGTGATGGGGTTTTGCTGTGGGCTGGCACTTGTCCTCAGGGGATGAGCATGGGGTATAACTATGACATCACTGGGGCGTTTTCAGGATGGAATACTCTGAATTTGGGCTTTTCAGTTCCTACAAGAAACCCTGACTTTCAGCAGTGAAACCACTAGCAGGAGAAATTGATAACAAAGCACAGGGAGTTAAAAAGGGAAGCAGCTACTTGGAAGGCAGCCAAGTCCCTCAGGACAGCTCAAGTGGTCACGGGAGAGCAGAGCAAGAGCAGGTTCACCAGGTAGGAACAGCTTTTTCCTGCAGCTTCATGTTTTGTCGTCAAAAAGTGTTACAACAACCGGAACAAAATACACCCTCCCCACCTGGCTTCTCCTCATAGACGGGTTTGAGTTGGAAGGGACCTTAAAGATCATTGAGTGGGCTCCCACCAGAGCAGGTTGCTCAGAGCCCCATCCAGCCTGGCCTTGAATGTTTCCAGCGATGGGGCATCTACCACCTCTCTGGGTAACCTGTTCTGGTGTCTCACCACCATTACACTAAAGAATTTCTTCCTAATGCCTAATCTAAATCTCCCCTCTTTCAGTTTATAACCACTACCCCTCTTACCTCTATCCCTTGCTCATGATCATCCATGTGTGAGAGACCTTGCGCAGGGAAGTGGCGTTGCAGTTGGTGCCAGGCACCAGCTTCATCTCTCTTCAGCTCCATGTGGCTGATGTGAAACACAGTTCCCAGATCTCTTTGGTTTCCCTGCCGAGGTCTGGAGTGGCAGCATCCCAGTCAGCAGAGGAGGAAGCCAGCCCAAAGCCAAGCCTGGAAGTCACCTGCTGCTTCCCTTCTGCATAGGAAGAACAGCCCTGGTACCTCACCTCTGTTGCTTCCATTTAATCATCAATGGAATGTCTTGGAAATCCTGGAGCTGCAAAGGAATTTATTCACTTGAAGTAGCGAGCTGCTTGCTCTCCTCTAGCTAAAAGGAAGAAATAACCAAACTTTGTTAGCAACAAAACGTACTTCCTCATCTACTGGAGCTGTTTGCCTGGATCCTAACTTAGTTTTTTCTAGCTGTTTAGTACAGCTGAAGAGTTTTTTTTCACTTTCTGTGAAAAAAAGTTGCCAAAAGATCACATGGGCAATAAGATTTTTCTTCAGCAAAAGAAAAATATTATGAAATAATTACATGCATTCCCCACCTTTTAAAAGTGTGTATCTTTGAAGATTACTGAATTACAATCTGTTACCACCAGAAAGTTTATATATTCTGAATGTTACTAGAAAGTAATGACAGCAAACATTACCGGAACTCTGGTGGGAATTTTAAAATTTAACAATTTTAACCCAGGTAATTTGTTACTCATAATTGATGCACAAAATAATGCAATTTCCAGTAACTGCTTAATGCGCTGCTGGGAGGCACCCAGACACTACGTTGGTGACCACAAAATAAAAGTGTTTCTTTTAAGAAGCATTGCCATGTTTACATACTTATTTTGGTTTATATTTACCCTGGGCCTCATTTTTACCAGAACATGCACCCATAAAACCCCCAGGTTGTCCTAAAACCCTTGAACAGACGGGACCATGGTAATAGAGGTTGTTCAAATGAAAGCTTTATTCGGTATTTTCAGACAAACTCCCACTTCAAGAGCTTGCGGTATTTTGTAATTGCAACAACTGAGAAGCTGCTGAGGAGAAACCAGCTGCTTTAACTGTGCAGACAATACTTATAAACTAAATCAAGCGCTTTTCAATCCCCCCGCAGTTCCCCACTGCACCTGCAGTTAAATGAGCCATTAAAACCCACTGTCCTTGGCCCGTGGGCTGTGTCACGCTGTCTGCTGGTTTTCAACGGAGGCTATTTCTGCTTTTACAAGTTAAATCAAATCCGCGTTTGCCGACATTCTCTGGGAATCCTCTTGAGCCAACTTAGCCTTTTTCCAGCTTATTATTTGCAAGGCTTTTTGCTTCGTACAGGAACTTTTTTATTCAAGCGATATCCCGAAACGTTGCACGAAGGTAGATTTGTTAATCACACAAAGGGTTAACACGATTTCTTGGTTAAATAATTTAGCGGGTAGAAGATGAGAGGACTTCAGAGGTAGATACAAGAGAGACTGAAGTGATGTGGCTGACAAAAGAGAACCCAAGGGTTGGGGCAGCAGAGAGCAGAAGGTACACAGACAGCTTTTGTACCAAGAAGCCAAAGGATTTACGGGCTGCAAAGCCCCGTAGGAGGAATGGAACGAAATCCGTCTCGGGAAAACAAATCATCAAGGAAATCACAAGAGCACATGTAGCCGGTCCCGAAATAGCTGGTATGTTGTTTGGAAACGGGTGAGGGTGTACTTCTGCTGGGCAGGATGCAAACAGGCAGCAAAAGGGCTGGGCGTCAGCTGGGGACCTGGAGACACGGTGGCCGACGTGAGAGAAGGTGACGCTTTGTGAGGATCTCGGGAGAGCAGGGGATAAGGTGAAGACGGGCACTGGAAAGGCGGCACAGCGGTGACACGGAGATTTGCATATAAAGGAACGCTGGAGGAAGACGGTTCGAGGAAAGACACCAATAATAAGAAAAGTACTAAAACGAGGAGGCGTAACTCAAGAAGCAAATCAAGGAAACCAAGCGGCATGAAATAGTTTTTTACTCCCTTTCTGAGATGCCTAAATATGCATTGAAATAACATCTTTTTATGTTATGTTTTTATCCACGCACAGGTTGATCAATTTAACTCAGATCCATGTCATGACCGGCCTTCCTACCTTCTAAATCTGAATTTTGGGATTGGATGATGCTGCAGCATTGATTTTGTCTACAAGGGTCAAACAAAAAAAAACCCCAAATTTTACTCTACTGGGAAATAATTTAGCGGATAGAATTTAAACCTACAAAATCCCAGGTGAAGGGTTAAAACTTGGCTTAGCCTAGTTAGGAACAAGGGTTATTCTGTAACCTGAGTCAAACTGACCAGGTCTCCGCACAGCTCCTGGCATAACAAATGCCCAAGAAAATAATTTTCTTTTTTAGTGTGTGCAATATGTTTGCTTCTAAAAACATCACCAACTTCAGGCAGGCCCTCCTGTAAACACCCCCCACACACACAACGATAAGCGTCCTGTATCATGAAGCTCTTCCTAAACAGAGCAGACAGGTGAAAGATGAACAAAAAAAAAAAATAACGGAGCAGTGAACTTGCTCAAAAATCACACACAAGAAATTACCATCAGAAATGGCAACGACTTCCCCTTTCTCTCCAACTCCCCTTCTGATATTGCTAATAGTGTCTATGGCCGCCTATAAAACCAAGGATGTAGCCCTCGCTCAAGGAGCTTGCAATGAAAACAGGTGGGCAGATGAAAACATGCTGCATGGCAGAAAAGGGGTTAGGCAGAAAACAAAACACTCTTCCTCTGAAAACACTGAAAACAGTAAAAAGAACATTCCCTTGACAAAAGCCAGTGCAGCCCAAGGAAGGATTAGTAGATGAGGAGCCTAACTGTGGTAATTCCTAGAGGATTCCTATGGCAAATTCCAAAGGCTTAAGATTTTTGCAGGGAGATAGTGCCAAAGGGAGAGAGGTCTGTGCGGAACAGATGTCCTGGAAAAGCAGCGTCTGCCTTAAATCTCACGCAAGACCATATTTTTATATGGAAGAGAAAATATTTGGTTTAGATCCACAATAAGGAAATGGAAAGACAGCATGGTGCAAAATTAAACAGCAGTTTTAGATAGATCAAATTGGATTCAACTGGCCCTTATTATAATTTACACTTAAGGACAAAGAATAAACTGGTCTCTCCTCAAACTGATACTGAAAGGTAGTGGGGAGCGAAGTGCTGGATTTCTTTGTAAAACGCAGGCTTTGGAAGTCCCATCAGCAAAAGCAAGCAAATGGTATTTAAAGCAACTCTACTATCATAGAATCATAGAATCATTTGGGTTGGAAGGGACCTTAAAGATCATTGAGTTCCAACCCCCCTGCCATGGGCAGGGACATCTCCCACTAGACCAGGTTGCTCAAAGCCCCATCCAGCCTGGCCTTGAACACCTCCAGAGATGGGGCATCCACGACCTCCCTGGGCAACCCTATCAGCAAACAAGAAAACATTTTGTCTTCTTTCCTAATGTAAATACTTGTTTTGGTCTGTCTGTTAAACACAGTACTTGACAAAGATCTTTGGTTCACATTACAACAAACAGCAGCTCCTCAAGGAAACAAGTTTCAAACACTTTGGCTTTCAGATATTTTTAAACAACTGCTTGAGCAATTTCATTATGAGTTATTATTAATCACTGCCTACGACCACTTCAGTGTGACAAAACACTTTTAAGGGAAGATGCACTCCCTAAAAGAGGAAAGATGTCCTCACCAGAGGATATTAAAAGTGGAGCCTACCAAAAAAATCCTTATGCTACTACATAAAACTCTACTAATAAACAATACTGTTATTTTACAGAGACCATAAAGAAATGAATGTACGTTAGGCTGGGAGTAACAGAAGCAGGATGAGTACAGCAGAACAAAACAGATTTGTTCGACATAAAAATTTGTTCTTGAAAGGAAAGCATGGTCAGCTGTTAACTCAGCAGTTGGCCATGGCAAAGGAGCAGAAAGAGCCAGTTGTACTGGTAAATCACAGGGCACCCCCGGCGGACAGCATGATGCAGTCATGTGAAATGCAAATGTGGTTTAGGGAGGTATCAGAAGTTATTTCCAATACACTAAGGAAGTATTAGTGACATCACGCGTGGCCTTAATCTTCCTTGAGCGCGGAGCCTAGGCAAACTCAGGCTGGAATGGATGAAGAGATGAGGTGGTGGAACACTGAAGGTCCTGTCACACAAGGACGCTTTACATGCCTCAGGAAAGACGCGATGGACTCAAGAGGAAGAAAAGCTACTTAGCTGAAGGGCAATACTTGTGTTAGTTGGGAGGAAATGAGTGCAAACTGGGTGCAAACACATGGGAGCTTCAAGTCAGAGCAGGCTCTCAGCTGCTGGAATAATATTCAAATAACAGTAAAAGCAAAACTTTAAAAATCTGCTTTTCAAAAAAGAAACCTGACAATCTCTCCTTGGTAAAAAGCACATTTCTGTTCTAGCCTTGCATGTGAGGTCTTTCATGTGGAATACATGTTGTACATTCCTGCACCTATGGCTGTGAGGAGCATCCTGCATCCCTAAATGACAAGCCAGGGCTAGATACTGCAGGAAACTTTCACATTTCTCAAAAGAAACATCAGAACAAATACAACAATCCTGATGAAGCCAAAGAAACACACAGGATTAAATACAATACTTAATTCTCTTCTACACACAGAGAAAACGTCACAGAAGAGAGAAAAGGACTTCAGCTTCCTTTGTAACACACGATAGCTGGATCCCCTGCCTTGCGCTCCTTTCTGTGCTGATCTGACAGATGAACAGAGGTTTTCTCAATGAAGTTCAAGCCCAGGAGCTACCGACTCTATTTTGCTGTAGCTGAACTGACGACTGTCTCAGCTGCACCCTCTGTTTGTGACTGAGGCTCTCCAGAACAAAACACTGCGAGCTTTAAAAATGGAGATGCCTTTTTTTAATGGATTCATTTTGATAGGTTCGATACCTAGAGAAGCAATGAGCTTATTCTTATGCAGCCAATGAATCTCGATGATGCTAAATGCAGACCAATCCTAACAAGTGAAGAAATCAAACCTCCAGTCCTTAAGAAAATGTCCAAGCCATCTTGGACAGTTACAGCCGTCAGCTCTGTTTATCCATCTTTTGTTTTCCTCGACTTTGGTACTGAGAAAAACAAAGCTTCGATAGACTTAGGCCCTCTCAGCTTAGTGAACACTGTTCAACACACTCCTCTTATCAACAGACAAAATCCATCAGCCTCAAAAAGGCTGATGAATGTTGTAGCAGGGCCAGGCCTTTGGAATATTCTTTTCCTGAAAATATCAGGCAATTGTTTTTTTGGATTTTTTTTACAGGAAAAGAGACAAAAAGAAAACAAGACCAAAAAAGAAAACTTGATGCGAAAAAGGAAGAAAAAAAATCAAGAAGAGACAAAACCAGAGCAAAATACAACAGGAAGACACCACAGAAGTATCTACTCCAACAGGGGTGGCTCTGGTGCTGTTACTTAGAATTAAGATTCATCAGGTTTAAATCTTCTGCAGAGGTTTAATACATTCATCATACATGGACACAACCAATTTCTTTCAGAATGTTACTTGAAATGAGTGGCACCGATGTGACTAACTCCTCTAAAAGCAGCTTTCAAATGGCCTATTTAAAATGTTGGCACTCTCACCACCTGTTCTTTTGCAAGCAATTAGCCAAAGGTTAGTAAGCACAATATTTTTACTCATTAACTGGGAAACTACTCCACATAAACAAACTTGAGGGATGATTTTACTCTCTAGCACATTACGTTGTTCCATTTCCTCTGTAAAAAGAAAAGGTCTGCATCATTTTTGCCAGATTAAGGATTACCACATTCTCCCATACTTAGAAAAGGAGTAAAAAACCTTACACAATGTATTTGAAACAGCATACATAGAGCAAATCGAACTTAGATGGCATGGTTAAAATAAAAAATAAAGGTATTTACAATATTGCATAAGTAATATAACACCAACATCCATTCCAAAACCAATCACATCAAAATAAAATAAAAAAATATTACAACTCACACCTTTTAATAGCTATAAATCCTTAATTTCTATCCAGCATTTTCTTTATAAAAGCCTGTTTAAAAGATTAAACTTTTGATTCACTCTAGCTTAAACACAATCTAAAATGATTTGTTAATTATTACTGATCACTTAGTCTTTGTCTTAAGTTTCTAGATTTTCCATTTTCAAATTTCCTCTTCTTAAAAGTTGGCACCCCTTCTGTCATGTCTCCAAGGGAGGTGACTGTCTTCTCTTTAAATATCACTGTTGTATCTTCTGCAACATCTAGCACTGGTGCTGGAATATTGTCACTCTCTGTACTAGGAAGCTCCAGGTCCACTTTTTCACTGGGAAAAGAGAGGAAAATATAAAACGGTTGATCTACATGGAGAAAACAACATGGTGTACTGCAGAAAGTAACAGAATCACAGAACAGTTTGGGTTTAATGATCATCTAGTCCAACCCCCCCATAATCAGCAGGGAAATCTTCAACTAGATCAGGTTGCTCAGAGCCCCTTCCAACCTGACCTTGAATATATCCAGGGATGGGGCATCTACCACCTCTCTGGGCAACCTGTGCCAGTGTTTCACCACCCTCACTGTAAAAAATTTCTTCCTTGTGTCTAGTCTAAATCTTCTCTCTTTTAGTTTAAAACCATTATCCCTTTTTCTATTGCAACAGGCGCTGCTAGAAAGTTTGTCCCCATCTTTCTTATGAACCGCCTTTAAGTACTGAAAGGCCACAACAAGGTCTCCCGTCTCTTCTCCAGGATGAACACCCCCAACTCTCTCAGTCTGTCCTCACAGGAGAGGTGCTCCAGCCCTCTGAAAATTTCTGTGGCCCTCCTCTGGACCCGCTCCACCAGGTCCATGTCTTTCCTGTGCTGAGGGCTCCAGAGCTGGACGCAGAACTCTCATATTTAACTGTCAAATGTCCAAATTTAATTGTGAAAGCAGCTTTGAGCTAGATGCAGTTTTCTAGCCAAGATCATCATCACGACAGGAAGCAAGAAAAAAACCCGTATTCTTTCTATGAAAAGTAAAAAACTAAGACCTCATTCACTGCAGAGCTCATACAATGGCCCAAGAACTGATCACGTAAATAGTCCTGTAAAACACAACAGGACCGCAGTGTGTAAATCTAAGAATGTTGAAAATCAGTAGTCAGTGAGTAATTAGAATCATAGAATCATAAAATTGTCTCGGTTGGAAGGGACCTTCAAGACCATCTTGTCTAAACATCAACTTAAGTCTGATAAAACCCATCACTAAACCATGTCACTAAGCACTATGTCAACCCATCTTTTAAATACCTTCAGGGGTAGTGCTTCAACCACTTCCCTGGGCAGCCCATTCCAGCCCTTTCACTGTAAAAATTTTTCCTAATTAGCCGTATTTCACTGCCAAAATGCTATTGAATAGTTTTTTGCAGGTGTCCATCCTTGAAAGTCTGCATGACAGAACAGAGAACAGACTTACAAAATCAGCCAAGGACCCCAGCTCTGGTGGAGAAAATCACTGCTAGTACTGATCTGAACAAATCAGAGACATCATCTAAAAATGATCAGTTGGTTTTAAGAGGTCAACAGCAAAACACTGTGCTCTACAAGAATAACCTGCGGCACAAACATACAATGGAGAATAGTTCCCAGAAAATGATCTAAATCACTAGTCCATCAGGAATCACACCAGCATAACAGCACTGCAAAGAGATAATCGTACTCCTGGCCAATCCATGCAAGAAATCTTTCAGTACCACTGAGTGCCAGCCTGATGTCAGTTCGTGTACTATGCCTAGTTTCTGGTCCTATGCTTCCAGGAAGTCACGGATCAGCTCAAGCACCCAAAATAGAGCCATGAGATATCAGCTCTGGAATCAAGGTACAGTTAGCTGGTCCAACACAGGAGATGCTACATGAACTGATCAAGTGACATTACCATCTCCAAGGAAGTGTATCGGTGCTTAATTTAGTCCAAACAGTGTATCTGTTCAATCATTGAGAACTATAGTGCTGGAGAATGGGGTCAGTATGTGGGAAAAGACTGATTTCACTCTTCCAAGCCTAATTTTTCCAGACTCCTAGAGGGCCCTGTAACAAGAAACTGGCCATAAAAGACAGCATGCTTCACAAGAAAATGAGCCATCTCAGGCATTATGCAGTAAAACACCACCCC
>JAOQGH010000001.1:173713460-173728202 GCA_025769975.1 Gallinago jamesoni | reverse complement strand
CCACCCCCACTGTCTGATCAGATGCATGTCATGAAAACATCTGGAGTATACAGCTGGACATGGGAGAGAGAGAGACAGCTTCCAAATGTAAAATTGGCATAACTGGATTACACGTTTTGGTCTTTCATCTCCTTATTTAAGTCATTACAGAAAGTGTCTCCTACCACATTAAAAGAGCCTCCAGGACTTACCCATAGTGACAGCAGAAAAAGTTGTAGTAGATTTTGGTTTGCTTTTGCTTAACTTTGTTTTGAAATGAGGGAAATTAGGGAACAAGTTCCAGCAGAAGTCCTTTACTGCAATACTGGGTGAAAGTCAAACAAAAATTTAAAGTGTGTTTTAGTCCTTCAAGCGAACAGTTGAGAGTCAGTAGAACGCCACAAAGTGAGAAATAATTCACTGCTTGTGGCAGTAACTCAGCCAAAGGTACCAGGCTTAGGCAGAAATTGCTTGGAGAATACTTATTATGTCAGCAACTACTGATCTCAAAGGAAAGGAATTCAAAGCAACGCTAACCCAGTATGATCAAGATCAGGTTGCTGTTGTCCCTAGAAGATCAAGATAGATTTGAACTCTGTGCAAAGTTAGCCCAGCTAATTACTCATCTGAACGAAACAGAATTTGAAAGGCTGAGGGACCTGGGTCTTTTTAGTCTGGAGAAGACTGAGGGGGGAGCTGATCAATGCCTACAAACGCTTAAAGGGTGGGTGTCAAGAGGATGGAGCCAGTCTTTTTTCAGTGGTGCCCAGTGACAGGACAAGATGCACACACATCTTGAATACGGGCACAAACTTGAATATAAGAAGTTCCACCTAAACATGAGGAGGAACTTCTTCACTTTGAGGGTGGCAGAGCACTGGGACAGGCTGCCCAGAGAGGTGGTGGAATCTCTGTCTCTGGAGACATTCAAAACCCGCCCAGACACATTCCTGTGCAACCTACTCTAGGTGGACCTGCTTTGGCAGGGGGGGGATTGGGCTAGATGATCTCCAGAGGTCCCTTCCAACCCCATATCATTCTGTGATTCTGTAATTTAGCCCGGAAGTGAGAGACCCTGAGAAAGCTGACCACGCTGTTCCAAGGCTGGAAGAGTTGAAAAAGAGCTCCTGATGCAGCTGAAGGAGACTGTTGAAGGAGACAATGTTAGGAAACGTAAGCTTAGAGTAACTACATTTAAATAGTTAATACTCAGCCTCTGATGGATGAGAAAAATAATGGATTACAATGATCCTTTAAATCACTTAAATTTACTTTGTACTTGTGGTGAACTTCTACATTAAAACCAAAACACCACCACTATCTGCCATGGAGAACTATTACTTAAAATAATCACTGCAGAAATAATGTATTTTGGCTATATTACCAATCACTGCTGTGCTAATTCTGCCAGAATTCAGAAAAAAAAAAAAGCTTCAGCTCTGAAAACAAGTATTCTGGAAACAAGTATTATGAAAATAACTACAGCAAAAAGATCCTCACCCTCCTTCTTCTTCTTCTTCTTCTTCTTCTTCTTCTCCTTCTTGCTTAATTGCTTTCCATTTTCCATAAGGGTTGGTTTTGTTAGACCCATCACCGGAGCTTTCTTGGGATGAACTCTCCTCTTTATCAGCTGTTTCTTCTGACTTAACTGCTCGCCATTTCCCATAAGGACTTAACTTTTTAGCTTTGGAAGACTTTTTCCCTTCCTCTGATTCTTCACCATTATCTCCTTTCCTCTAAAGAGGAAAAAACCCACCTTAAGCAAAAATGCCTAAATAAAAACACAATGTAGCTTTATTTCACATCTTTTATATACTTTTCAACCAAGAGTAACTCGAAACAATAAACTCATATTGTAATAAAATCCTTAAATTTTTCTCCTTGAGCTTTTATCACATACAGAGGTGAAAAAAAATCTTAAATGTTACAAAAAGTTGAAGTTGGAAAATCCCACCTATCAAGGCTGAAGTTAGCAAGGAGTGGCCAACACAAACTTTTTTAAAAACAAAGCTTATTGGGCAAAAAAAAAAAAAAGAGAGACAAAATTCACATAAAACTTTCTGTGCATGCTGATATACCTGTGATACACAGTGATACAAATATGTATTTTAGGGTTAACACCTGTCTACTTGATATTTAAACTGTCTCTGCTGTTCTGAACTACCAGTTACAGAAAAACCATCTGACCTAAACAGAGCCGTAATCACACCCTTTATCTTAAGTTTTGAATCTGAAGACAAAAATATGTAATTGATACAGATTTTATACTGTGCACTGCCCATGTTTTTCTCAATTAATAAGGAAACTACAACCATAAATTTTCAGTCAGAGGCATTCCCTGAAGATCTCTTGGCAGTCAAATGTACCAAAAAGGTTAGAAGTCATATGCTTACACTGAAATCCAAATAATTTTGTGGATTTCAAAGAGATGAGTGACCTTTCTCAGAGAGCATCACATTTCTGGCAGAATTCAATCTACTTCTGGTGGGCTGAAGGAAAGGTTGTGCTTTCTGTTCTGCAACAGTGACACTAATGGGCCAAATAACTGAATAAAGATTCATTTTACTATTTGAACAAGTGCTAACTTCTAATTTCAGTCATAAGGTTTAACCTCATTACAATCAGTACTGCCTATCACAAGAGATAAAAGATATATCACCGTATGCTACAAAATTAATACTGCATGTAAAATAAATCTGAAGAGAGAACTTACCTTGAAATTTCTTTCTGAACTCTGTGCTTCGTTTTCACTATCTTCTGAGTCCGATTCAGACGCTTTGGAATCTGTTTCTGCGAGCTCTTCGGAATCCTTGTCACGTTTTGAAGATGAAACAAAACCAGCCGGTTTCTCCCACGTGGATACTGCCCGAGATATTTGGACAACCACATTATTTATGTTTCTAATTCTGATGTGTTCTTGCTTTGACGACATTACCTTTCAGAAGCAATGCTGCCTTATGCAAAAATACAGCAAATAATTCAACACAAGGCTTTTGCTTTAAAGCAAAGGCATGTTTGTTTTAATAAACATAATCAAAAAGATAACATTTCACTTCCCAGCAGAGATACTGTCATGACAGCTGAGTTCACTGTTGATAGAGCTTGTTTCAGAAAAACATCATGCATGGCAAACTGTGGTCCACAAGACTGTGGTCCCTCTCATCCTAACACAGGACAAACAAATTGCCCTCTTGAGGTGTCTATTTGATTTGAGATGCCCATTGATTACAAAGAAAGGATAAGGTAAAGAATGCTGACTGTGAGCCTCAGCTCTGGGGGTAGATAAACCCCTTCCCTGTACTACTTGGCTTGGTAACATTAGGTCTCTAATTAAAGAGCTGTTAACAAGGAAATAAAAACATTATTCTCAAAAGATATTAAAGTATTTAGAGGATATGACCTCATTTTCAATGAGAAGGTAGTATTCCAGCAAATATATTGAAAGGAAATATTTAAATAAAAGCTGACTCGATGTCAAAACTGCTTTCAGTAACAATAAGGCAAAAGTACACCAACTTTCAATCTATAATTTTATTGAAGCTTTCAAATGTAATAAAACTACTGTTTTTCCAATTATTTTACCTATTTCCAAAGAAATCCCTAACTGAAAGCAACATTTAACAGGTATGCTTCTAGATGTATCTTGAAAAGGTAAAGCTGTAAGAAACTGGCAATGAGTGGCTTTGAATGACCAGTCTCTTAAGGGCACTGCTGCCATGTAGCTTTAGACCAGTAACTGGGAAAATTAATTTTCCCAGGTGTCACACACAGACAGTGGAATAACGTGCAGCCTCCCAAAGCGTGACTTGTAGCAGGGTCTAAGCCTATTGATACCAGCCTCCTAAGTTATATACCTGAGATGAGACTCTGCAATCAGTCCCCTTGGTTAACACTTTGATGTAGCTGTAAGTATCTTGGAAATGCTTGAAAATTACTTGTATTGTTAATGCTAATCCCATCCTCTGAAGTCAAGACAAAGTAAGGAATCACTTTAAAATCTCACAAGTCAAAATTTTACCAAATACAATGGTTACAAAAAGATTCTTCACGAGTTTCATGTGTGCGTGAAGGACTTAAAAAAAACAATACAACCAAAGGCATAAAATGTATCTGAACTTAGAAGGCAATGTTTAAAAATAACCAGCATCTCATTTCCCTTAAGAAAAAAATAAAAAAATTGCAAATCATTTGAGCAGGGGAGTGGATCTGAAAAATTGAAAGGTTTTGGGTTTGTTTTTTTCCTATTCTTGGCATCGTCAAGAATGCTACTTCATACTCAACTGCAGCAGGAAAACTCATAGCCAGCATAAAATCATGTGCTCTCCAGAGAGGCATCATTGACCTTAAAACAATTCAAACAGATTTAGAAAACAGATTCATGTTCTGGGGGAGTAACCACAAAGTCCCCCATGTAGGGAAAAAAATGGGGAAAAGAAGTAGGAGGTAAGATTCTGGACTCTCTTATCAATGCTATGTCAGCAAAAAGAAAAGTTTAGGATATTCTTATTCACTTCTATATACCTGTCAAAAAAAAATATAAAATCCTGCCCTTTCTGGTTCTCAAACAATAATTTCAATATATATGTGGAAGAGTCCATATTTTAGAGTTATAAGTTGAATGTCTAAAAAACATATGAAGCACAAATGCACACACACTGACAATACAACTATAAAGCCAGCATTGACTTAAGCAACGAGTACATTTCAACTAAGGTAACAGCTTTAAAAATACAAAACTTAGCAATGGCCTTAAAATGCAGTTATTTGCAAAATAAAATATTGCTATGAAAACCCTCTCTTCTCAAACAGAGTTGAAGTGGAAAACAAGCTCTCCTTACCTCCTGTTTGTGTGTTATAGTAATACGTATGACCATCTTCAGTGACACCTTCTACCCACTCCACTCCCTGAGAAAAAAACATAGAAGCTAATTAAAAAAGAGAGTTTTAAGGATCAGCCAACTCATCACTTGTAAGACAATTCAACCCTTGAGGATTTTTTGTTCAGGATAATTTTACTGTTTTAAAGCTTGAACCCCTAGAGTTTTTAGAAAGTATTCCCTTTGACTCAAATATTTGAGATTGCTTAACTGAATGTACTACAAGTGCACATAGACAATTTTGTTCAAACAGTGGATAATTAGTATGAGGCAGTATAGTAAAGGTTGCCATGCAGTTCAAATGATGATAAAAGTCATTAAAGGCCATTTTTTTTAATTTTCCAAATTATTCACACCTGAAGTTGACATTTCCCAGTTTTGTCATTGTCTTAAGTAGAGTCCAAGAAAAAATGTCTCTGTAAGACTCAGGGTTTTGTGTGCGCTACAGAAAAACCGTACCAATAAATGCTATCACAAATTAAACATAAGCAAACAAAACCAAAACTTCTAAAATCTATTCCACAATAGATCTTCACCAAAAATAATGAAGAAGCGAATTTGCATGCCATGAATTTATTTATTTAGTAAAGCACCAAGTTCAGCAAAGTACTGTTTTTCCCTACTAATTAATATGAAATGGGTCAGAAATTGCTGGTATGTCTCTGTGGATGTGTAATTAGAATAAAGATGTTTTGCAGGATCAGCCACAGCTAGATAATCAGTCATTACATCTGGATTAACATCTCCCTTCAGAATCAGATTTCTATCAACACTTAGACATACGCTACTTCACTGCTCCTTAAGTACTAATACTGCCCATTCCCCTCTATGGGGCAGAACTTCTATGCAGCTTCACTATACATGACTTAGCATCAATAAATGTCTGTGTGTACACATATACACACATCCGCAGATAGAATATTAAGCAAACGAGTGTGCAGAAGCCTATTAAAACTGTAGGTTTTTTAAAAACACAACAAAATCAGGAGTTGATGTTCTCGCACTGGCTCTGTAGAAAGCTATATGTGAAACAGAAAAATAGTATCAGTAGGTTCAGAAAGCAAAAAGCAAGAAAGCTGTCAGTGAGCAAGTTTCCTCAAGTTTTTGTCTCAAAAGTTTCAGTGAGCTAGTTTCAACAAAAGAAGCAAAAGGAAAGTTTATTTTATGTAAGTAGAAAGAGGGCAAAAGACTAGTCCTAAGTATAACCTATCCTTTTTATTAAGAGTTAGGTCCTGAAGATTTTAAAACTGGTACTTAGGGGTTTTCAGCAGATATTTGACATCAGGCACACCAAGTATCTTACTACACAAATGCTAACATGCATGATGTCAATAATCTAACTGAAGTTGTAGGTAGCCTTCAACATGCCTTTTCATTACACTGTTCTTTCACCACAA
The DNA here is from genome assembly GCA_025769975.1 of Gallinago jamesoni. NCBI lineage: Eukaryota > Metazoa > Chordata > Aves > Charadriiformes > Scolopacidae > Gallinago > Gallinago jamesoni. The sequence goes on along the minus strand of JAOQGH010000001.1, from coordinate 173,721,949 downwards.
AGTCTAAGCAGCAAGGTAAGGTGCTGTAAAACAAGGAGGGCCTGTAAATCTCACTTGCACTACATATTGCAAGCATGCCCTTTAATTTCTGGGCAGTGTGAGTCCTTGTTAGAGATCTGGAATGTTCCCAGTATCTTTAGCTCAGACTAAATAAGGGAGCAATCAAATGCTTGTTTTTAGCAATAGCGAAAATAACTCAAGACACCACAAAGTCACCAAGGAGGGCGAGGGAGGAATGGCAAAATACAGCCATGTGGCATTAGCGAGATATCCAAGGCTGAAGGTGCATGTTTATGATATAGCTGAGATGAGCTAACTTCAAATTGTTGCCAAGAAGGCAGCTCCTTCTCTCCTCCGTCTGCTATCCCCGCGCCAGCATTTCTCTGATTACTCCCAGAGCTGATGCAAGGACATGAGCCTACACAGCACTAAACTAAACTCTGATAACTTCACTCCCTAAACAAGTTCACTGTCAGGGCAAAGATGCAGCAAGGGCCAAACAAGATTAGTCACAGGACCACCTCTTCCATGGGAAGGCTACAGTAAGACTGGCTTATAAAAATTGCAAAGCCAGGCCTTGGCTGAAAAGATAAATGTTGAAGTGTTGGTTAACAAGTTGTGCAAAACCACAGGATAAAGGAATCAGAAACAGGAACCAGAGTAGCATGTGATGGGCATCTCTGACACCAAGTGTGCAGTCTCTTGGGAATGAACTCTGGATGGAAAAAGCCTGCATTTTTGAGATAAAACACTGCCTTAACAGGAGATATACATTTTCTGAATTGATTCAATCGTCTAAAAATATACACAATTATAACCATTATAACCTCTGACTGTAAGTAACCCAGTACCAAGCGTAAGCTAGCTTCTCAGATGCGACAATATAGAGCTACAGAATGTCAAGTGCTCTGAAAAAAAAGACCTCTAACATAAAACCAACATTAACAAACAATGCTGACTGTAAATCATACTGTACTTATGACACCTATCTTGAAAATGGGGAAACGTAACATCACTTCCCAGGGGTGTTGTAAAAATCCTACTTTTAATGTTGTAAAGCACAAGAATCCTGGAGTGGTAAGTATCAGTAAGCCCATTAATAGTAATAAGAAATCTTTCTTTCTTTAGACTATTTGGAAAATTTTCTGGTGCCTTAAATAAGGAAAATAAAGTAATATTCTACAAAGTTGCTTGCACATAGTTTCCAAAAAGAGAAACTATCACATCACTATATCCTAAAGTAAACACAAAAAACAGGCTTTTTTTTTTTTTTTTTTACTATCTGACAATGCAATTTCAATGTTTCCTAAAATAAAGGGCTCTTAACTACTTCAAATGTATAAGTTTTAAATTTTTTTTAATTACATTTTATGCACGAAAAGTTGAACAGAATCTATTCAGAATTTCCCAAAAGCTTTCAACTGTATGGGCTGAAGCATCAAAAATCCATATTCCATAAAAATACAACCGCCACTGTCACTTCTCTTCCCTTGATAAACAAATTAGCCAACAAAGGTTTGTATAGCAAAATCTAAGTTTTCATCAAGTATACCATAAAACATTCTGTATAGTCAAATTATGTTTTCCTAAGCTTAGTAAGAGCAAACAATTTATCTTCAGCAATCAGAAGACTTGCAAACTGCCTAGCTTATTTCTGATAAGCGTCTACAAGGACAAAAAAAAGTATAAATAACAGCATTAACAGCATTTGATTACCGTTTGTGAGTTTTGAGAGTTGCCTTGGAATCCTTTAGGCTTCTCCCACTGTGATTCTAAAAAAAGCAAAAACATGTTTCACCCATCATTCAAGCCTGTTTGAGTTTAATAATATTTAGAAAAAACAGATCTAAAGGGTACGACACTGTTCCGTGCACACATACAAACAAGTAATATAGATACACCTTATTGGAATATAAATCATCCTTTGTCAAACCATGGTATGAACAATAAGCCAAAGTATCATAATTATTACAGTTGGCTTTACAGAGACCAACCACTGATACACAGATACTGGAATTTTGGTACAAAAAAGGTGTTGTTTTTTTAAATGGTAGCATAAGCCAGAGGAAACTAAACACACAAGACTTTTACCTTCTGGAAGTTACCTTGTATGAGGAAAGACTACGGTAAATACTAATGTCAATCCTTAAATTTATAAGAAACAGTCTGTAACAGAAACAGTCTCATTAAGTCTAATTAAAAGAAGGTTGCTTTTATGCTCTAAAGTAGACTGTAACACATAGCTCCTCAACTGAAGTCAGTCAGTTAGATAAATCCTGTAAATGTGGAAAGAAACAATCAGGCAGCAATCCGTAACAGCTCTCATTTACTTACTGTCATTTACTTCACATTCCTGATAAGAAAGCTTCTTTAGGAAGAACACAGCTGTCTTTTGCATACTTAACCTCTGAAAGGCTAAACTTTTTCAGAAACTGGAATTACTGCATTCTCACATTATTAACAAACAGCGAAACCAGTCTGAAGTTCTAGATGCCTAAGCCTTGGATGTAATATCAAAAGTCCATCAAATTGTTCATATATTAATGATTAGCTCACTACTCAGAGAGCCGAAGAGTAAAGAAATGCAGCTAGTCTTTTCTCGTTTATATCAAATAACTGTATTTGCATTTGCTTCTCACTAGATTTTTTACCTCCTGTTTTTGTGTTGTAGTAATACGTATAGCCTTCGGGAGAATATCCTTGCACCCACTCCTTCGTTTCAGTTTTTGAGTTGTCTTGAGATGTCTTTTTTTTCTTTTCTTTCTTTTCCTTCTTTTCCTTCTTCTCTTTCTTTTCTTTCTTTTCTTTAGTTTCCACTGTGTTACTCTGTGGTTTATTCTGTGTCGAACTGGGACCTACCTCATCTTAAAGAAAATAATACTCTCTGTTAAAAAAAGAGTAATAATCTGAGCTTAAATATTAGTCATTCTTGAGGAGCAGCAAATAGGAAATGTCATTCTTATGAGTACTTTCACTCATTAGTATTACGTTCATAGCAGGTAAGCTTAAAAGATTATATACAAAGAACCTTGCACGATAGCGATACTGTAGTATCATAAGAAAGTCAAAATATCGAAAGATGAGTAACATAAGGAGAAAAACCATAAGGATCAATGAGCTTTAACTAAACAACAACAAAAAAAGAAACTAAAAAAGTTATGAAAAAGATAGCTTCCCCAGGAGCTTGAAACTACAAACTCTTTTTGAAGGATAACAGGTCTTCACATGGGCAGAACAAAGACACTTAAAGAAATGTAAGCTGAGCAGAAGATTCTTGTCTCCACTGATTGACACCAGTGGGAATCCAACCTCTCCTACTCAATAGAAACTTTTGTCTCCAATTGGCAAAAATCAAACACAAAATTAACTAAGGGAAGCTGCACTGCTGATTCAAAGCACCAACTGCAGCCTATTTTTTGTTATTACAATGTTTAATTTTTCTACTTGAAGTTGGATTGTTCCATGGACCAGAGGACACCGTAGCTAAAAACATCCTCTACTGCAACTTCTACTACTGGCAATTTGCAGACTCCTTGTTGTTTTGGGTTTGGGTTGGTTTTTTTTGTTTGGCTGTTTTTTTTGTTTGGGTTTTTTTTTTTTTGTTTTTTTTTATGAGCAAACACAGTCCTGGAAGCCTGCTCTCATGTTCCTAAAACCTAATTTAAGAAAATATATTCCTACTTAATATTCTTTCAATTCTGCCTTTAATTCCTTGGCAGCTATATGAACTACCTGGCTTAATTCCAAGCCTTTTCATGTCCTCTTGATATGCTTTCATTGCAGCCTCCTCCATTGCTGCAAATTCTTTTGACATGTTTTCTTCTTCTTTTGCTTTTTCCAAGCTTTTCTTTTTAATCTAAAACAAAACAAAAACCCCAAAAGAATAAATAAAACAAGTCTGATAAGGGAAGAGATTAAAAATAAGTATTTGTGCAAATAAGATATTTGAGTTACCTCACTAATTCTTTTTGCCACATTTTCTTTATGATTCTTTCCTCTTTCATGAAAATCAATGCTCTTAAAAGTGAGAAAAAACCCAAGAAAAATAATACGTATTATACAATTTTAACATAGTTAATTAAAATTTAGTTAGACTAAACTTAGTTGAACAAGCCTAAATGTAATCTGTCCTGAAAACACTTATAGCAAGTACTATGACTATAAAATGGATATAAGAATTCAGGAACACAAAGAAATACTCAACATAGAAATTATGAAAAATCAGTAGCACTCCAAAATGATATGATAAAATTTCATAGTCTGTATTTATAAGATTTAAAATTTTTCAAACAATACTCTTCAGCACACAGATTACAGACAAATAACAGGTAATCTGGGCTCCCTCTCCGCACTGTCCTTTCAAGTATCATCCCTTGATAATTTTTTTTAGCCTCTCTGTTTTCACGCAGACTTTTAAAAACATGGCTTTTTTAAAGTTCCAAATATTAGCTATGCTTCTTAATTAGCTTATGCTATACTCCACAAATATCCCATGAACTTAAACTTGTCTGCAGGTCCACAAATCTGAGAGGAAAAGGCATGATGGGAGAGTTGGGTAATGAAGGACAACAGAACAATCTGCAAGCCAAAAGGCTGCCAGAAAGACTGAAGCCAGTAGGAACTGAACTGCAAGGAGTTCAGAAGCTCTACAGGTACAACAGTGGAAGTCCTCATGTGGTTCTCACAAAAAGTACCTGGGCTCCTTTAGGTGTTCAAATGTTTGGAGCCTAAGCCCGACCTCGGAGCCCTAGAATTTCTTTGCACAAACCGATGTGCAGAAGATGCACATCCAAGGTCTGATTCATCTCATTTAAAACAGTTAAATGAGATATGTTAGCCAAATCCTCTGCCTTTTACATGTATTTCTCTTTGTCGACTACAAGAAGAAACCTAAACCAATTAGCTCACAATTGTCATTCTGAACTACAGGTATCTAATTGTAATCCAGATGAGCTCAGCTCCAGGAGTACCCCTGGCATTGAGTCAGGAATGCAGAACTTATCTAAGTGAGAAACCAATGGGTCTAACAGTGTGCAAAAGGCATCCACAAGTCAGAAACACCTTTCTGTAACCCAGTAATGTTTTTGTGAGCTCTGTGAAATGAAAGAAACCCGCTTTAAATGCTTAGAGTGCTGGCTGTACCAGGCCTACCAGATAAAAACAGCACATAGGCCAGGTTTTGCTTTCTATTCGCATACAAAGCTTAGGAACAGGCATGGACAAGGTTTCAAGACAGATCAAATGTTAAGTTACAGAAGCTGAAGAAAAAGCAGGGTCAGATATTTCAGTTCTTATCTGTACTGCCAAGTAGAACAGCACAAACCATCTTGTTTCCAGTATCTGGCTCTTGACGTAATACATTTTAAATATCACAAGTATTACAAAGGCATTTTAAAACCACAGATTTCATGCATCAAGAGAATCGTATCAAAAGTAAGGTTAAAAGCCTGTAATTCAAATTCCTAGTCTTTCAGAATCATTGACATTGTAAGGTAGACCATCGTACAGGTCTGTTGTCTGCTATCCAGCACTTGCAGTAATCGCAGAATTTTTTTGGCTGAGATTTCCAGTAATCGGCCCTGGGGAGAGAAAAAAAAGATGATGTATAATCTGAAACAATAATCACAGCCACAGGTTTTTATATAAATACATATATATAGCTTCAGAAACTAAATTTAGTCTTCTTTGGGTGATTGAATGCTAAGGGTTTGGTTTTCTTTTTTCCTTTTTTTTGTTTATTTTTGGTTGTTTTTTTTTTTTTTAAACAAAGTATGGGGAGCAAACAAGAGTAGCTATATTGACTACTGCCCCCCATAAAGCACAGCTCAGAATAGGGACTGTGCCCATCTGACCCTTGAAAATTGCAGATTTTTTACAATAGAGGCGATGCTGTAAGAACCAGAAACACGAGACACGGCAAGCTAGAAATAAACAAGCAGCTCTAGATAGCCTAATTAAACAAAGAACTGTCAGAAAAGTGCAACTTGCACTGTTTTTCATTAAAAATGCATACAGTAAATGTTGTTAAGTGTAAAACTTTAGTTTTAATGTTGACGTCTACTTGGGATACTGTACGCAGTGAGCTGAGCAGCACAAAGATGCAGTTCTGGACAATATGAGCTACTGCGGGGAATCCTAGAACAGATTCTGACCTGTGGGGTCACAGACACAGCAGTAAATCGTTTGGATGTTTCCGAGTAAAAATGTGAGCATTTCTGAACCATACAATTTAGATAAGTTGCATATGTGTGAGGAAACTTGGGGAAAACTCTTCAGAGCTCAAAAGTTAGTCAATAAAATCATTTAACCATAAAACAAACAACCCCTCCAATGTCTGTTTCTTCATCAAAAAACATTTTCTAATGCCAGGTGAGGCTTGTGCAGAAATAATTCCATTTCTCATTGGCTTGTAGCAACAGATACAGTGCTTTGGTTCAACAGAACACATTCCAGCAACAGACTTTTATGTTTTTAAGCTAAAATGAAAAAGGAGGAAGGGCAAAACCAAAACAAATTCAAGATTACACTGAGAACATTAGAAAAGCTCAGTCGAAAAAATGTATCTCTGCCTTCCATCTGAAGATCAATGTCCAGAGTTCAAGGAAAATACTTAAAATACTTCCTGACATTTTCATTCAATAAACACAAAACCTTTTCCATGCACAGCAATAGCACCCTCAAACCTTATGATACCTGTAAACAATTCTTTCATAAAAAAAAACAGACTTGATTGATTCAGCTCTTTAAAATTTAAGCAGATATCAAAATACACTCTCCTGCCAGTGTTTAATGTAAAGATACAATTTCTAAGAGGACATGATTATTTTAAACTGTTAAGTACAAAAGATATCCTCTGCAAAAATATATCAACCTATAAGCAACAGTGTGTTAACTATGCACAGATTTTCAAGCAATTTTCTGGAAAGCTAGAAAGAAGCAGCTGGGCTTCCCCCAAATTAAACAGAAATCCGTTCATCCCTAGATGGTGTACTTTAAAACTGTGTGATTACTTAGTCACACATTTAATTAAAAGGCTTTTGAGATTTATATATCAAAATGTTCTAGGGCTGAAGCCTGGGAAATCGAACACTCTGGCTGAAAAACCAGCTGAGTGGGAGGGAGAGCTCAGAAATATCTCAAGGTCCTTTTTCCTATTTGAGCTATAGCTCCTAAATTGTCTCTAAATCCTTTGACATCATCTAAGACAAATTTCCAGCTAAAAGCTGGGTTAACCTTCCTAAGGCAATGGACCAATTCTGCCAGAAAACACAGAAATTGTCAAAGAGCCTCACAACATTTTTCGGAGGTGCGAAAACATCTGCATATTTCCAAGTTTAACCTAACAGGTCTGCCTCCTTCTTTTCAACAGAACCACGTGTAAGTGCTAAAATTAAGACTGTACAGCTGCACCCACCAAAAGTCAAGACCTGAGAGTGTGACAATCTGTATTTTCACAGCTATATTTTCCACCCATTTCTTTCCTAAGTGCTACTGGACACCACATCTGTCGCAAACCTCTGTAGCCACACGGAGAGCAATCACGCTGGAGCCTGAGGACACACCTGGGGCTTAAATACAAGTCCAGGTCTTGACCACAGAATCCTTTTGTCTTTATCTCCTATTGGTTTTGATAAAAATTCGAGTTGGCTCTCTGGTGTTATATATAAAATAAACATAAATGGTACTCCATGTAGAAGAGCCAATATCCTGGCAACCTTAAATCCTGCATTTTGTGATTAATGAAGTTAACTGTAAAAATTATGGCCCCAATTCCACGACTTATGAGCACAAGTAGTGCTATATGCCGAGTAATTCTCTTGAAGATTTTCCACTTGAGTTCATAACACTCAATAGAAGAGTAAGCTCAGCTGAAATATCCAGTGAATAACATCTGCCATGGTAACAACGATGGAGCCTGCAGTGAACCAAGGGTGCTGCAATGAGAGCAAAGCAAAGAGGAGCATTTGGAAAGGAGCAGCAACTGAAGCGAGACCAAACTTCAGTGAGATGCGACAAGTGCTTCACAAGCTTGGGTCACAAGCCTGAAAGTTAATCCAGATCCATGACAATGTTTAAATACGTAACTATTTTATTAATCTGCCAAACACTGGCCTGAGAGGAGGTGCTGTTAAAGCAGCGCAGAAGCCCTTTATACTTGAATAATTGTGGACAAATCAAGGGAAACAGAGTTATTTTAAAAATTCATTGAAGTCAAAACAGTACAGCTCTTAAGGCTCTTTATCTTCTGCTGGCGCTTACATCAGTAAAGTTATGATTGATTCTTGTTTTCAGCTTTACAGCTGGGCCAATCAGCTAAGGACCAGCAAGCCCACCAGTTAGCCATCACCACCACAACAATCTTCCTCCCTTTCACTAAAATGAAGAGACAGCCCAGAATACATCAAGTCCTGGTTGAGTCCTGGTTGTGTGACAGGACTCAGAGGGTTCTAATTAATGGAGTAGGGTCAAGTTGGAGGCCTGTGACCAGT
>JAOQGH010000001.1:173679375-173713360 GCA_025769975.1 Gallinago jamesoni | reverse complement strand
ATGAGGTTCAACAAGGGCAAATGTAGGGTCCTGCACCTGGGGAGGAAGAACCCCAGGCACCAATACAGGTTAGGGATCAATCTTCTGGGAAGCACTACTGAGGAGAAGAATCTGGGAGTCCTGGTAGACAGCACACTTTCCACGCGCCAGCAATGTGCCCTTGTTGCCAAGAGGGCCAATGGGATCCTGGGTTGCATAAGAAAGAGTGTGGCCAGTAGGTCGAGGGAGGTCATTCTCCCTCTCTACACTGGTGAGGCCACAACAGGAATACTGCATCCAGTTCTGGGCCCCTCAGTTCAAGAGGGACAAGGAGCTACTGGAGAGAGTCCAGCGTAGGGCAACGAAGATGATTAAGGGACTGGAGCACCTCCCTTATGAGGAAAGGCTCAAGTTGCTGGGACTCTTTAGCCTGGATCAAGCGAAGGATGAGGGGAGACCTTGTTTATGCTTATAAGTATCTAAGGGGTGGGTTAAAGGATGTTGGAGCCGGACTCTTTTCAGTGGTTTCCAGCAATAGGACAAGGGGCAACGGGGTCAAGATGGAACATAGGAAATTCTATTCAAATATGAGGAAAAACTTTACAGTGAGGGTGACAGAGCCCTGGAACAGGCTGCCCAGGGAGGTCGTGGAGTCCCCTTCTCTGGAGATCTTCAAGAACCACCTGGATGCAGTCCTGAGTGACGTGCTGCGGGCAATCCTGTTTTAGCAGGGGAGTTGGACTAGATGATCTCTAGAGGTCCCTTCCAACTCTGACAATTCCATGATAAACCATGAAAGTCTGGCTTGTCCAGGTGTGCAAGGTCAAGACTTCAGTTCTGTACACATCTACCCAGGCGTAGTTATCCAAACAGGAGCTTGGTGGTCCAAACAACCCTGAGAGGTGGGCAAGTTTTACTGTGAAGCTCTACCTCCCAATAAGGGTATTGACAAAATCTGCTCGGAGACCAATTTTCCAGAGCTGGCTGAGCAAGTCAGCTTGGCAACCTGCTACTTGGCACACAGGGACCAGAGCAGCACTGATACAGATACTGGGCAACTTCTGGACAAACTGCTGTAAACTTTCAGCAACCACTAGAAATCCTGTACTAACTTGCAAGAAATGTGTGTTTCCTGAAGAACACTGATTTTCTTTCAACTTCTACTGGTCAAACCACCCAGAAACAGAATGTGTAACAGTTCTAAGGACTAAAGGGGAAGGAAAAAGAGGGAGTGAATGTCAAACTGTTAACTTGAAACTTTAATGAAATGACAAACTCTTCGCTGAAAACAGCTGTAAAGTGCAAGTAGCAACAATCTTGAAACCATTTTCAGACTTCTGAAATTCATTTAAAACTTCAGAGGGAGTGGGAAGATGGGGAAGAACAAATAGCAACTCTGTATTAACAGTGCCTGCCACATTAATCATGTCAAAAGATACAAAAAAGTTTAAAGTCAGAGAGAAAACTCCAAAACTCGGGGTTTTTTACTTTGCATCATTTATTTCTTGACCCATGAGAACCATGTGGTTTATGCTGCAATGACTGGGTTACACACTCCTACTATATGTGAACCACGTGTTTGGGAGCTCACCAAGGGGACAGCATGTGTTGACAATATTCAGAAAGTCACTTGCAGAGCAACTTCAGCAGTATTGGGGTCCAGGGCCCTAAACCATCAACCTGCGAGCTGCTTCTCCTCACAACTTCCAGAATTATTAATGTTTTAACAGGTGGAGCAGTCAGGTTTCCTTATATAGGGAAGCTTAAGGAACCCTCATAAAAAAGCTATCTTCAGCTGAGACAGCGTTGCCAAACTTTACTTTGAGACTGGGCTGGAGGTTTTTGTTCCAACCATATACTGGCTGAAATTGAAAGAGGGATGGAAAAAAATGGGGGGGGGGGAGAAACAACTGTTTCAGGTGGTTCTGAACACAAGAAAAAAATAATTTGGCCGCGTAAACAAAATCTGGAAGCACTTGCTTTGAATAGCTCTGTTCTAAAACACCAGACATGAAACTTGGCAGAGATGCTGGGGGTGTTGTATTAGGGTTATATCTGTCCAAATTATAAGCCTGTAGTGGGGGGGAAAAACATAATACACGTGCTCAGCAGTCTTCTTTGTTTTTAATATCTACAACCTCTGAAGACTTTACACGAAGTTAGTATCTTAAAGCTCTCTGCAGGTTTGAGCACTGAACAGCCTGCATGTACATCATATTCTTGAATACAGACATGTGAAGTAAATAATACACAGATCTGAGTTCCCGACTACAGAACGAAATGAATTCAGATTAGCTATTATGGCTGTTTTATAACGGCCATTCAACAGGACAGCATTCAGAAATACTAATAAATTATATTTAGGAATATTGTGTACTTCTAAAGAAAAATAATAGTTCTGTAATGGAAAGAAGCAGACAGAATGAAAGAAAAAAATCACAAATATTTCACAATAAATCCTTCTCCACACTGGAAGTCATTCCAGACCAGCTAGTTCTAATTCAAATATCCCAGCATTGGTAAGGCCTAAGAATGCAATGCTAAAATCCACAGGGATGAAGACCTAAAAGGAAAAGGTTTTCCTGTACCTGTATCCTGTGTGGTCCTGGCACCATGGCCCTCACAGCCCATGCTCCTAAATAATTCATAGCAACTCCATTCATTCATAATGCACTAATCCCACACCCAAAACTCTTCTTAGATACATACCCTTAATTTTTATTTAAAAAAAAGAGGGTATTTAAAAATAAAGACTCAACAAAACAGCATCCCTGACACACTGAGTACATGGGGCTGTCCTACCTAACTGTAGCTTGTTGGCCTTCTAATATTTCACAGAACACACACCTGTATGTGGGCTCTTGGAGTAGTACTGGATGGAAGTTTCATCCACACGAAACTGTGAGTAGTTTAGTTTCTCTGGCCTTCAAGTCAATTATATTCTGTAAATCCTTCTGAGTGGCTGCTTCTTTTTGTATTAGCCCCCTCTAAACAACACAGAAATCATAATAACCTGCAAGACTATTTGAGTGGAGAGCAGAGTCTGCAGAAGCTGCTCAGTCTGACTTATATTGATGCTGAAGATCATTTTCATGGATCTGCTTTGCCAGATCTCTTTTCTAAATTGTAAATTATTTAACTTGAAAGGTAATGCTACAAATATTTTTAGCAATATACAAGAATGCACAAGAATATCTGGGCAGACAGCCTTCTGCACGTATGGAGCTCCAACAGAGCTCATCTCCCCTAACTTCAGTTGTCTAAAAAGTAGGATACCAAGTTGTCTAAGTTGGAGACTCTCATCTCCTGAACACCGCTTTTTATATCCTAAATATCCACCTGAGAAGCAAATTGAACTCCATAGGTGTGTATTTCTTCCTTATACAAGGAACCTAAAGCGAACTGCCTGAGCCAGCCTTCAAAAGTTAAGTATCTGAAGTCAGGGATATCTACTGAGAGCAGAGGTCTGCTGCTGTAGATGCAGAAGAAGGATATGGGCTACGTCAGGAAAAATACGATAAGAATTAGAAGAGAGAGGGGAAAAAAAAACAGCAACAGAAACTGGGTCAAGAAACTGCTCAGGTATAATTTTAGCAATATCTAAAATTAAGAACACTGCTGTATGAAGTACCAATCTGCAAGACAGGCTGACACAACCAAACCATCAAATACTTCCCCCCAAAAAAGGTAATTTTGGTCAGGTTCAGATTTCTTAATTTTTTTTGTTTGTTTGTTTTTTAAGGCAGGGAAATTAGGATATCTTGAAAAATAACAGAAACGAGGAAATGCCATTCATATGACATTCTCAATTCATAAAGACCAAAGGTTGGATTTTTACCGACCGCTCACCCCCCGCCCCAAGGGGGTCAAGTATTAACACAAACTTTCTCGTTAAAGACTGAAAGGACGGGAGGGAAGGCCAACAAAACTAAAGCGCGGCGGCTTTTTCCGCAAACGCTTCACCCGGGCCCGGAGGCCCTCCAGGAGGCGGCGGTGTGAGAGGACCGGGATGGGGACACGGCCGCCCTCCCAGCCCCGCTCGGGTCGCGGAGTCCCCACAGAGCAGCAGGCGAAGCTGCCGGGGAGAGATAAGGGGCCGAAAGCGCAGCAGAAACAAACAACCGGGAGGAGGGGGTGGGCAGGACGGACAGGAGCAAAGGGACCGGAGCGAGAGGGAAACAACTCGCCCAGCGAGACGGGGGTCGCCAGCCCCAGCCGTGGCACGGCCCCAGCCCGGCTGCCCGAGCCCCACCCCCCACCCCCAGCCTACGGGCAGCGGGGGCCCGGCCCAAGTCGCTCCCAGCCCGCGTTGCCGACCCTGCCTGCCCCCGGCCCCGGCTCCCAGGTGCCGGGGGAAAGGGGGGTGGGGAGATGGGGTGTTCACGTGTAGGACGACACAGCCCGCGCTCCCTCCCGGTCCCCCGGACACTCACATCGCCGCTTCTCCGGCAGCACCACCGCACCGCGCCGGTCTCCACCGCTCAGCCGCGCCGCGCCGCTGGGGCGGGCCGGGGCGGGGGCAGGGAGCGCGGCGACGGGAGCCGGCAGGGCTCAATCCACGCTCTCCCTCCGCCCTTCGCCCGCTCCGCCTCCCCCGCCCCCGGGAGAGGCGAGCGCTCTGTGGGGAGCCGCTCGGCGAGGGAGCCGCCGCTGCCGTTCGGTGAGTGTCCGTTCGCCCGCACCGCCCGCCGCAGGTTTACAGCCAGCCCCGCGCTCGGGGGACACGGGGACGCTGCTCCGTTTCGCGGAGCCAATTGGGGACGCGAGTTCGAGCCCCGCCGCCAGCAAGCACGCCCGTGCCGGGCTCCCTCTTGCCCCGCCGGGGCGGTGGGAGACGGGAGGTGAGGGGGAAGAAGAGGGGTGGGTGTGCGAAGAAGGGCTGGGGAGGCGGCGCCAGGCCCTGTGCGGGCGGTGGTGCGGGGCCAGCGGCGTCCCGTGTCCCGGCCGGACGCCGCTGCCAACTTTCTGAGGAGTTCGGGCAGCGCGTGTGCCGCCGGGGGGAAGGGTGGGTGCTGCCTGCCGCCGCCTCCTCCTCCTCCTCGCTCTGCCGCTGCCGCCTCACGGACGGCGGGGAGAGGCCGGGCGACGGCGGCTCCGCGCTGCCCCGGGGGGCGCGGGCGGGACGGTTGGCGGCCGCGCGCCCCTGCTCGGGGAGGCCGCGGCGCGTGCGGGCGCCCCTGAGGCGGCGGGGAGGGGGCGGCCGGGACTGAGGGGTGGCGGCGGCAGCGGCGGCGGGACAGGGACACGGTGGCAACACGGGACGAACACCGGCCCCCGACGGGCCTCCCGCGTCGCCGCCCCGGGGGTTGGCTGTTCGTCCTTCCCGTGCCTCAGGGTGGCCGGAGCTGTAGGAGCCGCTCCCCATATAAAAGTCACACCAGGTTTGTGTTCACCCCTTACAGCGCTGTGGGGGTTATTTCCCGACGGTGTCGGGAAAAATAAACAAAAAAAAGAGTAATGTTTAATTCACCGGCTGCAGCTGGCAACCTTTTTGCTCTAGTCGTGCTCAAGGGTGGAGGAGAAGCCAGCGGAGTGAGTCATGGGTTTAAGAGGCCCTCTGGTTGTTTATGGCAAAACCAGGGGTTGGGGGGGTGGGGGTAGAGGGTGGTGGCTCATTCAACATGTGGGAGATAAGTGGAATAGGAGCTGCTTAAATTCATAACGAAAGAATAAGGTACCCGTACGTACCACGCACCCCCTGCCCCAGATTGCCATCGAGAGGCCTTGAAAAAGTAGGGGGGGGCTGAGGGGGAGGAGGAGTAAACGTTGGGTTTTTTTCCTGAAGGAGGACTTGTGGTCAGACTGTCATAGCTAACTGCAGTAGTTATGCGTTTGTCAGCATTTCCATTATAAGTCTAGGTTTCTTTTTTTTTTAATGTAGTTTACAACTTGGTTATAAAAATATGCACTGGGTTGAAACTTGGTCGGCAGCCCCTTCTCCAGAAACATCTTTTTAAGCAAATTTTGAAATTGCTTTGCTTAGATGCTAAGTGGAAATCCATGGAAAATACTTGCTTTTTTTGTTTGTTTTTTTTTTTCTTTTTTTCCCCTGGAACTTTAAAACTTGGCTGCTTATGCACATGGATGCATTTACAGCTGTTAGTCCAAAAAAAAAAATTCCCCACATGAAGTTTGTTAAATTAGGGAAGAATTTAAAGGCTTGGCCTCCGGAGGCATTGCACTTCGTATTAATTAACACAGCAGAGGCTCTGAAGACTCTTGCGTGGTCCGTGCTGCCTCGTGTTGGGTCACCCACCTACAGAAGTGACATGGGGGCACTGTGTGTCTGTACAGCTCGGGCCATCATGTGCCAGGGTAGTTTGAACGCCTCAGTGCTGCAGACAAGAAGCCGGTGTTAAAATGAAGGCAGAATATATTAACTTTGCTCTGTGGGATTTATTTATTTATTTATTTATTTAACCTCATCTGTTCAATTGCCGCTTCTGAGACAAGGAACAGAGTATTTAAGCGGGTTCGCTTGTATACTTTTGTATGTATACACATTGGGATCCCATGAAACATGCCTGCCACCCAGTGGATGTAGCTGATGTCTATATACTCAATATTCTATACATTTACTACCTCTCCACCCCTCCCAGCCCTACCCTGTCTGTAGGATTGCAAGGCAAAGTGCTCAGGCATTGTAAAAGTGACTTGCTTGCCTGCCCATGCTGAACCTATGTGCGATGATGGTGTCCGTCGTAACATAATCTGCCACCATTCTTCCTGGCCAGCTTGGGTGATGAACCAGAGGTGCGTCCACCAAGGTACAGCAGTCAGAAGAAGTGATGCAAAGGTGGCAGACAGTTATACACAGAGGGGGAGGTGGTTTCACGCCTGAGAAGGCTGGAGAATTGGATCTTGCCGCCCCTGCCTTTCCCATAGGATTTCCACATAAACAAAAAGGTTTTTGCACATGGACTGTTAATTTTTCTGGGTGCCTGGCCTGTGTCCCTGGGATCTGCTGTGCAGTTATGCTGACCTTGGCCATCTGGAACAAAAAGTCAACAGCTGTTCGCTCTTGATGTACAGAAGATAGTTTGTAGGTCTAAGCATGTTAGAAATACAGGTCTTGAGTGTCAGAATTTCTCGCTCAGTGTCTGTAGCTTTTTGCTCAATCTTTGCCTATCTTAGTTTCCTGTCTTTAAAAAAATGTGGGTAACAGTATCCTTTATCTTACAGATTACTATAGTCGTGAGAACCACAAAAAGAACCAGGGAGAAACGAAATAATTCCCTCTGTGGTTTGAAAGTATGTAGTGATGCTCTAGAGAACAAGAGCAAAAAGAGGAATTTGTGTGTTAAGTGTAGCAAAGCTTCTGCGGGGGAAAAAAATGTGACCAGGTCACTCGCAAATTAGAGGTTGATCTCCACGCATATAAGCGCTAGGAGATGGTTTTAATCACTGTAGGCCACGTAGATCTAATAAATCCTAAATTCTGCCATGTTAATCACATTTTTAATACTGCTTTTTGTGCGTAATTTCCTAGGTTTTCTTTCCCTTAGGAAAAAAGCCAAAAAGCAGATAGGCAGCCTAGGGTAGCGTACTTGTGTCACTGTCCTTCATCAGCTGGATTCCTAATGTAACTCCTGAGACTTTGCTGTTGGAGCTCTCTGTTGAGGATAACTCTTGGTGGTAGGTCATGGCTGTGGTGCGCATTGTTGTAAAGACCCGTAGGCCAGGGCAGGCAAAGGGCAAGGAGAAGCAGGACTCCTGCTCATCTCCCAAATACCTGGTGCCATCATGGCCTCCACCAGCTTTCCACATGGAAAGCCTGGAGCCCGATGCTGTTCCCTGACTTGGAGCACAGTTATTTGAGCTGCAGCCCTGTCCTGCACAGGCACTGGGGGAGAAGTTGCTTGTTGCTGTGGGGATGGCCTATGTCACCTGAGGAGTTGAGAAGAATATGGACACGGCCTGCTAAATATCTACTGAAAATGCACAAAGTGCAATTTGTCTTTTGACGTTTGACCAAATGCAAGTGGATTTTTCATGAGGTCAGGAAAAGGGGCACTTCCAATATGGCAGCTCCAGCCCTCATGTCAGATTTCAAATTTGTCACCAAGAGCTGGAAGGGCACTGTAGCCTTCCAAGTTTGCCAGAGATTTCTATTAATATTGAAAGACAGCATTTTCCCTGGTCTTGTTCTGAAAACAGCTGAAATACTTTGGTTGAGTTCTTTTAATTGCAGTCTACCTCTTTCTGCACCCCTCTCTCAGAGGCAACCTCTACAACACATGGAACAAAATTTAGCCTGAGGCAGACATTCAACTTGGAAAATTTCAACCCAAACAGTCAAAGTCTGGCCAAGTTACAAACAGCTGGAAGCAGCAACTTGCATTGGAAGTGTTCAGCAATTGCTTAATAGGCAGTGCTACAAGCTTCATCAATAATGTGTGTATGATTATGTACGTGGAAATATGCTACTGAATCATATTATTAATTAATAGGTTAGCCATTTGACTAATGGGCACCCAGTTGTTTCTGATATTTTTTTAATAATCAGTCAAACCTAAAACTCTTCGGTTAATTGTATGAATGCTTTTCTTTATGCACATTATTCATTGTTGTTTTCCTGGCTGAAAAATTGAAAACTTTAAAATGGAGCCTCTGAAATAAATGACAAGCCAGGGCTTACTTGTTCTGAATCTTTCAGAATGCCTTAACAATTGTTAAAGACCAATTTACAGTAGAACTAGAGCAAATTGCTTCTCAGCGTTCTGAATTGTAAAAAACCACATCTCCAAAATTCCTAAGCTATCCATCAACTGTCCTATTGTAGCAGACTCACCCTATATTGTGTCCCTGATATATCTATTAACTCTGCAGTGAAGTGTGTTTAAAACAATTGTGCCATGGAGTCACTGTGGAATAAATACCACAAACATTGGCAAAGTTGCTTCATAAATCTTTCTCAGTTTAGAGAGGAACTTAGGCGTGCCTTTCTTCTACGGGAGTGCAGCTGTTTCTTGTGGGGTTCCCCGGGGGGCTGGATCTTGGTTTAATATCATTATATTTGCAGTTTTTGTGATGATATGGTTACCAACAGATTACATGCAGTTTTGTGCACGTGTGGAATGAGTGACTAGTATGGCATACTCTTAAAAAAAAAAAAGAGAGATCACTTTTTACAATGGTTTGCATCCAGCAGAAGGCATTTTTCTTGCAGTCGGATATGCAGGAACCAGGAATGCAGTTAAACCAGCAGGATAGGAGACTGTCTTCAAAGTGGTTATTTGAAAGAAGGCTTAAGAATTTGTGTGGAGAACCATCTCAACAGGAGTTTTCATTGTAATGCTGTGACTGAAGTGTGGTCTTTGGCTCTATAGCAATATAAATATCACACTAAAATGGGAAAGTACGTGGCATTAGTAAGATCACAGGAATTCTGTGTCTGGTTTTCCTGCTCACACGTGAGGAAGGAGGTGAAATATTAGTAAGGGCACAGTGACAAAAGTGATCTAGGATTTGAAAACCAAGCTTCACAGTAAAGGGAATACGGAGTTTATTGAGCTCATCTTTGAGCTCATCATTGAGAGGTATCTTCTGATACCGAGAGGGGAAACGATGCCTGAATGTATCCTTCATATGTTTTAGAAAAATACATGATACTTACTTGACCCTAGTGATACATCCAGTGTCTGGGAGCTGGTTAGGTGTGTTGTACCTTGAAATTATAAGTAGCAATGAGAGAAATAAAGCATTGTGATGGATTTGCCGCCACTGGGAGTGTTTAAAGTATGATGGGGTTTCTTTCTCAAAGATGTGCTTTGGCTTGATGCAGAGGAGGACTTTTCCAGTGCATGTAGAAGAGGGAAGGACTGTGCTCTGTTCACCTACGTTCTTCCCTGGATGGACAAAACAGGATTATGTGTAGTGCTTTCCACCTATTGTAACACATGTTGCTGCCTTGGACAAGATTATAATAAAATGTCTTGCTTCAGAACTTGGCTGGTTTTCTCTTGGGTCAGGAAGACTGTTTTTTCTTGGTCTTTGATTTGACTTCTGGGATTATGATTAATTACTGTATACTATTCGCTTACCTCCAGAGCATCAGCATCTGGTTGCAGCTGGAGACGGGATATTGGGTATTCACCTTTCTCACTGACTTTCTTCTGTCAGTAGAGAGTCCCCTAGTGTTCCTAGGTTGGTGCATCATCCATCTTTCTTTGCTCAGGATACTGACGGCTATATCCAGGGATGAAGAAATTTCCTCTGCCTTAAGATAGGCAAGGACATGGCTCACCCTTCAGAAGTCAGCAGCTGAGGGCTCCTGGTGCCTTCAAGCCCATTCTCCCCTTAACCACCACTCTGCCCTCTGGTCATGGCCCTCCTGCCGCCAGGTCTCCTGCTGCAAGGAGGGTACCAGGGACAGGGGCACGCGTGCATATGGCTTGGCAGCGTAGCACCCCTGACAGACGCTAAAACAACACGAGCTACAGCGGTGAAATGATTTTGTAACCTGACACAGGTGACTGACTGCTCGAATCAAGTTGCAGCATCACCTGCAGCATTCCTTTTCAGGCAGCTTCACAATAAAGCTGAAGGTTTCATTTGGCCTGGGAATTGCACTTGAACCTAGTTATGAGATGGTGTTTTATCGTTCCATAGTTCATTCTTTTTAATGATGATGCATTTTTTCCTCTGCCATCTGAAGTAGAATAAATATACCTGAAGGGTTGAAGGATTTCTTTTTGTAGAGAACTTATTTTGTGGTACCTGCTCTAGGGTTCCTGGTGCTCAAAGGCATGCCAGGATCTGATGTTCAGTATTTCACACAGTGGTCTTGATTTGGGCTTTTTCATTCACACTTCAAAATAGCGTATGAATGTTTTAAGGTATATACAGGATGACATTACTGGAAATTTTCCCATAGAGAAGAACTGAAACTTGAAGAGCCTAAATTCTTGTAAATCAGTATCTCTAGACTTCTCAAAAATGTGCATATAAGTATTTCCACTTACTTGGACTCGCACTCCTCTCAAACATGATTTCTATAAACACTTTCCTCAGCTGCCTTGTTGAGATGTGCATGTTTGAGAAAATAATGAGAGTACAGCCTTCTAGGTTTTGGCCTGTATGTCTGTTGCTACGTTCATTGGAGTTAATGGTAATGCTTTATTGATTTCCAAGAGATACAGGATCCCACTCACTAATAAAGTACAAATCAGGTTGGATGTTTTCAGTTTTTAAGAGCTCTATTCAGGTCATTCAATTAATTTCTTCTCAGAAGACAGCAAAATCAGAGAAGCGGCAGTAAACTTTGAATCCTTTTTAAATGTTCCAGTAGTTGGATAAAACTTGGGTTAATATGGAGATGATAATGAGCATTGCCATGTGATGTTTGTTTTGACAGTGCAGTCATGAGTTGTAGTTTCTCACCTCATGACATCTGATGTCAATAATGACTTCTTTTCTTTTTTTTTTTAATGATTGGACTAGATCTTAAAGGTCCTTTCCAACCTAGGCGATTCTGTGATTCTGTAACTGTGTTGGCAATATTTAGTGAGTTTTATCCCCTTGCCGGTTGTGAAGTCAAACAGTGTTTTAGGCTGAGATTAAAATTTAGAGAATTAAGTGACCTGTGTCCATCTCAGAAGCATATCAAATTTGAACATAATAATATTAAATAGCTGAGCTATAAGACTGACTGTACACCTAATAGCACAAATAGTGTGTGTGTGTGTGATAATTATGCACCCTGGAAACCAAATTAACAAATGCTAGAAGTATCAATAGGACTGAGTTCTCTGCTGGGTTTGGTCTTCTCTCACTGGTGCCAAATGTAACTATAATTGAGATAGTCAAGTTAGGTGTTTTCATTGAATGTATTACGCCATATCTGCCATGTGTCTGCCAGTTGCCAGTTTCCCAGTGAAGATGTAATTTTGCCTGCTCCCCAGATTCAGTTTAATTTCCTTCTTTTATTTATGTATGTAACTATGTATACAGAAATATCTTTTCTCTTGTTAAAACCTCCTGTTTCAGATTAACCCGTGTGCTCTAGGCAGTGTGATACTCCTGTCTCTTTCCCCCTTTAACATGATGGTGACACTAAGCAGTTACAGTGTCTGCAGTACCTGGTCATACAGGCATCGAGGAAATTTAATGAGGTGTTCCAGCTTGCTTGACCTTGTTCTGCGACTCCTTTATGTGTCATATAGTCAGGTAGGAAACCGAGGTGACTCCAAGCCCTGGCAGAAGGTCCGCTCACATGTTATCTGCTGCAGCAGCTTCTGTTTCAACATCTGCTGCTGCTTGGAGAGACACTGCTGCTGTGTCATTTCTAGCAGCTCATGGGTTAAGCCTGTATCAAACGCTTTTGGGGTGTTTCTTGGGCTCTATGGGGTGGGACACACACACACACAGGATGGTGGTTGAGAAGTAGAACCGCTGGTGGGATCAGTTGTCAGATCTGCAACGTGCTGCAGACCTTCAGAGGCCTTTTTTGGGCAAGAGGGAGTTGAACAGCATTCTGGTAGCTGTTCTCTGCTCTTTAATTTTGTTATGAGGGGAAGCTCAATGAGAAATAGCAAAGTTTCTCAGTGTTGGTCAAGAGAATGACAAGAGACAGGTTTATTTTGAGGGAAACTGAAAGAGCCCACTTTGTCACCCATTTAAATAATGGAAGAGCTGAGGAGGTTGTGCTACCCTGTGGCACAGGATTTTCTTTTTTTTTTTTTAAGATAAATGACAGGGGAAGTGGTATTGTGGGTAAAAGGACAGCAAGGCTAGTCAGAAAGCAGATGGTGACAGTACTTAGCGTTCATATACAGCTGTAGGAACACTGATCCAACATGTCATGATAATAATGTGTTACTTAAGGAACAATAAATCTCTGGGAAAAGAGCACAGTCCAATGCGGTTTCAGAAACTTCAGTATTTTGGGGGAGATAAACTGATTTAAACATCAACAATGTGCAAACCGGGTAACTCAGTACAGATGACTGGGTTCATTCATGCATCAAAATAAGTTTCCCCTCAAGCCTAAGAAAGAGTGTTCCTTGTTTGTACCAAGTGAAATGACAGTGGGAGACAGAGAGCCCCAACGTCTTCTTGGCCTGGGCCTCCTCCTTCTGCTTCCTGGGGTGCAGATGAGCCCAGCAGAAAGGAAGCTGGTACCAAGCTCCAGAAGAAAATCCAAGTGCTTGAGTATTTCTGGCAGTAATTTCCCTGAACAGGTATGCCTTCGGGCAGCTCTTGCACAGTGCTTTTTCTTGCTCTTCTTGCACCTTCTAATGAAATGGCTGATGTTTAATTGATATGGATCCCAACTTCAGACAGTTGTCTTCTAAGTGAGATGCTGGGCCCGAGGGACAGTTGCTCAGGAAAATGCACTGTCTTTTTCATGCTGAAAAAGTGGCATTTTGAACGTAGAGGAACAGGACCACAACATATTTAAGAAGTACAGGGTGCTCTGGGTCTCCATGCCCATGACTGCTGTAGCTGTGGTGGCAAGCTCTCTTCTCCATCGGTCGCCCCCCCCCAGCAGCTTGTCACTCATCTGCTGGCATTTACTGCCGCACCCCAGAGAACAAGGGAACCCTTCTGTTTCTGCCAAAATGATTTTGCTTCACTCAACACAGTTTAAACAGTAGATTTGTTTCAGTCAGTGGACTGGGGAGCTGGTAGGGGGTGGGTTGAGGAAGTTAGTGGTGTGTTAGTGGAGACAGTGGTAATGAGATGTGTCCTCAGTCTTTTGAACTCTCAACCTTTCTCCAGCCTTGCACTGGCATTTTACTCTTATGTTTCCTTCTGGGAGAGGGTAAGTATGCTCACATGTAATTGTGTGCAGAGAATAGGTGCCGCAGCACCTGCCTGCCTGCACTGAAGGAGCACTGAGCTTTTTTCTTACCAATTTGGGTATCTGTCTGCTCCATGCAGCTGTCTTTCGTTAGATGCCTTTTCAACTCAGACCTTCATCTGGAGCCATTCAAAACAAATCTTTAGGATTTTTTTAGGTTTTCCTGGTTGAACAAGTATTGTGCATTAACAGATTTAGTCTTTAGGCTCTGTAAAAACTTTATTAAGGCTTTTTCAAAATTAACTTTTCAAATGTTACAGTGTAGTAAAACCTTTCAGCCATTACAGGTATAATATTTTAATGAATGAATGAACTGGCTTCTGACCATAAATATATTGCAGGCAAGATGCTGAGAGCCAGAAATATACTTTCATATTCTTGGCAAATGAGCATTTGTGAAAATTTTCCACCATACATCTATTGACGCTAAATATTTTTCATTTCCTTGTTTTCAAACTTACTGGTATATTTTTGTCATTTCTGTACTCTCAGAAGGGGAGGAGGGTGATTGCATCATTGTGTACCTCATTCAAGGTGAATTACTGCAAATACATTACGTAAAGTCTGATCTATCTGCTTGCTTTGCCCCTGGACGTGGTTTCTGGGGCAGTCTGAAACAGAGGTCAGACAGCTGAGGGGTAAGAGCACTTTTTCAGGATGTTGTTTGCTTAAGAGGTCTCCATATTTTTTCTGTGAGAAAACCAGTACATTAACTTTTGTAGGTGTTGTGTTCTGTCCCTCTGAAACAAAAGCTTCATCAGAAATGGGGGTTCATAGTGTCTGTTTTACTGTTGCTGTATGACGAGCAGCTGGAAGGTCAAGTCATACATGAGGCTGTTAATGTACAAGGCCCTCTCATCATCTTTACTAGCGAGGTATGGGGGTTTTGTCTTTTCCCAAATCTGTACACATTTGTAAAAGAAAGTTACTCATTTTCATGTTTTCCTGAAGAAAAAAGGTAGTTAGACCGGAAATTAGCTTTGTTGTGGAGAGTTAGTGATAAATACTGTTTACTTCTTTACATACTTTAAGACTCAGCCTTGGTTCCAGGTATTATGTCTTAGCTTCAATACCTGTCAAGAACATTGCTTCCTTTTCTGAATTCTCTAATCCTCCCTTTTCTTGTTTCAGATTGATGTCAAGACATGCAGCGCCACTAAATAAAATTAGAGACTGTATAGCTCATTGGAGCTTCTGTTTTAAGGCATGGTGGACAATCATATAAAAAACCCCTTCTTTTTTCTTTTTTCTTTAAGGTTGAGAAAGCTCAGTTATGTACATGTTCAGATTTAGGTTTCCATTCTGTATATATTATTATCAGACTGAGCAGTGATCTTATCACAGGTGTTTCAACAGACACAAGTATTTGTGCAGGTGTGGTTTACAGGAGGAAATGCGTAATTCTGGTTCTTTTGTATAGCACCGCATTCACTTCTGCAGAATGACTGCATCTTAACAGAGGAAGCTATTCTAAATGGGAAGGGTTGGGAAAACCACTGAATTTGGATAATGTGTTAAAGAAATTGGAGGACAGATGTGAAAAGGTGGCTTTATGAACAACGTCACTGGTACTTTTTTTGTATGTGTGCTGCCTCTTCTTTAGCTAGTCAGGTTTCTAAATCATCCTCTTCAGTTTTTTTAGTAAACTGAAGACAAGCAGGACTAAAAGTCCTAAAGGTATTTTTTACAGCATTTTAGGGAAAATCCTTTCTTGAGATTACTTGTGTTATCTGCCAGATGTGCAGGTGGGGAGATGAGTACGGTACCTGGATTCTGGCTGGAACAGAGTCACAGCCTGGGTGGCCTAAAAGCCAGATATCTCTATGCTTTTGCTCTGTGGACCCACTGCAATAAAACTCTTCCACTTTTATTCCAAAACGTATCTTGAGTGTTCATTGATACGCTTGAGGAATAGGGAACAGACCTGGGGATGAAAGAAAATTAGGTAAAGCAAATTAGAGAAGGAAGGAAATAGGAGGTAGATCCAAAGTAGTTTTTTCCTTTTAACTGGCAGGATATGAGCCGGGGAAATGAGATGCAGAAGAAACTCTGAATAGTCCTGCTGATAAAACTGAGATACTTTAAACTGCTGTAGAATAATTGGGAGCTAGATCAGTGCATACAGAAGAATGTTGAGTTGAATTCACTACCCATAGTGAGAAATTGAAATTCCTCTCACACAACTTAATGTGTGGACAGTTGTTTACTGGATGATTTTTTGAGGTCCTTTTTAAGAACAAAATGTTGGCTTTCACTAAACGTGAGGAAAATGGACTCAAATTTGAACACTGCTACCGAATAACATTGAAGAACAATCATCTGTAGTTACAGCTTAGATTTCTTTCCCCTCCTTTCCCCAACATTGTGTTGGTGTGATGCAGTTTTGAGGAGATCAAGAGCATGAAGCGTGGACAGGCAGTTTTTTCACCTAATTAATGATCGGATTTTTTAAGTGAGCGGTAGCCATCAGTGAAATGCCAGAGCTTTCCCAGATGGGTATGACCAAGATCTCAAGATCTCTGAGTCCCTTCTAGATAGGCTAGGCTTACTTTGCTGCGCGTTACAAACAGGGAGGGAGGTACAGAAAGCCCTGAGCAACTCTGTGCTGGTTTCAGTTTGGGATTGGTGCCAGCGGCCAGCTCCAAGTGGAGAGTGATGGGGAAACTTGGCAACAAGACCCCATCAGGGATGTGGGGAAAATGACTATATGAATGAGCAGCTTGCCACCACCTCAGTTTTATCTCACTAGTGGTGTTTGGGGTTTTTTCAGAGGATTTCAAGTCTTTGTACCTTTGGTGTTGGAGCCCTCAACACAGGAAGGATGTGGACCTGTTGGAACGGGTCCAGCGGAGGGCCACGAAGATGATCAGAGGGATGGAGCACCTCTCCTATGAAAACAGGCTGAGAGCGCTGGGGTTGTTCAGCCTGGAGAAGAGAAGGCTCTGGGGAGACCTTGTAGCAGCCTATCAGGGAGCCTACAGAAGAGCTGGAGAGGGACTCTTGGTCAGGAAGTGTAGTGACAGGACAAGGGGCAATGGTTTTAAATTGGAAGAGGGGAGATTTAGATAAGACACCAGAAAGAAATTCTTTACTATGAGGGTGGTGAGGCACTGGAACAGGTTGCCCAGGGAGGTCGTGGATGCCCCATCCCTGCCAGGCTGGATGGGGCTTTGAGCAACCTGCTCTGGTGGGAGGTGTCCCTGCCCATGGCAGGGGGATTGGAACTCGGTGATTTTTAAGGTCCCTTCCAACTCATACAATTCTATGATTCTATGAATGAAAATGAAAATAAATGGATGATGGGGAGACATCTTTTGGGGGCTTGTACAAGCACAGCTAGCAAAAGCATATCTCTCTGCTCAGAGTCAGAGAGATGGTGTGGATCAACTAGTGTTCAAAGTCAGGTTGGACAGGGCTTTGAGCAACTCGATCTAGTGCAAGGTGCCTCTGCCCATGGTAAGAGGGTGGACTAGATGATCTTTGAAGGTCCCTTCCAACCCAACCCATTCTCTGATATTGGGTGGGGTGTCAGAGAGGAGCTTCGTAACAAAACAGATCCTGAGTGCGCCAACATGTGTAGAGGGGTGGAAAGCAGACGCAAAAAGTGTCCAACTGTGGTGTTTCCGATTAACTGGGAGATGTCAGTCAGATCTCCTCATAATTCCTTTGCGATGTGTTTCTGAATGTGCTTCCCAGCCCACCAGAAGCTGTATCGTATATATATATTGCTGTGTACTATATTATATATACAGTCATATAGTGTATGTATATATACACCATGTATATAAGTATACTCTATATAAATATCATGGTTTTGGGAAAAGTCTTGATACTTGTCTAAATGTTAACCAATGTTAACATTTAGAGTTAAAATGTTAACCAATTTATAATGGTGTATATGCATCTATCTTAACTATGTTCTGCTTATTTCTCTGTTTGCTCTGTAATAGCACATTTAAATTATTTTGAGGATGTCATTCTTCACTTATGGTCTGTTTTTGGCTTTATTCTTTCAAGCATCTCTTGGACTGACATTTGACAATATTTGCATAAAATTGAACCTTTACAGGTCTAAGGGGAATGACCTCATGTTAGTAAATGTCATTCCCTGTTTTTTAAGACTTGTGGGGTTTATGACAGTAATGATGTTCTGCAAGGTGGAAGGCTGATGGGCAAAGGGGTGGGAACCTGGATATAATTTTCTTTAGTTAAATAGAACTAGGAAGGAGAAGGCCTATTTACACCTTATATTATACCCCCACCCCTTATCCCCCCATCTTGAGGTACAGAAGCGTAGAAGAAAACAATCCTTGAGCCAAATCAAGTACTCAACAACTTTATGATGTTTTCCACATTCTTCTGTTTTGTGTTGTCTATTTGGATTAAAAAGTCTCCAGCCTGTTCTTTTCCTGTGGATTTGCATCCAAAGCGTGGTGCTCCTTCCTCCCTCTTTCTCTCCCTATACGGTGTCCAGCTGCCGAGTCACCTGAAAAAATGCAAATGTGCATCTCCTGGTGGTGCAGGTGGTGTCTTTCCTGTTTCCTGCCTGGTGTTGCTGGTTGGCACTTAATGGTACAAGTGAATTTTCCAACACGCTGTATAATTTTGTTGGGTGATTCCTGCACCTGCAGGTCTGACTTCTGCTGGAATGGTGCATAGATCATATACCTATGTGGCTTTGAAAATGCTCACTGGATCGTGTTGTTTAATCAAGTAGGATGGAGGCAAATCAGTATATTTTCAGAAAGTAAGTAGAAATTATGTACCTAGCCCTCTTAGAATCATTTGGAACCAAAACCTTCACATGGGTTATTTGGGATCTTCTGGTGAAGCAGCAGCCTGCTGCATGCAATTGAGGATTAGCAATAAAGGAATGAAGGGATGCTTGTTTAGGGTAGGGGAATTAGTTTTCTCATGGAACAGAGAAGCAGGGAGAAGGCTGCTCTGAGCTCACGCAGAGCAACAAGGGTTCATACTGTAAAACCAACAGACCTGAGGATGTGGGCAATCACATTAAAAAAAATTTTTCTCCTTCCTGAGTGAGATCTGGCTTAAGTAAAGCTGTTTTAATTGTTCTTATTCTAAATATTAAAATTAAATTACTTTGCTGTTACTCTTTCATAGTGATTGAAATCAAGGCAAATTTCTGTTACCACAGTCATAAATAGTACATTTTTTTCTGATATGCAAAGCTGCAAAACATCTCTAACGTGTCTTGCTAAAAAGGAAGAGCATTAAAAGTTCACTAAATAAAATTGGTTACAGAGACGCAGTGAATCAAACACACTGCATTTAGGCTCCCATCCTAGAATGTGAACACTCTACTCTCAAATTTAGGTCTGTGTGAGGGAGTGGAAATCATTTCACTCTGGCTAGGAGGATGTTTTCCAGAGCACAGACATCTTTAAAGCTGATGGACCCTCACTAAATGCAGGACAAAATGGGTTATAGGGTTAAATATATATATATTAAAATGCTAAATTGACAATATTAGACTAAAATAGTATGCAGAAATGTATACATGGTTCTTTGAATGGAGTATTGAGAATACTAAGTCATTATGACAGGTTACTTGAGGAGAATATTGAGCTCCCTCCGTGAGATATATGACCTCGTTAGTGGAACACAGGAGAAAAGTCACATCTGTGAAACTGTGCCTGCCATAATGTCCTCTCATTCTCTTAGACTTTGGCTATGGATTTTGTTTTCAGGGCTCCCTGAAAAAAACACAGTCAAGAAAGGTGATTCCTGGGAGGCTTTTAGACAACACACCACAGCAGCAGCACTTCCCTCTGGCACTGAGCCTCCCTGCATGTGATGTCTTCTAGGATATATCCAAATGCCGTACCTCATTTTTACAACCAAGTGACCACAGTAGAGGCAAGTTTGGTTTCTTGGAGTGATCCACAGGATTGTAATCCCACCAGATTTGCCAGTAGGACTGCTCACCTGGACAGAGATCAGCGTGGAGATGCAAGACTGCTTGTTTTTGCACCTTGAAATGTAGCTGAGAAATCAAAATGTTGGCCTTCCAGCAGCCCATTCACCTCCCCTGCAGCCCCAAGCTCCCCGACACCCCTCCTTGGTGTGTCCTGCAGTCTTTATTTGTTTTCTCACTTCTCCATGATTTATTTATTTACCAACTGGGTGGCATAGAGTGTATTTGGGTAGGTAAGCCTGCTACTAAACATACCGATTCTCTCCTGAACTAGCAAGTCATCAGGTTGTTTTTCTAGCTAACTGTTCTTTAATAGTCAGTTCTCTATCTGCATGTGTTGTGATGGGAAATAGATGCATTCGCATGAGCTTACTTTTCTTTTGCAAAACTTTTTTTTTTTTTTTCCTCCTGCCTCTCCAAGTTAGCACTTTTATCTTTTTGCTTTAATTAGAGCAGCTGGAAGAGCAGTAATAAACACACTTTCCTTTCCTTTGTGCTCACATCCTGAGCGGTACAGAAATACTCTGTTCCATTCTCTGTAAAATATTTGTGGAACTCTAGCTCAACATTTTTCTAAAAAACAATGTTTATCTGGATTTCCTTTAATTCCATAAATTTGGCCTGCATCTGTACAGGGAGTCACAGAAGTGTGTGAGGCAGCCAATATGTCCTGTCTGGGGTGGTGGGATTATGAGGACCACAAAAACTGGATGAGAAGCAAACAGTTTTTCATCTGACTGGAGCAGTGGAAAACTGTGCAGCCACCACCCTGGTGTGTGGATACACGCGATGCTCTCGGTTGTTGTCTAAAACACAAACGAGAATAACTAATTCCCTGGTATTTCTTCAAGATGTCAACAATAATTTCCTGTAGTACCATTGACTTTCTGGGGCTGTGCAGTCTCTGCAACCTGACCTTTAAAAAAAAAAAAAATTAATTAAAAAAAACCCCAAACAGCTGCAAAAGTACAGCTTTGGGTCCAGAATTGTTTAGTTAAGGGCGGTGCCTGGTGGTTCTCCCTTAGGAGAGGGTTTGATGAGGAACATTATGATCCCTCCCCTTCTCCTCTTGCTCTGTATAAAGGCCAAACAATAATAGTAATACTAATATTGCTGTGCTGTAGCTTCTGTGCATATCTCTATGCTTCTCTCTAGCTATACCAAATACTTCGTCTATGATTAATAGCATTCTTTGCATACACACTTTTATAAATCTCAGCTTCATTCTTGATTTCATGTTTATCCTGATAAATACAGACATTTTAAAAAGTCCAGTGTGAACACTGGGTATTTCTCCCCCCCCACTTCCCAGTATGTGTTTATTCATGAATGTGTTGCAACATCCAAAAATGTAATGAGTGACTCACAGAATGAGAAGAGGAAAAATATAGTTATAGCTTTTTAATGAGGATTCCTCAGTGGACTACAAGTGTCCCAGTTAAGAAACCACTGTTTGACTGTACAAAACCCACCCAGGCCTTGCTTTTATGTTCCTTCTGTGTGCATTTGCAACATAGTTTAGTTTGGTATATATTTTTATTCATTCATTTGCCCAATTTTTTTTTTTTTTTCTGTTTTATGTCAGGGATGACATTCTGACATTAAAACCAAATGAAAACCACAGAACAACATGTTTACAAATAGTTCTGGAGGGTTTTTTTTATTTTTTTGTTAGAAAGGAAAAGACCAAAGGCTAAGTTTACTGTTAGTGGCATAGTAACATCTCTAATAGGTTTAGACTGAGCTTATATTCTCAAAAATAATCCTTGCAAGGACTCCAGAGCAAACATAACCATCCCGTTAAAGCAACATAGCTCTGAAGGAGTATAATGGTGGGGGATCTGAAGCTTACTTTGTGTGATGATGTCCAGCACTGATCTACTTGAAAAATCAACACTCCCTCTCTTTCTGAAAGATTGTTTCTTATTCTTGGGAAAAATCTAACCTTTTCTTTCATAAGTATGTGGCTTTTTTTCGGATTTTAACACTGGTTATTAATTCCACTTCGTGCCTAGCATCCCCTCACCTTTGTGTCTTTCTTCCACAATAGCGGGAAACCCGTATTTGCTTAAAAGCTTTGTTTGGAGTGCAAATCCATAGAAATAGATAAGCGACCTAATGCTTGTCTTTCAAGCCAGCTGTATGCCCAGCTGATCATTTCCTTTGGAAAGCTGTGGGTCCAGTGTAATCTTACTGCAGTCAGGACTGCATAGCCTTGTATAATATGAAAGTATATTTTTAAAGAATTTTCAGGGCTGGTACATATAATATATAGGAATTTGGGATAAAAATATTGTGTTGCTATGCACTTGCTGGTTCTAAGGATATCCAGTAATTATTACCATATAAAAGTGAGGTCTTTTTGGCTTTCCTTGTTGCAAATATGTGGTAGTGAGGTGTTCTGTGCATAAAATAGCATTGCCGTTACAGTACATATCTCTACTTGGGCATTAAGTAGAACTACAGTATCTCCTGACTTGTTTCAGAGACTGTTGCTGTCTTTTCAAGCAGTAAGCTTTTCTAGGTGGAAAAAAATATGCAGTGTTACTCATTTCTTGGTCTAAAACACATTTCTCTGCTCGTTTACTTTCTGGTCTTTCCATTAGTTGCCTTATTTGTTGTAGGGGTCTCGAGATATTTAAAGATGTAAGGGATGTTGGCCTTTTTGGATCAGTTTAGTGATCCTGAATGAAGGACTGGGAAGCAGCAATTTATAAGTGAGTTGGGTTTCAGGATGCAGGAGTCTTAGTTGCCTGTCTGAATGTGGTTGGTGATACTGTTAGGTGAGGCACCAGGATTTCTCCTCTCTGTCACCCAAGAAAGCCAGATATTGGCTGGCAGGTTGCATGTGATTGACAAACATTTGCAGATCATAGTTTAATTCTTTCAGGTTTGTGATTTCTGGGGTGGGAAGGGGATGTGTGGATCTAAAGCCTGCTGAGAAGAGTAGTATTGGCTACAAATTTTTCCCGTCTGTATTTTGGTTTCTTTGTATGACCATCTCAGAGCTGTGGCTTTACAAGTGTGACTTCTGTCGCGCCTACGGGCAGGTGCATTTGTAGGATGTTAAATGACTTTCAGTGCACTTTCCAAAACAAACAGGCAAGTAGCGTGTGGAGGGAGGGTGGAACAGAACTAGGACAGGTCTGAGAGCCACAGGATAAACTGCATCTTTGTCCCTTCTCTCCGCCTGCAGCATCCCCCAGGTGACATGCCTCGAGAGTTGTTTTTTGTTTTTTTTTCCTCAGTTATTGCACAATATAAGTCTTAGAGTGAAAATTTGCCTTAGTGCTGGACCAGTCTAGAAGTTCATTACCACCCAGAGAGGGAGGTCCTATGTCCTTTGCTGGCCACGCTCATCACAGCCTTGCTGAGCTGATTAAGAGCAGCCAGTGCTCCCCAGCCACCCCAGTCAGCTTTCTGCCGTGTTAATGTGGGATCAGTGGAAGGTTTAACAGGCACCGCATGAACCAGAGCCAGTGCAAGGAGAGAATGGGGAGAGAAAAGTGTGATCAGGGTTGGTAGAGAAGTGTCAGAGAGAAGCTGGAGCCTGCAGCTTCTAGCTGAGAGTGGATCAGTGGTTGTCCTGTGTTAGAGCTGTATTTACTACCTGGATTTTTGCAATTCTTTCCCTCTGAAGTCTGCTTGTCAGTAGGAAAGAAGGTATAACCACATTTTAAACCATTCTCAGAGATATTGAGAAGCCTACTTCTCAGTAAAGGCAAACCCATAACAAAAGGAGGAAGGAAGGAACTTAAAAGAGCAAGGAAAAGTAACTATATAAGTAGATTTTCCTAGAGGCTTGTCACCTCTGGGATGTGACCTAGGAATACCTGAGAGGTGATCCAAGAAGAGTTTGTGCAAGGCTGTACGAGGTCAGGGGTTTGTAGCTGTGTGGGATGTTGCTGCGCTGCTGGCAAAGGCAGCCACCTTGCCAAATCTGCCTTCACTAGGAAACACTGGAGACAAACTTGGAAGTATAAAATGGATGAGGTTACAGCTGCCTGGTGCTCAGAAGTGAATCCATTTCGTTTCAAACACCTCTCTCGCCCCTTCTGCTACCAAGGCTTAATTTCTGGAGGCCTGGGAGTTTCCTGACCGCAGACTTGCAAAAGACTCTCTTCATTGGTTGGACTAGATGATCTTAAAAGGTCCCTTCCAACCTAGGTGATTCTGTGTATTTTGAAAGAAGATGACACTTACTATCTAAAGGATTCCAATTAAACACAGGATGGCCGGGATGCCTTCCCTCCCAGCTTCTGAAAAGAATAGTGGCCTGTTCATACATGCTTTGTTTGCTACCACCTTTCCTTTCCTGCAATTCACCTCAAGTTCAGAAGACCAGCACAGTGGAAAAAGTCGGCTGTTTTTTTCTCAAATTCGTTGTACTCTACTTTCAGCCTATACTCAGTGTGCACTAAAACATCAGTGAACCATACCTTTAAATTGCAAATTAAGAACTGATAGCTGTGTGGGCTGCACTTCAGGTATCCAAAACCCTGGGTTCCACATTTCTCCTTTGTGATGCTTTTTTACTGAAATCTCTGAAAAAATGCAGGAGGCTTGCAGACAGCAAACAATTGTTTTAAGATTATTGGAAGTATACGGTCTGAATTTGTGATTAAGTTGTTAAATAGCACAGTGATGAGAACTTTTCCACGTTTAATGTCCTGTAGCAGAGACTTCCTGTGGGGATAGGAGTAAGTTACCTTATCTCCTGATGCAATTTCTCCATGCATAAATATTTAGGTCATTATGCATCCGGCAGTGTTAGAAACCCACAATACTTCCAGTCTGTGTTTTATGAGGCACCTACCACAGCGGGAGGTGCTAGTTCACAAATCCAGAGTACCAGGACAGTAACACAATGCTAGATGTATATCATATTATATTAAAATGTTGTAGCAGTGTACTACTGTTTCTTGGTGTTGTATACAAGGAGAAAAGAAGGTGCAGAAGTTTGAGTGCTAACTCAAGATTTTGGGGGAAGGCTGGAGATACTGGGATCCTACAAAAAATAAATAGAAGCTGGAAGTTCTTCAAATCAGATTTTTATCCAATCTTGAGCCAGGGTTTGGTGAGGCCCTGAGCCTATGTGAGTTGGTGGTGTGAGCCTGAGCTGAGAAGCAGGGTGGTGGGATCTTCTCTTGCAACAGTGGAGGGGAGTTACAGTATCTTGAGCTGCTTTAGGAATGGCACCACGAGGTCCCACATAAATGGGATCTTGCTAGGGTTCTCATGTGGTGACCTTGTGTATAATATAGCAGGAAAACAAAAAAAGATTTTCACTGAATTTCACTGAAGTTTTAGAGCTGGAAGGGACCATAGAGATCATCTAGTCCAACTCCCCTGCTGAAGCAAGATCGCCTAGAGCATGTTAGAGCATATTACTCAGGACTGCATCCGGGCAGATCTTGAAAATCTCCAGAGAAGGGGATTCCATAACCTTGCTGGGCAGCCTGTTCCAGGGCTCTGTCACCCTCACCGTGAAGAAAATTCTGAAGTTAAAAAAAGTTAGAAGTTAAATCTAAAGTTCCTGTTCCCTTTGTCAAAATATTCTCCTCCCCATCTGCCAACGAAAACCAAAAAGCGAACGCCATCACAAACCTCCTTTTTGGCCTGTTTTTATGAGACTAAAACATATCTGTCTTTCAGGTGGGGCAGCATACCCTCCAGAGCATGTCTCCCTGGTCTGTCCTCACATGGCTTCAAAGCGTCCCATCCCATCCCACTCTTGTAGACCTGGAGCTTTCAAAGGCCACTGAGGAGGAACAGTGATTACAAACCAGGGCATGAAAAGAGAGGCGCCTTCTTTGGCATCAGACGTGAGGCCAGCAGAAGTGGGGGCTGCCACCCCAGCCAGCGTGGGGCCCACTCGGCTGCGCTGCTCCCCTCAGGGCATCATTTATCATGCGTTTCTCTGGGAGCCGGGGCCAACGGCAATGTGAAAATTGTATTATGCATTATTTATTTATTTGTGCAGCCTTAACTTTTCCGTTGGTGGGTATCCACCCTCTGCCGGCCTCTGCGGCTGCACAAATATTTGCACTGGGAAACAGTGGGGGGAGTAGCGGTCGGGACAGAGCAGAGGGCTAAAGCTGTTTAAATTGGCTTAAGGCGTGCTGTTGGTCAGTGTCTAGCTATGTCTTTTGGGCAAACGATGGTCTAAGTTTTGTGGAGATACTCGTCCCAGCAATGGGCAAGGCCGCTTCTTTAAGCCAAAATTATAATTAGCAAGAAACCTGATACAGTTCCAGGGATGAACATCCACCTGCATTCTCTCTCGCTAAATATGTTTACATTTTACATATGCTTTTAAAAAAATACTGCTTCCAGATTTAGCTTAGAAACAGTGAAATGTTTGCATAGCTTGTGCTCATATGTCACCGCGGAATGATTTTTCAATTTAGTTGATTGCCTGGATAAGACTCTGTTGTTTTTTTTTCCCTGCAAAACACAACTATTAGACTTTCTTCAATAATTAAAATGGCAGTCTCCCTGTGCCCATGTTACAGTTTCCTTGTAACCGCTGTGCACCTGGGTCATATTTCTCCCCTCAATGCCCCAAGATTTCCAAAGGGCTTTGCAGCACAAGAAACAAATACTTTTAAATGTAACATTGGATTAGAATTAAGTTGTTGGGGAGAGGGAAAATACATCTGTCGTGAGAGGTAGAAAACATATAGTGACTAAAATAACATTGCGGTGTTTCCTCCATGTGGTCTTCTTTCTACCGAGAAATACAAATGAAGACATTTTAATAAAGAGCTGTGGTGAAGCTACTTTAGTAGTGACTTAATTGATACCTTTGCTCAGTAGGTCATAAAAAGTGCTGCTACTTCTTTTTTTTCTGATCTTCTGCTAAAGCGAGCTGCAAAACAACATAATAAAATACATCTAATAAAATTGTACCTGGATAACTGCTCTTTAAACAATAAATCGGGAGCCAATTTTGCCTTTGGGTACCATGCAGGTACAGGACTGAATATAGGACGTAGGGACTGAATTACTTGGAAGTAAACCCAAAATTCTCTTCTCGGTTATTAAACATAACCAGTAGCTGGAGATATTAATGTCTGTAAAACAATGAGTTTTGCTTAGCAAACCACTTGTGGGACTACTGTTTAATTATTACTGGGAGGGGGCTAGTTTTAAGCTGCACTTAGGCATATTTGGAATTATTTTAGTGTGTTTGCCAGAAGTAGCTTCAGGTTTTTACTCGCACCTTCTCTGCTCATTGCAGGGTCACCTCTGTTGCTGTCTTGCCTCCTCAAGGAGCCTCCCAGCTCCTTGCCCTCTTCTTGTCCGCATGGGCTTGGGTCTTTGTGCAGTGCTGTCCCTTAGAGCCAGGGGGCTCTGTCCTTTGGGACACTGGTGGCAAACGAATGCCTGTGTCAGCCCGCCACGAGTCTGCACTTACCCTTCCCACTAAAAGAAGGTGGAAGCAATTCTGTCCTTCCCCTCTGCACCATGTTTTTATGGCTGAATTTCCATGGGGCTTTTTGAAGTGTTCACTGAATTCCTAGAGCCCATCCTAAGCCCTTGCCTTGCCATCGCAGAATCACATGGTATTGGAAGGGACCTCTGGAGATCATCTAGTCCAACCCCCCTGCCAAAGCAGGTCCACCCAGAGCAGGTTGCACAGGAAGGTGTCCAGGCACGTTATGAATGTCTCCAGAGAACAAGACTCCACCACCTCTCGGGGCAGCCTGTGCCAGTGTTCTGCCACCCTCAGAGTAAAGAAGTTCCTCTTTATGTTTAGGTGGAACTTCTATTCAAGTTTGTGCCCATTTCCTCTTGTCCTGTCACTGGGCACCACTGAAAAAAGACTGGACCCCTCCTCTTGACACCCACCCTTTAAGTATTTATAAGTATGTGAGCTGGGTGGCTTCCAGCGTGATATTTACTCGGCACAAACGTTGGTTTGAAGAGCCTAAGGAGGATATTGGTAATTTACAAGGTCTGGTTGAAGACGCTGGCTTGGGAGTCCGATGCCTCTTAGAGCTCCCTTGAGCCCTGCACATTAACTGAACTGAACTTCCCAGAGCGATTTGGGCCAGGTGTTCCACAGAAAGGTGCTTGTTTATTTATTACTGGTGGAGAGGAGCGGGTGGGATCCTACCTCAGGGCTCCCCGGTGCGGGCGCTCGGAGCCGGGCCCCCTCAGGGAGGGCGAGGGCAGCCGCCGCCATGAGCCCGCGGGACGGAGCCACCCAACGCCTGCTCAGGCTCCTCATACGAGGGGAGGCGAAGCGGGGCGCGAAGCCGGCCGTGTCCCCCCGTTTCTCCCGCTTCCCCCCCGGCACCCTGTCAGGCAAGCGGAGCGGGGCCGCCGCCACCTGCGGGCCGGGCCCGGCGGAGCTACTCGGCCGCCGCCCGGGGCGTGTCGTGCCGTGGTGGAGCCTAGCCGCGCCGCGTCGAGCCCGCCCGGCCCCGCGGTGACTCACCGGCCGGGGCCCGGGCACCACTTCCCCCCCTCCACAGGAGCCATTTTAACTGCACGAAGCTGCGGGGCGGCCGGGGCGGCGGAGGGCCCCGCGGCGAGGCGGTACGTGCTCCCCGGGGAGGGAGGGCGGCCGGGGCGGGGGGGGACGGATGGACGCGGCCTCCCCGGAGCCGCTGGCCTCCGACGTGCGGCTCCCGTCTCCTCTCCTCTCCTCTCTTCAGCTGTCCGGAGAGGACTTGATGGGGGCGAAAAAAGGGAACTTCTGGTAAAGTGCGGAGCCCTTGGGAAAAGAGGGCGAAGAATGAATTGAGCCAGGTTTTGGGGCAGCCGTGCCGTGAGGTGCCGGTGGCTGAGCCCGTGGCTGCGGGCAAAGGGCACCGCGGCCGCCACTGTGCTGCTCTGTACAGCACACTTCATGAGCCAATAGGTAATTTGTCGATGTTTGTAATGATTTTGTCGCCTTCGAAGCCCGTGGGGGTGTTGGGCAGGCTGCTGGTCTGACCCCCCTCAGCTGCCGCTCGGCTGACTGTGCAGGAAACTGATTTTATTTCTTCCCAAGCTACACTTACCTGGCACCCAGCTGGCGTGGTGCAAAGCCGTTCAGGCAAAGGGTTAGTAATGGGCGCCCATGAACGCCTTGGCGCCGCCGCCACCGCCCTTCGTCTGCTGCGGTCCCGAGCCGACGTGTGAAATGGTAGGTTTGTCGTTTCAGAGACGGATCGTTCCCTGCACCCGCCACCTTAAAATCATAGACCTGTTTCCGCTGAAACAAACTCTTTCGGTGCCATTTTTAAAAAAGAGGGGGTTAAGTTGTTTTGTGCAGGGAGCCGGGGCGGGGGCGTAAAGAATGGGCAGGTTACTCACCTTTTCCTGAAAATTATTAGGAAACAGTAGTAATGGGGATGGTGTACATGGCAGAGGGACAGACCTATTATAAAATGGGCTTAGTGGTAGTTGTAATGGGAGAAGAAAATCTTGGAGGTAATTGTGGTGTGTCAAATTGCTTCTTAAGCTTGCAGTGGATGAAAACCGCCTTGATTCTCCTAATTATGTACAATAGCACAATAGTTTGAGAAAGAATGTTTCCACCTTGTTTGTGGTTGAACAGAAATGCAGGCTAGTATCTTTAGAAGTGTTGTCTGGGTATGTAAATTTGGACCTTATATTTCAGTCTTTCAGTTGAGAAATGAAGTTGTATATCTTCTTTCTGCAAATGAAGTGACAGTGAGCTCAAACTATAGCAAACGGGGGTATACCTTACAGTTTAAGTTACTGTATGGAGCCTATATCTGCGGGGTATAATGGAGTCTTTCTTAATACTGCGATCGTTTGCAGGGGAGGGAGAGAGGGAGGCAACCAGTAAGTACATGGTCATGTTTTGGGTGAGGCCGTCTCTTGTCTTCTGCCTTTCACAGTGTTCACTCCTATCTGCCTTCTG
The DNA here is from genome assembly GCA_025769975.1 of Gallinago jamesoni. Taxonomy (NCBI): domain Eukaryota; kingdom Metazoa; phylum Chordata; class Aves; order Charadriiformes; family Scolopacidae; genus Gallinago; species Gallinago jamesoni. Next base: position 173,683,756 of record JAOQGH010000001.1, on the reverse strand, counting down.
CATGTTATGGTACGGTGTGTTTATTACCACCTTTTGATTTTATGTTTTGCCTTTTTTTCTTTCTAAAAGCCACAGTTCTTGCCAGGGTTTGAGAGATTTATTTGGCGGGTTGCTTCGTGTTGAAAAATCCACTGAGAAAATGATAAAACTACAGAGGAACCACTTGGGGAAAAAAGTTATTTTGGGCTGGTGATAGAAGGGTTTTTACTGAAAAATTCTTTAAGGTATTTGTGTCTTCCTTTTTTTCGTCATGAGTTTTATTTTCAGATCTTACGGCTGAGGCAACAACTGTCTGCCGTGCTTGCAACTGGCAGAGCACGAGCCTCCCTTTCCTTCCCTTCTTTCTGCTGTACCGGCTCCCACCGAGACATCCAGCCTTAAAAACTTGAGTTATCCTAAGTCGGCTCCCAAGCTGCAGCTGCTTATCTTGGGCAGGATGCTTTTTGTGTGCTAAAGGGTAAGTTGTTGCTGCTGCTGTTGCTTTCTCTGGAGCAGGGCTTCATGGAGGAGCAGTTCCTCTTTGAAGGCAAAGCTGCCATGTTCAGGCTCTCTTGCTGTGGCGCAAGGACTACGCCAGTGCTGCAGAAGCATCTGGGGTGCAGTGGTGGAGCTAGGAAAATGTGATCTGAAAGTCCTGCAAGCCTTGCAGATGACAGCTTGTGCAGATCTTCTGGAAGGCAGAGAAGTAGATTAGAAGGGTCAGGAAAATGGCGTTAGTTTATGTCGACTTTTATAACTGTGTTTTTTCTCAAAAAAACCCCAACAACCCAGCCTTTGCCCCCCCTCCCCCACCCTAAGGCAGGGATCTCTTGGTTTGGATTGAGTTTGTGGTTGTTGAGCGATGAGCCGTGGGAGTGGTATCATTAGATGCCAGTTAGCTTGAACATTATTTCCAGACCCATCCGTTTACAGAAATGCCTGTTTTCTAATTAGCTTTTTTTTTTTTTCATCTGTTGAATATTAGAATTGCCAAGTCCATGCTCTTGGCACTCAAATGAGAGGAGGAAAAAAAAGAAGTGAATGTCCAGATTTGAAGAATGTTGTTGGCCTGGTATAGCTTGATGTTTCAGTATTGCTGCAAACTCATACTTCAGTGGTGTGTGTTACTCTTGGGATACTCTTCTGTCTATATATAAAAAAAGACAATGCAGGAGGTGTAGAAGTGTAACCTTTTCTGTCTTTTCAGCACAGCTTTATTCAAGGGAGGAGACTTCAGCAGGACTGCGTTTGGTGAGATGGTAGAAAAGACTTTGTAAAAAAACACGCGGGATTTCCCTCTGTATCGGAGGAGAAGCTTTGATCTCCAAAACAGCTTTCACTTGCAGGCGTTAGCAAAAGTTTCTCAGCTTTCGCTGGCAGATTTTGTTGTTTTCACTGACAGTCTTGGTAGCTCACTGGAGTTTTGTTGGGTGTGTGAGGAGCAGCAAGGACTTTCCCCCTCTGGAGTGATTCAGCACAGGAGTGGCAGGAGGTGGAGTTCGCGTTTCCAGCCTTGGTTACCATCGGTTCCATAAAGCGCTGAAACTTTGCTACCGTGTGCCAGTGATTTACTGTGCTTATCCTTTTAATGCCACTGATGTGCTTTAGAGATTATTTGCTTCCTTAAATCTTGTTTAATTGTTGCTTTCTTAAATCTTCCTTAAATGTTCCTTCACAGATAAAGTAGTTGACAGAGACTACGCTTACCGAATTTTGAAGTCTCTCGCTTATCAAAAGTCCGCAGCAGCCATGTGAAAGGCTCTAGGCATTCTCAACTCCCCTGACCTGAAGGGGCTAATCTGGGTAGAAGTAAAAAAGGATTTATTCTTCACCGTGGGCCTGTCCTGGGGCAAAGCTTCCCTGGGGAAAAGCTTCCCGCTGTGTCAGCCTTTCTGCTAGAAGGATCCCATTAGATAGGGACTGAAGTTTATGCATTCTTACCTTGATGTGCTTTAGGCCTTAACTACCTGCCAGCTATCTTTAGTGATGAATCAGATGGCTAGAGCTCAGGTCGTTTATTTGTCCTTAAGGAGATCAGTCACCTTGGGTCAGGTGTGACTCTGTATTAAGTTCAGGTTTGAATGTGAAAATTATAGCCATTTTGTTAGCCTGGGAAGAACCTCTGATTCTTAAACTTGCATGTAAAAAATACTTCTTTCTCTATTGGGGGAAAAATATTATGGTTAAGATAACATGCCAGGAATAGGCATCTTAAATACATAGGTTGGAAACTGTGGGAAAGGGTTCTTTTTAGATGGATTAGATGTCACTGTCTGCTTCTATAAATAGACATTTCGGTCTATTTCTAGAATGCCCTATATTTAACTCACCGTCAGCATTTCTGTGTGAATATTTTTTATTTTGAGGGGGATGTTTTGCGTTTCTTAAATGGTTACCGTTAGCGTACTAACGGTCTCATCGCTCCATTTGCAAGCTCCTTCCGCATTTGCCTCGCTTACCTTTTTGCGTGGTCGTGGTTTGACTTTCTTAAGCGTGCTTAGTACAAATGTCATCCCACATGAAGCTGGGTTTCAGAATTAGAAGAAAGGGATGTGCTTGGTTGATTCAAGTTGTTGTCTGCTGTTGAGAGAAAAACCCCCACATGTTAATATATATATATATATATATTGTGGCTGCGTACACTGTTTGGTAGTGCTGTGTGTTCCTGTAGAGTTACTAGTGTTCAGGGGATCTTTTGACTAAGTTAATAAAGCTCTGATGGGTTAGGAGAAAGCTACCTTGCTTTTATGAGCTTTGTATGAAGTCACTTCTGCTGTTCTCCAGTTCCTGGCTATCTGGGTGTTTGTTCAGTTTTATATTGGAGCGAGGGAAAGAAGCAGCAAAACCTGATTGTGAAACTACGGTTACGACTTCTGATACCCAGGGCTGACCACTGTGAGAAAATTAATGTTTAACTTGCTCTTCCAACCAGGCTCAATTTCAAGTTAAAAGCAAGTTGACAAAGATACTGTTAGTTTTCTCCTCTTTGTGCATGCTACATGTGCTGCACTAGATAATTTTGGAGCTAAGAAGAATAGTTTCCCAAGGATGTGATGGCATCATTTGTTTTTAGTGGAGGCTGTCTTTCCTACCAGAAGATGACCGTCTTAGAAGACCTTTCATGAAAACTATATCTTGAAGGCACCAGGGCTTGCACGTTGTCTATGGAAGGCAGAATTAGTCCTGACGACATCCTCGGAGGTGGTGGTTACGTTTTCCACTCCCACTCTCTTGGTATGTTTGCTGTTTTTTGCTGTTATTTTCCCCCCTCTCCAGAACCTCTGTAAACTGTTTACTCTCTGTAGCTATTCAAGCTTTTTCACAGTGCCTGTAAATTAAGCATGTGAATGAGGGTACTAGCTATCAAAAAACAAATTACAAAGTTTATGCCCTGGAGCGCAAAGGGTCTCAAACCTGCTAAAACTGCAAGAATTTACTTCCCCAGCTCCTGGTGCCTTCGAAGCAGGTTGTCCAGAGCTCTGTGAGCCCAGCAAGGGGGCTCGAAGTGCCCCTGGTGGTGTGCTACCAAGAGGCTCTCATCCTGTTGTTTTTTTCAACAAAACCAACCAACTTTTGTTTATTTCAAAAAGAGAAAAGAAGGAACTGTAGTGAGGAAGCGTCTGTTTCGGGGCTTTTTTTTTTCTCTACTAAGGTGGTTTAGACCTATGAATGAAAACGAAACTTTCTGTGTTGAGAAACAATCTCGAGTTTGACTGCTGGGGGTGGCTTGCAGCATTTTTAAAAATACTGGCCCTTTTCTATTTGGAAAAAATATATTTCTTTTAGTATCAGCTAAAATCAACAATGAAGTAAGTTGCTTTTGAAGCAACTAAGTGAAATAAAATTTTAATTTTTCTGATAGGGCCGTAATGTTGAAAGCCATTAATTTAGACCATTTTAAAAATGGGCTCTGCGGGGGATTTCCTGAGAAGAAAACCAAGAAGAATTGGTTGCCATTGGTAGACTACTTTCCTAAATGTACACTTCTGAAAGTTGTATGTCTAATTATACAACATTCTACCATTTGTTTTTATAAAAAACCTAATTGTCTTTTCATACAGTCTTGTATTAAATGTTGTTTCAGTGTCAATGGACTAGAAATGATTGTCAACAGTAAGAAATATCAGAAAACTTTTGCTAAACTACAAGAGAAGGGCTCAGTCTTGCAAATCATAGAATCATTTCAGTTGAAAAAGACCCTTGGGATCATCGAGTCCAACCATCTACCCTACTCTACAAAGTTCTCCCCTACACCATATTCCCCAACGCCACATCTAAATGACTCTTGAACACGTCCAGGGATAGCGACTCAACCACCTCCCTGGGCAGCCTATTCCAATGCCCGACCACTCTTTCTGTGAAGAATTCTTTCCTAATGTTCAGTCTAAACCTACCCTGTTGG
>JAOQGH010000001.1:173660320-173679275 GCA_025769975.1 Gallinago jamesoni | reverse complement strand
AGCTTCATTGCCCTCCTCTGCACCCGCTCCAGCACCTCGATGTCTCCCTTGTATTGAGGTGCCCAGAACTGGACACAATACTCAAGATGTGGCCTTACCAGTGCTGTTTTCTTTAAAAATGTTTTCTTTAAAAATATTAGGCATATTTGCAGAAAAGGATTAATACTTTTGAAGCCATGTAGTTATAAGGGGTAGGTTTTGTGGCTGGATTCTGATGTTACTAATGTTTAAAGCTTCTCTAACTGCGTTCAGGTGGACCTAAGACCTTTGAACTTCCAGGCTTCATAAGCAAAAGAGCCGTGATGACGTTTTATTGATATACTGTGTTTTAAAATGTGTGCATTTAAGGGGATAGACGGTAGCAGCTATTAGTTAAAAATAGCTAGCTGGATAAAATAGCTGCTGCCCTGAGACAAGAGACCCAGAGATCCATACGTGCTGCATGGATGCAGCATGTCTGGAAAAAAATAAAATAAAATCAGTGGGAAGTTTTGTGGGTTCATTTTTGCAGCCTGACTTGAGGATCTCTAAATGTGGTGAAATTGAAAAAAAGAAGACTGTGTGTGGGAAGTAGCTTGCTTTCTGACGGAGGCTGCCTTGGATGAACCTGTTATGCCGTCTGACATGAGCAAGCCTGGTACTTACTTTCTTAGATAAGGAGAATGATGTTCGTGTTCCATGTGCTGGCCCAGCTTATGTGCAGACTGAAGGTGCTTCAGCCTCATCCCAGCTGCTCGTTTTCACTCATCAGGGAAGGCTGGGTGTGTAACCACCCCATTAAACGCACGCAGTGGCAATGGTTTATCTGGGTAGGCCCTGAAGCACCAAAGGGAGGTTTGGACCGAGGAAGTTTTACTCTGGTAATGAACTGTCCTGGAGGCAACTGTCCTTAAATGGCTCATTTAGCATCTGCCCAGGCCCTTAGCTTGCCCTTAGGTTCTTGATTCAACAGTAAGCTGAAGTGGTTGAGCTAAAGTTGAGATTTAAACTCTAGATGTACGTTTTTATGAGCATAGAAACTTGCACCAGTCTAATTTAATTTAAAGTGTACCCTTGGTGAATCAGAGGCGGGCATGATCATTCTGAGATGTTTCCATGGCAGGAGTACTCATCCAGCTGCCTCAGTGCTGCTTGAGGGCTGCCACCCTCATTTTTCCTCGCTGACAGCATAGGGTTTTTTCCCTGGATTTTTATTGCCCTCCCCTCCCATCCGCAATCCCAGCTGTTTGTGTGAGCAACCCCTTATCTGGTTCAGCTGAGAGGAGCCAAGTTGGCAACTCAGGTGTCCACGCCATTGGAAGTTGCTGGGCTGGTTGACTGAACCAGGTTAGGGACAGATTTCAGACTGGTGGAGCTGGGGAGTTTGTAAGAGCTGGGGTTGAGAAATAAGGGGGAGGACAAAGTAGGACAGTTGTCCTTGGAAAAGGACTGTTGTCCTCAGCCAAAGCTTAAACAAAATAATAATTAGGGCATTTAAAACTCTTCTAATGTGTCAGATCTAAACTCTCTTGAAAACTTGAAAACAAATGAGTTATCTGAACCGCCGCAGCTAGATCCTTCTGATTGAGAGGAAGAGTGTGTTAACTAATAAATTAAGTTTTGCCCAAAATTATGTAAAGGTGTAAGTCTTGATAATATAAAATGGGAGGAAAAGGTCATTGCTTGTTGGCTGGGGGATGTGCAAATAAAAGCTTTTGGTGGAGGGAGAAGCTTGGGCTTTTTGTTCTTTTCCCTTCTGAGAGAAGAGGGGGAAGGAAGCACAGGGATGAGAACTGCACGGCCGTGACTTTCTGAAAGAATACTTTTGGCTTCTTGCTTTGTTGAAAATATTCTAGTTATTCCTGTCTGCTAAATCAGGTTATTGAAATGAAATGATGACCTTTGCTCTGAGTCTGAAACAATACAGGGAGAAAGCAGGTGTTTGGGAAGATTAAACCTCTTACCTCAGTTAGAAAATGTTCAGATAGAGCTGAAGCTCTGATGATGCCATGTTGTTGCTGAGGCTAAAAATGTAAGAATGAGGAAGAATTTTTAAAGTTGATTGTGGTCAGTTGCCAAGAGCAATGCCATGATAAATTATTAACTCATTGCACTGTACTGCCTCGTAGTGCAAACAGAATAGCTGGTTATTGTGCTCTGCTTGGTAAGTCAACACTGTAAAAAATTCCTTGGTTATCTGGAAAATGTCTTCTTTTGGGGTGTTTCTTTAAAGGGATACAGTAGGATTGAAAGTTGTGTTTCCCCTCTGTTGCAGCTGGTTATAACAACTAGAAATCTGGGAAGGGGTTCTTCTTTCTCACTGTTGTGGGGAGCCCCGTTGGTGGGTGCCGAGCAGCTCGGTTTCGCTTTTGCTCCTCTCCCCCCATGGCTCTTCAACCCCTGCCTCCACCAAAAATGCAGTGGGTAGCAAGGGAGCTCGGCTGCCAGTTGCAGAGAGGTGAGACAAGTTGACTCATAAGCCGTTCTGTGGGAAAAGCAGTTTTGTGGAGCCCACTCCTCCCCTGTTAGCTGTAACCCAGCCGGAGGAAGGCACGCAGGGGGCAGGCAGTTCAGGGCATGAGGGTGCCCTCGCTGATGCCGCGTAGCAGCAGCCTTATAATTTTTGTAAGAACTGAGACATCCTGATTTTTGTTTTGTTTTTATAAGTAGCACAACATTTACCTTTCCATTCTTGCTTGAAATACAGAGCTTTGAAAACTTAGACCATAGAATCATTTGGGTTGGAAAGGGGTCTTAAAGATCATCGGGTTCCAACCCCCCTGCCATGGGCAGGGACATCTCCCATTACACCAGGTTGCTCAAAGCCCCATCCAGCCTGACCTTGAACACCTCCAGGGATGGGGCATCCACGACTTCCATTGTGGATGCCCCACGACCATCTTAAGGTGCCTCAAAATTGTTTATAAAAGAACATCCCCACTCTCATTTTAGCCCTGTGCTCTTGTTACATTAATTTTTTTGCTAATTTATTAATGTATAATCAATACAATAGAGATGATTATACTTGTAAATACACCTTTTTTTGGTGTTATGCTTAGAGCTAGTACACTGGTAATGCACCACGAAAATAAATACATGCAAGAATTTTGAAATTTTTGCTGTAATACAATTTGTAGTTCATTAGCAGGACACAGATGAAGTTTCAGGGTTAAAAAAGAATCTCCAGCTTGAGAGTAAACCCTTTTTGGATCAGTGTCAGCATCTGCCACCCCAGTTTTCTTAGGAAAACACTGAATCCTGCCAGTACATGTTGCAAGATATGACCAACGTGACTTACAAACTAAGAAGCAAATCTACAAAATGCTGTTGGCTACATTGTATTGTTGGAATCTGAGATGGAAAATACTTTTTTTTTTCTTTTTTCCAGTTCTCTTCTAAGTCCTTTTGCCAATCCAGCAAAATTTAGTAAGGTTCAGATCATGCTGTGAGGCTTTTTTGTTCAGAAAGGCTTTCGAGCAACCATTACTTTGTATCTTTTTTTAATTTCTTGTCAGCTTGGAGTTATTTGAGTATTTGTCAAGGGTGGGACTTGTGTCTTGAGTGGACCTCAGAAATGCTGCAGAAGCGAGCTCCTGCTGGAAGTTCATCCACTGGCTTTGTATTAATGTCTGATGGATCCTGATTTAGGGATTTTCTTCCGACTTTCAAGGCATGAAGGGGTCGAGTGCCCAGTGACATGGAGGGACATGGACTTGTCTGTTGAAGCACTGGACAGTTGTGGCTCTCTGGGATAACCCAGATGGTCACAGAGCTCAGATGGGAGCATGTGAAAGCTGGGGACAAAGCATGCTCTGTTGGAGGAACCTAGCTACAGAACAGGTTTCTAGTAACTAGAAATTGGGAGAATTTGGAGCCTGGTCATTTTCAGGAAATTGCAGACCCCTGACTTTGAGATGGGTGTTCTACTAGCAGTGCCAGTCACCATGTGAAGGTGTTTTTATTCCCAGCTGTTCTGGGATGGGGATGGATAGTACCTTAGGATGGAAGAGCATGTTAGGATGGAGACTCTAAGGGCAAAATGTGGCAGAAACCCCATGAAATCCAATGAAGGCTTTTTTACTGCTTTTAAGTTGACTATAGCAGTCAATGATAGTGTTAAATCTACCAGATATCTACCGGTTGATATATTTCCCAACTTAATTACGAGTGACGTGTTTTCTAGTTGCTTTAGTTGGCAACCCTACAGATACAGCTCAAAATTGGGTTTCCTCAGTTTTATACCACCAGTTGGCCGTTGGTGGAGAAAGGGTATAAGGCCACCTTAATAATTTCTCATCCTACCTGGAAGCACAGTTTTCAGGCTGGCTGAGGAGAGGATGTTTTCTGACAGGTGACATTATAAGGTGATCTATGACTGAGCAGAACACTGCTTAGAAGAGGGGCTGAGCACAGCCCGTGGCTTTGCATATAGATGCTGTAGAAATGCCAGCTGTGCTGGAGTTTCTGCTTTTCACTGAGATTTTGCTTTGTCTAGCAGTTGATTCTTTGCTTACTTAAGCTATATTAATTCTTGTGTGTGTATCCTGTTGGTGCTGAGTGCTTCCTCAGCACTTCAGTTTTGTGGCAGATTTAACAGGTGTTACTCTAGGTATTAGTGGTAGAAAAGCCCCATAGGTCATCTAACTTGTCCCCTTCTCTAGGACGGGGTGGTCCCGTTGAGTAGGCGTTGCTGGTGCCTTATTTGGCAGCGTGGTTTCTACCACTGGTTGCGGCTCATTATTGAAGATTTCTGCTTGTTTGCTTTTTCATCTGTTAAGTCAGGTAGCTTGGTTTCTCAGTGCTGTACAAGCCTGTTTGACAAAAGCCAGACTCTAAAACCTCCAGAGATGGCTTGCATGCTCTCCTGGGCGATGCCGGATGGAAACACGCCACCAGCACCCCATACCCTGCTTTGGTGGCCTTCTGGGGCCACATTTCAACATGCTTGACCTCATTACTTTCCACCCATCAGGCTGGCTGGTGTCCTGTGCGTGGACTTAACTTTATTTAAATTTTTTTTTCGCGTTTTTTTTTGGTGTTGGGTTTGGTGGGGGTTTTTTGTTTGTTTTTTTAAAAAAAAAAGTTGTTGGAATTTTTCCCCCTCGTGGGAGGCCGTGGCCCTGGGGGGTGGGGGACGCAACACACGTGGCTGTGCTGGCAGGAAACACTCGTCGCTGGGTGCTGGTATCTTCGTCTGTGCTTCCTGTCAGTTAAACCACGAGCTGGGGAGCAGATGCACCCGGAGATGTCAACTCCTCTGTCTGCCCCAGGGCAGCCATCGACTAACACGCTGTCTTCTCAAGAGCGTACTCCCGCCCCTCTGCTTTTGACTTTGTTATCCCTCCCGAGACCCTTGTTTAGATACCTGAGAGTAAGGATCAGAATTTAATTAGCCCAACAGAAAGCAGTACTTGAACTCTTGGAGCACGGACTGTAAAAGAGTAACCGTGGGAGTTACCCTAATGCAGCGAGAGCTGGGGTCTGGTGTTTCTTTTTCCACCGCTACCACCCTAGGAGTCTGTAAATGCATATGAGAAAAGGACAGATTGGGCGTGAAGTCACGCAATTTCATTAATATCTTTCTGGGCAGAAAATTGCCTCATTACTTGACTTGGTGAGTTTTATTTTAATAATGTGTGATCTATGGAGTGTTTTTTACTTTTTTTTTTTAAATTATTATATTTTTTTTTCATTTTAATCCCATTGTGGATTTTTGTGTTTCTGAGGCAGTTCTGGCTTTCAGTTAAGCAACTTATTCCAAGTGCCCAGAAAAAGCACATAAAACCTTCTACTCTAAAAGATGTAGTGTTTTTTAAGTAGGTCTCATGATTTGTGAAGATATGCATGTTATTACAACGTAGTTAATTTATTGAAGCTGGAACTCTAATAATATCTTCCCTAGCATCAGATTTTAGAGAACCGGGTACTCTGCACATTAAAATTAAGTTAGAACTGAAACTGTGAGAATTCATTTCAGCTTTTTTGCCTGATTTGATGGTTGTTTTTTTTTCTTCCTCATGTGACAGCATAACTCCCAGAATATTGTTGGTTTTTTTCCCCCTTAAAATGTTTATTTGTTGACTAACCAGCATTGAGCAGAGATGTCCTTGCCATGTGACAAAATGTTTCTGTACCTCATGCTCTTTAAAAGAGGCTATCAGCCCAAGAGGCACATCCTCTGGGTGGGAAGAGTAGAAAGGTTGTCAAGGCAGTGAGATTGGATGGGGAAGGGGGGTGGGTTTTGGTTGTTTTTTTTTGTTCTGGTTTTTTTTTGTTTGTTTGGGGTTTTTTGTTTTTTTTGTGGGTTTTTCTGTTGGGATATTTTTTTTCTCTTGACTTCTCGTGGGTTATGGAGCACCACGCATTGCATCCTGCATGAGAAGTGGGGAGGAGATGTCCTGTGCTCGGCAGAAGAGTCGCTCTCACAGAGCAGGAACCACGTGTGTCTCTCAGTGATGCCTTGGCCCTGAGGGAGCAGCTCCTGGTTTCCTTGGGTTTCTACAGGGTCAGGAGCCGGCACCACAAGGACAAAACTCTGCATTTTAACCTCTGTGAAAGTCACCAGCTCTTGCATTTCTAACATCGCTGCACTGGAAGCCTTTCACAGCAAGAAGATGCTTCTCTTGATCTTTCTTCCTTTCAGTTTTAAGCATCGTTTTTCTTAGCACTGTCTTGTTTGACAGAGGAAAGGTACAAATGTGGCACAACCTTTGGGAGGGAAGACATAGTAAAACCTCCAAAAAAATCCCACCTCTGCTTGAAGTCTATGGAATCCTGAAAAAAGGCATAGTATTGTTTCCTTTTCCCTACCCACCCACAATTCTGATAATAATTTATTGCATCTGTGATCACAGCAGACCACTGAGACTTCACAGAAGTAGATGAAATGATAGGGAACAGAAAAGAAGAAAAAGAAAGGAAGCTGGAGGATAAATGAAGGGATGGATTAGAAACCATTTAAAACAACCTCTCCCTCCATTGCCTTGTTTACGGTACTAGTTAATCTTCCACTTTAACCTCAGCTTTCCCTTGGGTTTTGTTTTCTTTTGTTCTCCTAACTGTGTACAGGTTGAATGTCGTGCTGGGGGAGGAAAGGTTAGGGTAGAAGTGGCAGATAAAATGTTGGGGTTTTTTTGTTTGTTTTTTTTTTTTTTTAATCTCTGGTTTCTGTGATAATTTGCAAGTTTTCATAAAAAAGCAGATGTCTGCTGAGGACAGGCTGTTGTGCTGTGAGAGAGGCTGGAGTACTTGCTTCAGACACAATATATGCTTGTTTTCCCAGACACCTAAATGCAAATGGTCAGAGGACTGGAAACATCTCTCTTGTGAAGACAGCCTGAGAGAGTTGGCGTTGTTCAGCCTGGAGAAGAGAAGGCTTCAGGGAAGCCTTATTGTGGCCTTTCAATATATAGATGCATCTCATAAGAAAGATCGAGAAAGATCATTTTTCCAAGGATTGCATGGGTGGACTTGGAGGCATGGGTGGACTTGTGCAACAGCCCTGTTGGACAGGGCCTGAGAGAGTGGGCAAGTGCATGTGTGTGCATGGGCACACGTTTGCCTGCTTGAATAAGGACATAGGGTATGGTGGTGCCTTTGCCTTTGAAGCCTACATAGCAAGACTTCCTGAGCCAACAAGCTCCATGTGGAAGTCGTTATGAGCCTGGGTGCTGTAATATCTGAATTATTTGTTCTGCAGAGCCAAGGGGAAAGAAAAGAAAGAGGTCGCCAGGACTGTGAGCCGGTGACTGTGGCGAGGCTGTGCCGATTTCTGTTGCAGGATGAGACCGAGTTGGGCAGGGCTCAGCACAAGGTGACCGGGAGATTTTGTGTTTTCCCCAGGTGATTTGGTCCCCCCTCGCCCCCTCCTCCCCAGCCCTGCTGCCTTGCTTCCCCCTGCAGCTGGGGAGTGAGGCTGACTTGTGGAGCCCTGCGGTAGGGGCTGTGGCTGGACAGCACAGAGACACGCACAGCAGCCACCTCTGATGCCGGATTTAGTTCTGCAAAAGACACAGGAACTTGAATGATGAAATGAGGAAGAGGTGAGCTGTACACCTGCTTTGTAGGGGCTCTGAAACTTTCCAGAACACCCATATATTGTAGGTCTTTTCATGTAGCGCTCATAAATTCTGTGTCTAGTTCATTAGCAGTGAATTTCTCCCAGGAGCAGGTGCGTGCTCATATGAGAGTGACTTTGGCTTCAGTGCGAACATTTCCCCAGACATTACGAAATGAGAAATGCTGGCCTTTCCAGACGTTGGCTTCCCTGGAGGGACCTTTGCAGACCCTGCTCCTTTTCCACATCACTCTTCAGAGAAATCCTTTTGCTTTTTTTGTATTAATCTTGTTGGTCTTAAACTTGCGTTTCATCATTGTTTGAAACCCCACAGTGGGAATTGTTAGTCTAGCAACAAGTCAGGAGATAATTTATATTCTCTTAATAGCCAAGTTCACTAGTTTGAAATTCCCCAGACAAATAGTCTCCCTTCTTAATCCCACCCTATGCAAATATTTTAGAACATAAAATTTAAGCCACGCTGATCTGTAAGAAGAAAAATGTACAAATGGCATGGGAATATTACTTTCTGTCTTATAGTACATAGCTGCAAGTTAATGTATTTGTTATTGTAATTATGCTAAGCATCATGAAGCACACACATTTTCAGAATAATCTGAGTGAATACATTGCATTTTAGAGTGCATTAAAATTGGCAGCTTAAAACATATTACTTAACTTTTAATTATGGCTTTAGTGGATATTCTTCTCCACTGTAACTGTGTAAGTGGTCTCTTGCTTTGTAGAAATTTAAGGCATGGTTTTAGATGCGTTATTCTCTGTGTGGTTCCTAAGGTGGTTTTTTTTCTGCGGACATTTAAGTTAATCAAATCCGTTGCATGTTCTGTTCAGTACAGCAGAAACACCTGGACTTTTCTTACTGTTAATGCTCCTTCTCCAGTTTAGGCAGCCTTCCGCACCTCATTGATTTAACTCGGCAGCGGCTTTTGGGGAAGGGCAACACAAGTGGGTGAAGGGCATCGTTTTTAAAAAGGCAGCTTGTCAGTTGAAGAGATGACCACTCTTGCTCTGCAGGCTTAAATGGCAAAGTTACCATAGTATTCCATGTCCTTGGTCTTGAGGGTACCAGTGGATGAAAAGCTGGATGTGAACCAGCAATGTGCGCTGGCAGCCCAGAAAGCCAGCTGTATCCTGGCCTGTGTCAAAAGAAGCATGGCCATTAGGTCCAGGGAGGTAATTATGCCCCTCTGCTCTGGTGAGACCCCACCTGGAGTATTGTGTCCAGCTTTGGAGTCCACAACACAGGAAGGACACGGACCTGTTGGAGCAGGTCCAGCAGAGGGCCATGAAGATCATCAGAGGGATGGAGCACTTCTCTGAAGGCAGGCTGGGGTTGTTCAGCCTGGAGAGATGGCTCCGGGGAGACCTTATCGTGGCCTTTCAGTACCTAAATGGGGCTCATAAGAAAGATAGGGACAAACTTTTTAGCAGGAGCTGTTGTGACAGGACAAGGGGTAATGGTTTTAAACTGAAAAAAGTGAGATTTAGATTAGATATTAGGAAGAAATTCTTTACTGTGAGGGTGGTGAAACACTGGAACAGCTTGCCCAGAGAGGCTGGTGGATGCCCCATCCCTGGAAACATTCAAGGTGAGGTTGTACAGGGCTCTGAGAAACCTGCTCTAGTTGAAGATGTTCCTGCCCATGGCAGGAGGGTCAGACAAGATGATCTTTAAAAGTCTCTTCGAACCCCAACCACTCTGTGATTCTGTGAAAACAGGACAGCCGCTCAGTGAACATCTGTCTTGACAAACACCTGGAACCTGGGTGTAGATGAATATGTTTTGAAAAGCTGACTGAAGTGAGACAAACTTATCCAAGAGGGAAACAAGAGAAACATAGAAGCATTTGGCCCTCAGAACAATATTCATATCAAGTGAGTTAACGCTGAAGATGCTAATAGGAGAAAGAAGGAAAGATGATGACAAAGGTTGGGGATGAAAAAACCCAAACCTACAGTCTCTCTGCAGGGAGGAAGAAGTAGTCACAGGAGGGTTTAGAGATGAAACAATTCTGTTCCTTTTTCTGGGTACAACGGAGGTATATTCAGTGTGTCTCCATTAGACGAGATTATTGGGATAACCTGTGCGTAGAGCGCTTTGTGCTGTGTGCTCCACACCCATAAGTAGCTAGCTGTCTAGTAACAGGGTGGTTTGTGTACCAAACAAGTTACAGCCAGAACATAGGGTTTGGTGTTTGGCCTTTTTTTTTTTTTTTTTTTTACTTTGTTTTGTTTTTGAAGTCCCTCTGGCTATGTAATGCTCACCTTTTCTAACCAAGGCCATGTCCCTCCCTCCTTCTGCCTGCCTGCCTGCCTGCCTGTCTGTCTGTGTTGGTGCTGTGTGTGTTGGTGCTTTCATAAAGTTGTTTCCACTCTCAAGTTCAGTTTTAAACTAGTGTTTTGAGAGTATTCCTTGAGTTCAGAGCAAACTGGTTGGCAGGTGACTTTCCTCCCTTCCCTGCGTGCCACAGGAGAACTCACTAATCGTTTTTACTTGAGCGTACCTGGAGTATGTTGTTCCTTCTTGCCTTTCTCCGTGGAGAGCTGTGACCAGGAACACCGGCGTGAAGTACCCATGGAGAAAGCACGTACCAGTTCAGAGAGAACCCTTGTGCTGAGGGAAAATGTACAGTTACAGCCTTCTATCCTGAATGAGCCTTAGCCTTTCTGCCTGGGAGTTTGAAAGCTTAGCTCTCTCATTCTGTTTTCAATAAGTTTAAAGATTTTTTTTTTATTTTTTTTTGTTAGGCCTATAGATGAGATGGGAGTTGCAGCTACTTTGACCTGTAAAATACAATAAGCTAGAAATCTGGCAGAAGAGTTCCTCTCAGGAGTAACAAAGCCGCACCTTGATTTGGGAGACTATTTTGAAGGTGTGGAGTTTGTTTTGGTGTCCTGTGTAGGAGAACAAGACTTTCATGGCCTACATGAATTCTGTTTACATGAACGCTCTAAGTGAAAGAACCTGATTAAGCCAAAAATGAAGTGCAATGCACTCAGGCTAAAAAGACCTGGTTATGTTATAAAAGGGGGGTGGGGGGGAATGTACGAGACGGGACACACCAAAAAAAAACCCACCCAGACTCGTCAGTCCTGTAGCCTGACATCTGACTGACATCTTTGGCGTCCCTGTGTGCAACTGTTTCTTATCAGTCTGCCCGACTGTAGGTTCGGTTTGGTACTTTGCACCTCTTCTTACATGACCTTGCATTCCTGTTTCTACAGGCTTTTTTGAATCAAGGGTTTCTGCTTGTGAAATGTTAGGAGGTGGTGTCACTCACTGTTGGGTTGGTCTTTTTTGTTGCTTTTGGGTTTGTTTTTTTTTTAAAAAAATCTGTACGAAAGCTTAGTGCAAACGTCAGCTTTGTGATTTTGACGAAGTAGGAGATCTGTCTTAATTTTTCTGAGACATCTGCTGACAGAGATTTGTCTCTCCTGTCCCAACCTCATAAATAACTCCCTGGATGTGTTAATAATAGTATTGGACTCTCCATGCTCTTAAAAATAAAAATTTCACAGTAGTACTTAGTACCCTCATCAAACTATTTCAGAAAGAACTTAGAAGAAGAAGTAATCTCAATGGTCGTGGCTGTGAACGGGTGACAAAGTTGACATTTGGGGATGTATAAGGAAGGTGTGCATTGGGGCACCCTAGGGGCACCATGCTGTGTCTGATGACAGGCTGGAGAAAACAGGTCACCTCTTCCCTGGTGTGAAAAACCCCCACTGTGGTACAACCATTGGAAATGCGTGACTGAGTACTTCAATTACTCTGATTTTATTCTGATTATTTCAAATAGGCTGCCCAGGGAAGTGGTTGAGGCACCATCCCTGGAGGTGTTCAAAAGACAGGTTGACGTGGTGCTGGGGGACGTGGTTTGGTGATGGTTTTTTTTGTCAGAGTTAGGTTGATGAGTGGACTAGATGATCTTGAAGGTCCCTTCCAACCTATATGATTCTATGATTTTTTTTTTTATATTTGTGGGTATAGTTAAATGAGGATCTTTGTGACAAATAGATTAAAAAGCGTCAGGCACAGTGTTTGCAAAAATGTGTTTTAACTGATAAGCTTTATAAATGAGAGAGACTTAAAATCTGGTGCTTCTATCTATATTTTACCCACGTGTCACTGTTAACCACAACACTAACTTAAATATAAGCGGAAGTGATCTTCTAAATCCAGAGCTAGAATCTCTCAAAAGACCAAAACCCTTGTTTAATGCTGTGTTAAGAAAGCAGCTTATAGCTGCAGTGCTTTGTGATATGAGCTGCCCTGTTTCTCCACACAAGCCCTCTTAGCCATTTATTTTTTTCTGAAGGGTTAAAAAGCTACTTAAGTAAAGATTTCGGTTAAAGCAGCATGTGAATGAAACTCTTCTTGTGTGTTTCATCTGTGCTCTCCCAGTTGGCTCCCTTGTATGAATGTAATGGTGTCAGTATTACCTTGTATTCTCAAGCTTTAGTAAAATGGACCACTTGTCCCAAGAAGGCGGATGCCTGAACAGCCCTGGGTGAGTTGTAGTAAGAATATGCATTTATTGGTTAAGTTGAATTCCAAGCTGTATGATCTTAGGAGGCTGCTGAAGTGTGTGCTGCAGAGGTGGGATCCTGGTGAGATGTGGAGTTGCACACCCACGGATTGAGGCATGCAATTTAGTGCCCGTGTTCACAGCAGCAGAGTAAGGCTGAGATGAAATCACAGGGAAACACAGATTTTCTGGGTTTGAAGTGTGTTGTGGATTTCCTTATATTTTGTGGATCTTCTCAATGCTGGCAACTGGAGAGAAGGAAAGAACATGGCATGTTGTCCCCAGTGGTTGCCACTTGCCAGTGTCTTGTTTTCAGCCAGCTCCTGAACATCCACTAGCAAGTTGATTGCATGCCTTTTATGACCTCCTTTCACGTGGAGTAACTCATTCATAACTAACAACCTGGTCTAGTGAGAGGAGTCCCTGCCCATGGCAGGGGGGGTTGCAACTAGATTGTCTTTAAGGTCCCTTCCAACTCTAAAAATTCTGTGTGCATGTAGGAAAGCTAAGATACCTGTCATACAAGAACACATAAAATACCTTATGTAGTCCTCTGAAGTGTCACCACGATGGCTGAGGTTCATAGGGATAGCCACACATCTTGCATAAAGAGATAAATCACTGGCACCTTTTTTCCCAGCATTGTACGGTTTAACTCGACGCTGTCTAGACTGCAGACCCTAGACCGTGGAAGTAGGATTAGCAGCACATCCTCCAGAAGGGGAAGGTGGGCTAAAAGTTGTCAGGGAGAAGGTGGAAGAGCCAAGCCTAAGGCACCACCACGTCCTGGCCAGGCAGAGGGAAGCCGGCAGCGCTGGGAGAGCCATGGGCTGGAAACACCATCGGCTCATGCAGTGCTGGTCATATGCTGAAAATACGCCTGCCTGCCTCCTGCTGTACAGCAGAGTCCGAAGGGAGGTGAGAAATTAGTATAATTAGATGATCTTGAACCCAGAACAAGCTGTCTGGGGTTTCTGAGACCTACTAAAGTGCTTCCTGGCCATAGTTTTTATCAGAGATAGGAGAAGTCTTTCTGCTGATGGGTCTCTGGTTTGTTCTTGTGGGTGTCTCGGAGCCGCTGTTCTTGGCGTCACCAGCCCGTGACCTCCAGTTTGGGAAATGAAATCTCACGCTGTCCTCTCGCCCTCAGGTGAGAAGGTAAAATGACTCCTCTGCTGCAGATGTTTTTTAGGTGATACGTTCTAGAATAAAAGTTTCACCCCTTAGTAGCAAGGGTTAAACACTGAGGGCGACAGGTATAGGCAGACTTAAGTATGTGATATGTTTGACTGTTTTGCAAGGTGCTATAAATGTTGGCTCCATGTAATCTGATCCCGGGGTAGGACAGCACAACTTAATGAAGGAAAATAGAGAGCAATGTAAAAGAACTGGAAATTCAAGTCTAGCTGACTAATACCAGCCTGCTCCAGAGGGTTTTGACTGTTCATACTGCTGACAGCTGACAGCAAATGAGAGGCAAACAACAGAAACATTGCCTAATCTGCTCTATATTCATACAGATTCTTTAAAGACGCTGCAAAGGTAAGACAAAGAGTTGCTGAATGTGGCCTTGAACGTACACATCGTGGACAGGAGTAAAATGGGGCTTGAAGTCTGTGCCTGTGTGCGTGTTTGGGAAAGGGGAGGCTTCGGCAAGTTCTGTGTCGATTAGTTTGTGCCTCTTTCTAGTTGGTGCACATCAGTTACATCAAATTCAGACTTCTGAAACTGCTCAGATACTCATAGAAATGCAAATCACGCAGTATTCCTATGGCTGCAACAGAAAGTAATTTTGAACTTTTCAAAAATGTTTTGTTCATTGTGCTTGACAGTCCAGTTGAAAAAGTTTAAAACTTAATTGCAAGAGGAAAGCCACAGAATGCTAAAAATACGTGTTGCAGAAGTTTTAATGGGGATTTTTACTGAGCTTGGTCTTGTAGCATCTTCTGCAGAATGCTGAAGTCCTGCAGGAATTTAACTCTCTGATCTAGAATTACTGTTGCTTGGCTGGAAAAGGTCACCGGGAATAAGAAACTTTTGACTTGAGCCTGATCTCTGCTGCCCTTTTTTCACTTTCCCCCTTTAATGTATATATTTTGTGAGCATTTATATTGAAGTTGAAAAAAAAATAAAAAAAAAAACCCTCTACGTATTTGGCCAGCAGATTCTTCTTTGGTAAACAACTTTCTTGCAGGTGATTTAAAAATAATGACTGCATTACTAATTTGTGGGCAAAGTAATTTTTAGAGAACAGTTGACAGTTTTATATCAGTATTGGGTACAGACCGGCAACTGGTAATTTGTAAAGTTTGGCACATAGCCAATGCAATTATGGTTAGTTTCTCCTGATCTTTCTTCCTCCCACTGCCACCTCTTCATTCTCCTGTGTGTGTGCGTTAATCAAAAGAGCAAAACCTCTCAGGGTCAAACAGTTCCCCCCCCTCCACCTTCTTTTACAAGTTTTCTCATCTCCTGTTTTAGCTGTCTTGTAGCTCAGCCCTTCAGCTGTCACTGTGTTGAGACCCTTTCCCTTTGAAACCAGTGAGATTTGACTTATCTGCAGCTCTCTGCAGTTATAGTCAGTTACAGGATTGTGATCTGAATGCTCTTTAAAAGGTGCTATTAAAGGCCAGAAACTGCCTGAGGGTGCCTTTTAAAACATTTCTTCTGTGTCACGGGAATAATTCATCTTGTTTGCAGAAATTTCTGAACCTGATTTGGGATTTTATCAATTTATGGTTTTCTCGGTATCTTTTTTTTAAACCAGCTTTTTGAGATCTTCTGCAATGTAGTAAGGTATGTTTGATACTAATGTTATTTATTAACGCTGGTGATTTAGTTATCCTATGACAACACATAAACCAATCCTGTCTCTGCAAATTTACTATTGGATGAAATAGCATATACAGTGTGTTGTAGGAGAGGAAGTAATGAGAGATCTTTTGTTTTCCTTTCTGTCCATAGTTAGTATCACTTACCTCTTGATGAGCTGGACTGTGCAGACGCTTGAAGTGTCATATTAGACTTGCAGTCCATCTATTATGTTTTTGGAGTGTTTAATGTATTCTTTTTCTTGTGGTGGAGAATAAGTGAGTCCAGAAGTGAGCGGCTACAGAGGAAAAAAAATTACAGCAAAATCTTGCCTTTAGAGTTGTGTGGTTGCAATCTGCATTACTGGAGGTTTGCCTTGTGCTATGACAGGTCTTTTCCATTCTGTTTAAAAAGAAATCCTTTTGTAATGAAGCTGACTTGTTCTAATTACATTGAGCTGGTTTTAAAACATTTTGTAGTTTTCCTAAGCTTTTGACTTCTGTCATGTCTGCAGCAAGGAGTTTGAGCAAGTACATCTAGGCTGATGCATTTTTAATTGCTTTCCTTTTATCCTTTCAAAACTAGTTGCTTCTTGACTTTAATGGAAGGTCTTCTTGTTCTCATTTTATCATCTAGGAAATATGAGCACCTTTGTTCCTTCTCTTTACCAATAGTGATGAATTAACTACAAAGCCAGAATCAAAGGACAGGCCATGTTAGCGATTCCCAAGAGTTTTGGACCAGCAAACCGCACTCCTCAGCTTCTGCATTTACTGGAGATCAGCACGCATGTGTACTATTGTGCAGCAGCAAGAACAGAAGTGGGTCTTTGCTCTGAATGTTACTGTTTTAAACTGGTCCTTGGAACCATATTATATTGCTAAACAAGGCCACATTTTCAGAAACGTTCTTTGTAACAAAACCTGATGGTTGGTAGGATAAGAGGACTCTAGATAGCTCATCACCGAGTTCTTAGAAGGACTGGCAGTCATGCTGTCAGTCGCCAGGAAGCTTGGTGTGCTTGTGGCCAGTGTTTTTCAGGTGGTGAAGGCTTGACTTGTGCATACTCTTCTCCTCTCTTTGACAGTAGCTACAGGCAGATGTTATCTTTGAAAGACCAAGATGTGAGTGTGACTCTGTTCCCCAGGCTTGCAGACCGACTGCTGAGTTCTCACAGGCTTGGCAGACTGTGCGAGCTCCCTGTGCACTGCCTGGGGGGACTCTATCCTTTTTTGGGGGTGGAGGGGGGCTCCAGTTTATCTCATTTGTTTGGCCTTCAGTGGATGAGGGGGAAGATCAAGATAAATACCCTCCCAGTGGAACTGAGGTGGAGGTGACTGAAATGGAAACAGAGAAGAACTTCTGCATATCCCCTTGTTACATAGGGATGTGGGAGGTTGTGGGGGTTTTGCTGCTTCTGTGGCCAAAACAGTTATGCCAGAAGTAAAAAGTCAAGTCAGCAGAAGGGCATACTTTTCATATAGAATCATAGAATAGTTTGAGTTGGAAGGGACCCCAAAGATCATGTAATTCCAACCCCCCTGCCGTGGGCAGGGACCACCTCCTGCCAGACCAGGTTGCTCAAAGCCCTATCCAGCCTGGCCTTGAATGCTTCCAGAGATGGGTCATCCACAGCTTCTCTGGGAAACCTGTTCCAGTGTCACACCAGCCTCAGAGTGAAGAGTTTCTTCCTAATGTCTAATCTAAATCTACCATCTCTTAGTTTAAAACTGTTACCTCCTGTCGTTTCACTACATGCCCTTGTAAAAAGGCCCTGTCTCTCCTGTAGGCCCCCTTCAGATACTGGAGGGCCCCTATAAGGTCTCCTTAGAGCCTTCTCCAGGCTGAACAACCCCAGCTCTCTCAGCCTGTCTTTGTAGGAGAGGTGCTCCAGCCTTCTGATCATCTTTGTGGCCCTCTTCTGCATTCACTCGAACAGGTCTATGTTCTTCTTATGTTGAGTGTATACATACACACAAAAAAATAGGGATAAAGTGTGTAACTGCAACTGATGCGTGTATGCATGTATCCGTGTAAGCACTTAGAGTAGGTGGTATGCATTGAAGCAACATTATGTGGCTTTTATCTAACTGTAGTTGAAGTAATGCAGCTTATCTGTGAGCTGAGGCTTTAGTAACCAACATTCAATCTTAAAAGTTTGAAAGCCCTGCAGATAGCTAAGGCTGCTGGCTCACATAACCACTTCTGAAAATTTAACCTCTTCTCCTCTTTTATGTGTCTTATGTACCAAAAAGTGCAATTTGGGCAGCTGCAAAACACTGTTTGAATCCACTAAGCAGTTTTGATATGGGGGGAGGGCGCAGGTGGGGAGGGAAGTAGTTCTAATCTCTGACATGATTTGGAGAGGAAGGGAGAGCTGGTGTTGTGAAGTCCCATTTCTCTCTTCTTCTTGCACCCAACTTATTGAAATGCAAAATTCGGTTCTTCTCAGGTGAATGGGGAAGCAGGTGAGAGGAGTTGGGACCCTTGCATCCCGCTGGATGGGCAAGTTACAGCTAACTTTTCCTGTTGCCTTGGCTCTGCTGGGCAAACACTTTGCAGAGAGGTGACTAAAACCCAGTGTGGCCTTTCTCTTGCCTGATCAGATTAGGGAGGCTTGCTCTTAGCAAACATTTTAGCTCTTGCTTCTTAGCAGATGCTCGAATGCTTTATTCAGAGCTCAACAGCTTCAGCAGTAGAACTGGGGAGAGAGCCTTCCTTGCCACAAGATCTTTTAGCTTGCTGTTTAGGACTGGCCTTTCAGTGATAGTCTGGTCTTTTGTTGCTGCAGCATAAATCAGTTATTTACAGTGCTCTGTCTACACACCTACGCTGATTTGGGGGCTACCTTTACGCATCGAGCCTGCAGGCGGGAGAGGATACAAAGGGAAAAAAGCCTCAACCACGCTGTAATTTTCTTCAGATTTCCCAGCAGTGCTCCGCCTGGTTGCTGGGTTTGTGTACAACAGCTGTGTTATATAAGTGTGCTAAATAAAAGGGACGTAAAAAGTATCAGGGAACATGTGAGATAGGAAGAGGAAGATTTTCAGGGATGGGGGAGTCTGTAAACAGCACTGGAGTTGTTACTGTTAATAGTCCAGAAAGGAATTTTGTCTCATTTTAAATGTTAAGGCTAAAACAAGTAGTTGCCAAAGAAGATACTTGTTGAAAATTTGTTGGGTTTTTTTTTTTTTTTGGTGATAGCAAATTGCAGCTTGTTGCGTACGTTTTGTGCTTTCTGCTCTCTTTGGAGTAAACTCAGCCTTGAGAAGAGAAGGCTCCAGGGAGACCTTATAGCAGCCTTTCAATATCTGAAGGGAGCCTACAGAAGAGCTGGAGAGGGGCTGTTTACGAGGAAGTGTAGTGACAGGACAAGGGGCAACAGTTCTAAATTGGAAGAGGGGAGATTTAGATTAGACACCAGGAAGAAATTCTTTACAGTGAGGGTGGTGAGGCACTGGAACAGGTTGCCCAGGGAAATCGTGGATGCCTCATCCCTGGAGGTGTTCAAGGCCAGGCTGGATGGGGCTTTGAGCAACCTGCTCTAGTGGGAGGTGTC
>JAOQGH010000001.1:173629275-173650864 GCA_025769975.1 Gallinago jamesoni | reverse complement strand
ACACCCCCAAGTCCTTCTCCTCAGGGCTGCTCTCCAGCCATTCTCTGCCCAACCTGTATTTGTGCCTGGGATTGCCATGTCCCAGGTGCAGGACCCTGCACTTGGCTTGGTTAAACTTCATGCGATTTGCACGAGCCCACCTCTCCAGCCTGTCCAGGTTCCTCTGGATGGCATCCCTTCGCTCCAGCACGTTGACCGCACCACCAAGTTTGGTGTCATCAGCTAACTTGCTGAGGATGTACTCTATCCCACTGTCCATGTCTCCAACAAAGATGTTGAACAGCACTGGTCCCAGTACTGACCCCTGAGGAACACCACTCATCACTGGCCGCCAATTGGACACTGAGCCATTGACCGCAACCCTTTGAGTGCAGCCATCCAGCCAGCTCCTTATCCACCAAGTGGTCCATCCATCGAATCCATGACTTTCCAATTTTGAGACCAATATGTCGTGCGGGACAGTGTCAAATGCTTTGCACAAGTCCAGGTAGACAACATCTGTTGCTCTGCCCTTGTCCACCAAGTGTGTGGCAGTATCATGAAAGGCCACCAAATTTGTCAGGCATGATTTGCCCTTGGTGAAGCCATGTTGGCTGTCTCCCATCACCTCCTTATTTTCCATGTGCTTTAGCAGAGATTTCAGGAGTATCTGCTCCATAATCTTTCCAGGCACAGAGGTGAGGCTGACTGGCCTATAGTTTTCTGGGTCTTCTTTTTTTCCTTTTTTGAATATCAGGGTTATGTTCCCCTTTTTCCAGTTGATAGGAACTTCACCAGACTGCCACAGTTTCTCAAATATGATGGAAAGGGGCTTAGCAACTTCGTCCGCCAGCTCCCTCAGGACCTGTGGATGGATTTCGTCACGTCCCATGGACTTACACACTTTCAGGTTCCTTAAGAGGTCTCAAACCTGATCTTGTACATGCTGAATAATAGCAATCATTAAATTGGTAGCAGGGTCCCCAGCATGACTGCTCTGTGCCAGCAGGTGCTCCTTCAAGTGGCTCTGACGTGTAGTAACCTGTGACTGAAGACGCCTTCTGTGTCTCTTGAGGGATGTTTCTCTCTTCCCTTCTGAGGAAGAGGGTTCCAAACCCTTAGGCTGGGCTGGGAATTCTGCACCAGCTTCTCATGCCTTGGCTTGCTCTTCCGCATTGCCATAGGAAACATTCTGAAACATTGAGTCACCTGGTCAAGGCCAAGGTCTGCTTTTTCTGACTATTTCGAGCTATTGCAGAAAGTTCCCCCCTTATCCACTTGCCGTTTTATGAAGACTTTCAGGAAACGATTGTGAGATCCATAATGAGGTTATCTCCCCAGGAAAGCAAGTGGCAGTTATCTGCTTCCAGCATCCCTCTGTGGAACTTAGTAATTTCTCAGATGCTGGCTGTGGGAGTGCCTTTAAAGTCAAGAGGCTGCCTCTGCTGTTGGCAGAACTTCAGCGAGATAAAACCCAAGCCTATTTTCTGGTTAGCAAGGTCACTTTGCCTAGTTTCATTTAGTGGGGTTTTTTGTTGTTTTTTTTTTTTAAATAAGTGGTCAGCTGCATTGCAAGTCTGAATTCTGTCACTCTGTTAAAAAGCCATTTTTTTTTTCACTGAGACTTCTTTTTTTTTTTCTGTGTAGCTTTTCCCTGCTTCTGTCTATTGCATGTCTGTCTTCCTACCCATCACTCACATAAAATTTATTCTGCATCAGTTAAAAAATAGTCACCTATTCCTGGGACAAGTTTTCTTCCTTGGAGGACTTGTACTATGAGAAGATGATAACCTCCAAAGCAGAAGAAATCCCCTTCCTTATTTTCCATTTCCACAACCAGGGTGGTGTTGATCAGGGAAGGCAGCATCTTGTCAGCATGTCAAACACCTGGGGAGAAGCGAGAGCAGGAAGGAAGATTGTTGCCTTTGGTCCCTGGATGAGGGCAGGGTTTGGTTTTCAGGGGGTCATGGAGCATGACCGATGCTTTCAGGAACCTGCTCATGGGACCTTCCATGGACTTCAGCATCTGTCTGAAGTTTTGCACTCCTCCCAATCGTTAAAGGTTAGTCTACTGGACTGGTTTGTAGATAAACCACAGTGAAGAATTTGTTGTCTAAGATTTGGGAAAGTTTCAGCAGTGGCTCAACTCCTTTATGTGTCCAGCAGATGTGGGAGATGTGTTGAAGCCAAGACAAAGCTTTGGTAGAGCTAACGTATCATATTTTAATAAGATACTTTGCATGAGAGAGATGAAGCAGCAGAAGTAAGCAAAAGAAAAAAAAATACACAAATTATTTTTCTATGGATTTATATATTGATTTCTTGAAAATCGTTGCTGGCACTTTGATTTGGGACTGTTTTTTTAGATTTTGGGATACTTTGCACTTTTCCTTTTTGTTAGTGCATGTAGAACCACCTTTGCATTAGAAATAAATTATTTTGTGATCTTGCTATTAGAGAGGTAATTCAGTTTGCCTTAATTCAATCACTACCTTCTTCTCCGTAATTTAATGTTGTTTTCCCTGTGTGAAATTCTCATTACACACTAGCATCAAAGGGAGCTGTAGTGAACCTGGGCTCTTCTGCAGTCCTGAATGCCTACAAAGTTATTTCTGTGTTGTGCTACAACAGAGCCTACAAGAGGTTTTAGCTTGGGGTCTGGGTGCTTTCAGTGAATTCAAGGACATTACAGAAGCACCAAGGTGAGATTTTTACCTCTCAACAGTCATGTAAACGTCAGCGTAGATTAGTAGTAGCTTTTAAAACTGAATAAAATGCTTGTTAAGGAAATCATAACCAATTGAGAAAAAAGTGGTGACGGTTTCTGCAAAAATGCATTTCAAATTAGATTTGTTTGCAGTTGCGTGACTCCTTTTCTTCCTGAAAGCATATTATATATTTGTTCCAGCCCTTCCTTCTCACAGCCGTGGCAGGGAAGAAGATCCATACTTTGTACCTCCATAAGGTATGAATTTGGATGCAGGTATAACAATGGTTTTAAAATAAAAGGCTGGAGAAGTGGTATTTACTCTGATTTTCCCAGCTCAAAACTGTTATTAATTTAAGCAAACCACAATTGAAGTGTCTTAGCATGAGCGAATGCTTTTCTGCTCATCTCTTGTCTTTTGGAGGTGTACTGTGTCAGGAAGCTCCTTGGATGGTTCAGGCAGCCAGGTACCCCAATGCCATGGGCGTTTCTCTGCCTGCAGACAGGACGGTGACCGTGTTAGAGTATGCGTGTGATGGTTGTTTCCAGACATGGTCAAAATACAGTTTAACCTTGCAAAGCAGATCACATTTGGTCATGTGGATCAAACCAACTGCTGCCAAAATGGGTGGGAGCAGCACTATTCAGTACCACCAGAAAAAATACCCATCTGTGGTGAAGCGTGTTTCTGTAAGGTGTGGAAGATTAGGTTTGTGTAATTAGGTTTCACAGCAGAGTGATAAGTAGGGTGTGGTATAAATAGGGCTTTGAGAAACTGAGCTGAAAAAGTGTGATAATTGGTTGGTTTTATCTGTGTTTCATTTGTAATTCTGAAACAATTTTTTTATGGCTTGTCCCCACTGAGGAATAACAGCAGCACTGGAGCTGGTTTTGCCTCTCAGAGGCCAAGTCAGTGACGTGAGTGTCAGTCATTAGAGAGGTTTGGGGCTGAGCCAAAGTAATGTGGTTTTTTTTTTACCCAAAAGTAGCTGCAGTGAGGCACAGGCGACTCGATATGTTGTTGTAGATGCTGCAGCTATCGAGCTGGTGCCACAGCAGAAGCAGGGAGGAAGGAGCACCTTACTTTGAAGTGGTGGTGGGGAAGTAGCTGGCCATTTGCTGATGAGCAAGACGGATGCCTCCATCAGAAATAGACACCCCAACGCCGCCTCCCTTTTATAGTCAACAGAGAGGAATAGGTGTTTTGGGGGCATGGTTCACCCTGTCGTAGCACAGGAGTCTAAAACTGGGCAGAGAAATTGTGCCGTGGAAATACCTATTTCTCCCTGTTGGCACTCAAGGGTTCCCAGCTGAAGTCCAAGTGCCTGCACCACAGCTGTCTGAAGTTCGGTGAGATGAACTTCACCCTTACTGTCTATGAACTAGAGCAGGATGAGAAGACTGAAGTCTTCTTAATTGCATCTTCCCTACCTAAGCTCCATAGTTTTCCCCTGCTCGGTAGAACGCTGAAAACGTACTTGCAAAGTATGTGCTCATCTTGTTTGCAGATGACAGGAGTCTGAGTGGAGTCTTGTATATAATGTTTTTTTAATTTTTTAAACAATATTGTTACATACATGGATGCACAAAATATATAACATATCCAAAAAGTTACATACTGTGGCATGTTACTGCAATTAAGGTATCAAAACTATTTGTAGAGCATGAATTGTACCTCACTAATGAGGCTGTAATGGGCCATCTTCCTTCTGCTTTATTGAACATATTGTTGAAAACTAACCCCTTTTTTTATGCGTACAGTATTTTATTTTTCTCTCTTTATAGTCCTTATCTTTTTTTATTTATGTGTCTTTCATTTAATCAAATCTATCTGTTTATTCTTGCCTGGAAACAAATAGGGTCAGGGATGTTGGGGTCAGTAAACAAACAGGATGCACAAGTGAACGCAATTCTTTTTGAGGAAAAGCAGGGACCTCTTGGCCACCAGTGATTCCTGGTTTCTCAGTTCTGGTGAAATGCAGTCTTGGATAGAGATGGCCACAAAGGTGTGGGGTAGAAGCTGTCCCGTTGCTTGTCTGGATATACACCAATCATCTGACAATGTGATTGCACAAGGGGGCTTTGTTAATTTTTATTGAGCTCCTACCGTGTTATTCTGTTTTGAAGCTTATGTTTGGTCGAGTAGGTAGGTTATTTGTTGACTTTTTTATTTTAGTTTTGTTGAGGTTTTTTGTCTGTCCATGATAGAAGCCTATAGAATTTCTAGTTTTGGTTCTTCTCCCTTTTTTCCTGATTGCCCTTTGCCACAGTTGTTGCTGAGACCTGTTTTACAAAACACAGGGCAATTTGAGGTTGTAATTACTGCCTTTTAAAACTCGTAATTGCACTTTCTACTTTCAGTACCTGGGTTGCAGACTCTTTCCTAGGGGAGGTTTTACTCCCTTAGCCCTTGCCTGTGTTGAGCCAATATCTCTGACACCATTTTCTGTTAGTGGGGGTGTGTGTAGTGGTGAGATTGTGAGATCTAAGCAATCCCTAAATATGTTCATAATCGTATGATTGGGGGGGGTTGCCTTGTGTGGTTAAATAAAAAACCTGCTTCATCTGTGCATATCTGCACTCTTCTCTGGAGGGTGAGACCAAATGTACGTATACTGGTTTTCTCAGAAATGTGTTTTAGCAACTTTTTGGTTTGTTGGGGTTTTTTTGTTTTGTTTCTGTTGTTTGTTTGTTTTTAAGGTTGCAACATTCATAATGTCATCTATTTTTATAGTGAGAGAGCCTTAGAGTTACACCAGACTTTGAGCCTGCTCTGTTATCTTCAGCTATGACTTTCTTCCTGCAAATGACATTTTAAAAGACTGACTTTGGAAAATACTGTGTCTGTAGTAAATGGTATTTTCTGAAAAGCTTTTCCTGTTGCTTTTTCAGAGAGTGTGCATCATATTGTTATTACCAGTCAGCTTGATCTCTGTTTTCCCAGCTGCCTCTTTTCTGTATCTGATGCAAAATAACAGAAAAATGATGTCTGAAAGCAGACTTAGGAAGAAAGCGGAGGGGAAGTAATGTCAAGTGACTAAAGCCATAAGAATTAGAGAGGGGAAGTGTTATAGCATCTGTGTTAAGCACTGTTACACCCTTTGCTGTTGTAGCAAGTGTCTCCTAAAACAGAGATCTTCAGCTAGTGTCTCATGGGGAAACTTGGTGCCTGTGGGAACTTTGTCCAGTCCTGACAGCCACAGGACTTCTCCACCCCCAGCTTGATGGGAAGAGCAAAGGATTAAGGTGCTCACAGCAAGTTGCTTGCCCAGTGTTACCACCAGCAAAGTTTAGCGTTTGCTCTGCTGTGCTACTCCTCTGTCTTGTCAGCTGTTATGCTGCAAATTAGTCTCATGGGAGTTTGGTATTATCTACTGGAGTAAAGTCAATATATTAGATATGAGTGATACTCAGCCTCTGGCCTGTAGTGGGGCACTGTTGCTACTTGATTTCATGTGCTAAAAATCGTCTTCCTTTGGTACTCCCTCCTGACTGTCTTAATATTCAAGTGATGTAGGTCTGTTGAAGAGTTATCAGTAAGTGGTTAGATTGCATGTACACTAAATACCATTATTTTAATTTTCTTTTTTCCACCCACCCTCCCAGCTTGGTGATCCGTCTATTTTCCCTGCTGTCATTGTGGAGCATGTTCCCAGTGCAGACCTCCTACATAACTACTCTGGCTTAACCTGCGTGGATGAACCCAGTGACATGATCACAGAGAGCTCTCTGGATGTCGCAGAAGAGCAAATCATAGAAGATGATGATATCACACTCACAGGTTAGTGATAAAAACATTTTTGTGCCATGTTTTTGCACCAAGATGGCTGTGGTTAACAGTGGAAAAAAGCTTAATGACACAAAACAACAGGAAACAAAATTATAGTAGTATCGAATACTGTTAATTCTGTATGAGATGGAGAAAATGGCATTAATGCTGTTAGCTGGTGGTTTGCAATCCCAGCTGCACAGCTGATAAAAGTGAAGAGTTTCATCCATCAACACAGATTAAGACAGAGCCCTCCTCAGAGTACCAACAAGATTTTTCTTTGCTCTTCCTAAGATTTATTTGCTCTTACTTAATGGTCGGTACATAACTAAGTAAATGTACATACAAGAAAGCAGGAATACGCAGCTCGTGTAGATGTACTGCTTTTAGCTTCCTGAGGGTATACCATTAGCTATAACACGTGCATGTTAGTGGGACTTACTGGTATAAGTATGCTCAGCATAGTACTCATTTCGGATCGCTAGTAATGATTAACACCTAAAACACAGGTGTTCGGTGTAAATTCTGTTAGAAAAGGTAGCCCCAAGGAGAAAACAGTTTTCAAGAGGAAAGCTTAAAAATGTCACTTTTTTTTTAAAAAAAAAAAGAACCCCTCACTGAATGCATACAAATAAAGAGTTTTCGCAGAATAAGCCTGAAAGGTGGAGTAGATACTTCACAGAGAGTGGATCTGTTTCTGCCTCTTCTTTCAGGCATCAGGCACCACGCCTGGACAGTCTCGCGGGCTGGAGACAGCTTGCTGCTTTCAGTCATGCTCTTGACATTATTTCCAAAGGCGTACTCTGGTAGAATCTTTTACTACCAAAAGCAAACAAAAAACTCACCAAAACTTGACATGAGGAACAGTTCACAGAGTAAATTGACATGAACTATTCTCAGTAAATGGTTTTATCTGGTAAAAGTGGCTCCTTTCCTTTTTTTAGTAGTGAATTATCTGTGAACAGACTGTGACTGTACAAATAAGTTAGCTGATTACTCAAGAAGGTTTTACATACTTACACATTATTTCAATTTGAGACCTCTTGCCAACTATTCACTTGCTATTCGTATTAATTCTTCACACTGCAACTGGCATTTCCTCAGTGTGTTACTTTAAGCACCACTTCATGCGGCTGTGCAAATTTTTCATAGCGGATTTGTTGCTATGAATATATATTCACTGTAGTATATTGTGTGTGAATTTTTATTGGCGTATGAGTAATTGTGAAACTCCAGTCTTGTGAATGCTCCTGTTAACGGGTGGGGGTTTTTTTTGGGCTTTTTGTTGTTGCTGGTCACATGAGAAGGGTTTGCAAATTGCTGCCAGGGACTGAAAATATGTAATACTTGTAACCCGATGGTGTCCAAGGGTTTCTGGGATACTCTGGAGGCAGACAAGTACAGTATTGTTCCCAACATCCATCCATTGTAGTTAAAGCAGTCTGCTTTTCTTTAAAGGCAAAGTCCTTAGAAAGCTGGAGCTGCCACTTTGCAGAGGTTTATTGTGGTGAAGGAGATGTTAACTAGTTATCTGTTTCTGACTGGACAAGAGGAAATAGGCACAAACTTTAACATAAGAAGTTCTATCTAAACAAGAGGAGGAACTTCTTTCCTTTGAGGGTGGCAGAGCACTGGGACAGACTGCCCAGAGAGGTGGTGGAGTTTCCATCTCTGGAGATGTTCCAAACCCACCTGGACACCTTCCTGTGCAACCTGCTCTGGGTGGACCTGCTTTGGCAGGGGGGTTGGACTAGATCGTCTTTTTCAACTCCATATCATTCTGTGATTCTGTGATTTGCACTCTCCATCACGCTAACTACTGTGCATGGTGTGGTTTTCCTTGGAGAGGAAAGTGGGTGAGCCCAGGCCGGGCAGGGACCAGCATTGCTGCTGAAAGCTCCTGCTCAGGATGCAAAACAGGCAGCGCTGGCACCTCAGCCCCCCGGTTTCTGCCAGCCTGAGTCAGGTGGGGCAGAACTGGGGAGCCCAGGGGTGAGAAGGCACCCCGCAGGAGGTGAGGAGAGGATACTGGAGAAGGAGTCCTCCCTCCCCGTCACCTCCCTGCCTGCCGCAGGCAAGATGCGGTTATGGCCACAGCTGCCTGCTTGAACTGCAAGGATGCCATGGAGGAGAACCCAATTCAAGCACAGCTTCCTGTAGGCTGCCTCTGAAATGGGGCTAATGGTAACTGAAATTTCCCACCTACACTATTTTTTTTAGCTGCTTCCCCCCCTTCCCTTCTTTGAAATTCCCTTGATGATTTTTTTTTTCAGGGGGCTAGTTTAGACTTAGTAGTGAAATGCATTGTTTTACTCTTGGAAGTTTGTACCAGTCTTCTCAGTCACATCCACCTTACACCTTTGAGAGAGGATCAGACTCTGTAAAGACTGTACTAATTCCACACTAAAATATTCATAAGACTGAAGTTCCCAGCAAAATGAAACTGAAACCACCACCATTTGTGACAAAACATTACTGGGAAATGGCTGCTTAATATGCATTATATGTTTGGGGTTTTTCTTGTTACTAGTTTTTCAGTATTGTTTCATGACTCAGTCATATGTTAAGCTTGTCTTTTCCCCTAAACTAATAGAAATGAGCAGTAGGTCTCCTGAAACTGAAGCAATTCGTTTTTAGGGATCTTTTTGCAGCATGATGGATGCTGGTAGGTTTTTCCATCTGTAGGATGTAGCTTCAGCCCCTTCAAAACCACAGCTATCACACATCGGTGATTACTTCAAGTAGAAAATTGTACCCTGCAGAAAACTATGAGAAGAGATCTGTTTCACACAAAACCCTGCCGAAAGGTGGCTAAAACCCAAATTTTTACTTACATTAATGCTCACGCTGTATTTTTTTTGTAATGTATAGGCAGACCTGCCTTATCACCCTCCTTTTTATAAGCAGCTGCATTGGTAATTTACATGGTCAGTTTGTTGCCAATATTACGACATTTTAAATTATTAACATTCATGTAGTAAAGGGTAATTAACAAAATAAATTGAAGTATTTGGCTTTGAATTAAGTTTTATCTCTAAAGGGAATATTGAATTGTAGTTTGTTTTTTTTTTTTTTTCCTGAAAAATACAGAGCACAATGTTTTGTGCGAAATAAATTCTAGGCCAACTTGTGAGATGGTACAATTTGCTGCACTCTATGTACCTTATTAATGTGACTAATTATGGTTATAAGGTATATAGGAAGGAGGAACCAATTGGATTATGTAACTTCCTGAAAAGTTTTTTTTTAAATTATTGTTATTATATATATATATTTTAAAAATTTGACGTGTGTCACAAGTTTAATTTAGAAAAATAACAGTTAACCAAACTGCCATTTTGTGGTTCTGGCATTGTTTTCATGGGATCAGGGAAGCAGCTGGACTTGAGACAGTTTGGAAGGGTGGTGAGAGAGGAAGGACGTAAAATTTGAGCTTAGACACCCTGGGCCGTAGTCTGAAGAGGGAGCATCAAAGTATGCGTTTTCAAAGATCGATAATGGTACTTAATAACCAGTTTGTAAGTTATTTTACAGCATTTGGCTTGTACATCTGATGAAGCTGTAGCTGTTGTGGCAGAAGCCAAGCTGCTCAGGTAGGAGAATGGAGGCAAAGAGATGTTAGGAAGTGCAGACCTGCACAAACCCAGCATCTTTGGTGATCATTTATGACGCTTCAGAGAAATCTAAAGGAATAGGCAGGTGGAAAGTGAACTTCATAGTGTTAATCCATGAGGATTTTGAGTTGACAAGGTGCCAGTTGTAAAAAAACCAAAACAAACACAAACAGGTACGGTTTCAGTTACTTTGCAGAGAGATTATTCACTGCTGCACATACCATCTGATTAAAACCAGTGAAGGGTTGGGTTTTTTTTATAGCTCCCCAATGAAATAATTTTCTTTGCAAATTGTAAAGCTTTATTTAAAAGACAAAGTGAAGGCTGATGAGTAGGCCTCCTGAAATACCTGTGTTCTTAAATTCAGTTTTCCAGTGTCAGTTAACAGTCAGCTCAGAGTTGATGTGAAAAAGCAACCCCTTAAGTTTAACAGCCAGCTATTCTGCAGAAGGGGGCTCTCTCCATGTTTAATTCTACTTTTAGCAACTTTAGATTTCTTCCAATGTTATTTTGAGGCTCTGCGGTCTCTTGTTTTGTCTGTAGTAAAACCAACAGTGAATTTAAACACAGCTGTGACTAGTACAACCCATGTCTAGGCCTGGACAAGGACACGTGTTGTCTACTTTCTGGAGCTGCTGGCCACCAAGGGAGCAACAGGAGCGAGATGGAACCTCCAAAAATGGTGTCAAAAACTTTCAAAAGCTCCAAAAGCTTTCAAAACAGACAGTAGGGAGGAGTAGGGAAAGCAGGACTTTGGATGGAGGTGGGGAGCTTCCAGTGTGAGACACAGTTTCTTGCTCCACCAGGTGAGAAGAGCAGAAAGCTGTGTTTGGGCAAGCCTCCTGCTAACGGGGAGCGCTGATTCATAGCAAACCTGGATTCGCAGTAACTGGGCTGTAACTGGCATGCAGATACAGAGGCTTACATTTGTGGTTTGCTCAGATAAACAAGAACTTGTAGAGCACCCTGGGAAAAAAATGAAGTTACTTTTGGGTGTGGTTTTCCCTTCCCTCCCCCCACTTTTTTAATTTTTCTTCCTCCCCTCTTTTTTATCTTCCCTCTCCTTTTTTTTTTTTTGTCTTTCCCCCTTTATATTCCTTTTTACTTTTTTTCCTTCCCTCTTTTATCCCCTCTCTTTTTTCCCTCCTTTTTTTTTTTTAAAGTTTCAAACTACTTAAGATAACATTTGAGATCTAATGCTTCTCAGAAATGACTCCCACCGTACTTTGGGCTCTGACTTTGCCGAAGTGTAACAAATAAGGTATTTCATCCCTATTCCTCTTAAATTTGTGAATGTATCATAACTGCCAGTGATTGGAATACCTGTCTGCAACATTAAAGCTAAAATAACAGACACCAGCTTGTCTTTGGTAGTTGAGTGAGTTATCTCCGAGCTGAGTGATTGAGTGATGTGAATTAGCATCTTGGTGCTGCTCCATCTCCCCTGTGCAGTACCCCACGCCTTGGTTGTGATAGCTCTTGTGTTCTTGTAATTCAACTTGCTGACCCAGCAGAACCCAAAAAACTTATTTTGAGCCATTTTATAAAACTGAATTGTCTCACTGCATGATCAAAAAAGTGTGAAGCCTGGCCTATGTTAAGTCACAGAATCCCAGAATGATATGGGCTTGGAAGGGATCTCTGGAGATCATCTAGTCCAACCTCCCCTGCCAAAGCAGGTTCCACAGGAACGTGTCCAGGTGGGCTTGGAACATCTCAAGAGTCGGAGACTCCACCACTTCTCTGGGCAGCCTGTCCCAGTGCTCTGTCACCCTCAAAGTGAAGAAGTTCCTCCTCATGTTTAGATGGAACTTCTTACGTTCAAGTTTGTGCCCACTTCTTCTTGTCCTGTCACTGGGGACCACCGAAAAAAGACTGGTCCCATCCTCTTGACACTCACTCTTTAAGTATTTATAGGCATTGATCAGCTCCCCCTCAGTCTTCTCTTCTCCAGACTAAAAATAGCCAAGTACCTCAGCCTTTGCTCATGAGAGTTCTTGGCCCCTAATCATCTTTGTAGCTGTAAGAAGTTTAGCTCATGAACCAGGGGCAGAGATGGGAGGGAGAACCACAGCCCTTATTTGTTCAGCAACAGGGAAGTATTAATTTGGCTCAAACTACCTTGTGAAGTCATCATCTAAGAAGAGGCTTGAAGGGTGTTAGCAAGAGCGTTAATGTCGTTTAAAAACTTATTTCTGCCATTCTGTGTCTGTGGATAGACACTCTTTACATTTTTTGTGAGCACCAGATCATATTAATTTCTATGTTTACGTTATTTATATGACTATTATAAGTTCCTTTCATTAGTCTTGGATATGGATGGTTTATTTTTAGCCGCACAGCGTAAGAGCAGCGTAAAGCTGGCAACCTCTGCCTCGCATGCCATTATATGGAGTGAAGAATTCGGACTCTGCTCTGTCACCTCAGCTCCTGGAAGTGAGCAGGAGGATTTGCTCCTTGTACAGCTCTAGTCGAGGAAAGAGCAAACGGGATGGTCCTTCCTCCCCACCAGCAGCACTGAGAACCAGGGGGTACCACTGGCCACTGCTGGCTTTTAAATTGCATGGGACAACATAAGCCAGCCCTGCTTCAGTGGCTTTGGCTGGGCTGGGTCATGGCAGATGACCTTCCCATCCATTCAGACGAGGTCAGAACTGATGGCAGCTGCTTTGGCAGTGCCGTCTGCCCATATTTAGGGTGACATCCTTACTGTGGTCTTTGTTGTGCTGGGGGATGGTATGGGAAGTTCCTATCCAGATAAAACTTAGAACCAGAGGTGATGAAGTCAGCAAAATAAATTTGGTTTCTGTGGTTTCACAAGCCAGGACCTTAGTCTATACTCGCTTTTCTCTTCACACTGTACTCCCCAATTCATGTGTTTCTCATTTCTTAATCCTATTGGGAGATATCAGCCAGAAGGTGCAGATCCATAACTGCCTGAATGTCTGTGCAAGATGTGGGGTGAAGGGGGCCTTGTAGACAAGAGGATGAGTTGCTGTGCGGGTCAGGCATTCCCAATGCCCGTCTCCTTTATTCTGTTTTAGCCTGACCCTCTGACGCTTGGGGCTTGGTAGGACTAAGGTCAAGAAAAAAAAAAAATAATCCAGAAGGTAAGGAGGCTTCTCCTGAGCTTCTTGTGTTGCCTATAAATCACAGCTGGGTGGAGAAGGTAGGGCTGATGCGTAAAAGCCTGCATTCATCTTTGCCCTCTACTAATGATATGATTACCGAAGCTGTAAATATTTAGGGTGAAACTGTTTTTTTTTTGTTTGGTTAGTTTTGTTTTTAATTGTGTGACTGTTTAGTGCTAGTGAGCTGGGTGCTTTGTTGTTACTGTGATTTATTTATTTATTTTTTTTTTAAGTATAGAAATTCTGGCATAAATCTCTTGCTTTTTAGACAAAGAAGAAATGTTCCAAGGTCATTGCATTGTGTTTTATGGTGCATTTTTGCTTGCTCTGTCAGTCAGTCTGTCTCCTTTTTTTTTTTTTTTTTTTTGGTGCGTGTGTGTCACTGCCCCACCCAAAATTCCTCAAAGCTAAATGGGGAGAGAAGCTGACTCATTACCGGGCTGAGAAAGTAACTGAGGTTCATTGGCGCCCTAGGGAGGGGGATACTTTGTATCCCTTTGTACCAGTATAACCCTTTGTACCTCTTTGACAGATGCAAGTGATTTCCCCAAAACAGCTTCAAATTCATGTCAAAGGATAAGGAAGCCTGTCCTGTGCATTTCCATCCAACAAAGAGTAATTTCTAAAAGAATGTGTTTAACAGTTCTAAAGGTTTACGGTACTGGGTACTGGAACTAACTTCTAACTTATTTTCAATGCTACAATTATTTTGAAAAAAGTCCTCTGGTAAGGTACTCCTCCAAGGTACTCCTCCAGTCAAACCAGTACTATCTTCTTGGATAACTGTTATTTTGCAAAATTATATTTTACTTGATTATTTTTTTTTGGTGTTTAGCTTCAGGTGACCTTAATTATAAATTAGTGCCCAAGAACTTTGGATTTGTCTGGTGACCGCCCTTTTGAAATTAATGAGGGATTATCTAATAGTCAAAATTTTTAAAAAGTTTGCCAACCCTCTGTATCGCTTTTCGTGTGTTATGTTTTCTTTCCAATGTGTTCCCGGAGCTTGTACTGTTTGTCCTACCTGTAATCCCCATGGATTTGAACCATTTAGGATTCAATTACACCTTTAGGTCACACACTCTAATAGAAGTTGTGGAATATTTTCTTGTCTGTCCTCCAGGCTAAATGGCATGATATTTTTTGGTGAGCATCACTTAATTATGGAAGTGAATTCCATAATTATTTTTTTAAAGGATACTGTCTGGAGTGTTGTTTGTAGTAGTGATATTTCTTAGGGTACATGGGTGTTGTGTTTTACTCCATGTAAAGATCAGCAATCCATGTAAAGATTAGAAAGATGAGGGAGAAACAAAGGGTTTGTTTTGTTTTTGTGGTGTTTTTTTAATACATACAACCTAAAATATGTAGTGTATTAAATAAATGAAATAATTGCAGTGTGCATTTTCTCCCCAGCTAACCTGTTACTAGCCATCTAGTAGAAGACTATGTTTAACCCCTTCTTTTTTCTAGAAATTAAATACGAAGAAATATCATGTTAAGCTCTGAGTCCAAGGTGTAGCTTGTTAAGAACTAATTTTACTCTCTTGCTTTTAGTTGAAGCATCTTGTCATAATGGGGATGAAACAATGGAAACAATCGAGGCTGCTGAAGCACTTCTCAATATGGACTCCCCTGGTCCTATGTTGGATGAAAAAAGAATAAGTAAGATTTTTTTTTACGAAAGCAAATCAAATCTGTCTTTGCCCTGTTTATTTGTGAAAGAATGAGGGATTCAGTGCAGCATGGTTGCATGGAATTAGTAAGATTATTTTGCTTCTGGGTGGCCTTTACGTACATAGTTTGGATATCAAAAATCCAGTGTTGTATGCAATGAAGGATTTAATTGCTGTGCTGGAGCTGAACAGGTAAGGAAAGAATTGGAAATTACAGAGGGAAGGTGTGAATGAGGTTGGGTAGTTTAGATTGCAGTGTTTTGTTTGTCTGACACAGGATTAGTCCGTTTATGTTACCAAGATAAAAGAATATACTCTTACATCTGGAGATTGCCTTAAATAATAATCAGGCTTTTTGGAGGAGTGGGGTTATATCTGTATAATAACTGTACTATTCTAATAGTGCTTCTGCTTGTGTAAAATGTTATCGGCGCTTATATTCCGTTATGAACTAGTGGTCTTGCCCATGAAGATCTTAAGTGTTGTAGTTCTATTTTATTCTATGTTTAATTTTCTTCTGAAAAAAAGAAACAACCAACATCATCTTTTAGAAGTCCTTGTAGCTGCATGAAAATATTCCTATTGTCCCTTTCCCTTAAGCAACAATGTTTGGCTCAACTGAAGATGATGATATGGTGCCTCCTATTACACATGTATCAGTCACGCTTGATGGGATCCCCGAGGTGGTGGAAGTTCAAGCACCAGACCCTTACGCTGAATCACCAGAAACTCCAGAATTTGAGCAACCAAAGAAGAAAAAAGGTAAGATGCTTCTGGAGAACAGCAGCGTGGAGTAGGAGAGCAGTGGGTGGTGTACTCACCTCCCCTGTGAGTGTCTGGAACAACTGAGTGGGCTTTAGTAGAAATACGGAAAAGGTATTTTCTTACTGAGTAGCGTGAGCCCAGATACTGGTGCTCAGATGCTAATGGTATTGGAGAGGTAGCAATGATGGCTTATCCCACAGGAAACACAAGTCTCTGCTTGTTTCTATGTAAAGTTTCTTTCTTTGGAGCAGAATTGCAATACAAGTTATAGAGCTTTTGTTCCTGTGAATCCCGAAGCACTTTCATTAGCTCTTACTTAGCTTCAACTAAAGATACTTGATCTGTTTGGAGTATGG
Organism: Gallinago jamesoni; assembly: GCA_025769975.1. NCBI lineage: Eukaryota > Metazoa > Chordata > Aves > Charadriiformes > Scolopacidae > Gallinago > Gallinago jamesoni. Next base: position 173,634,867 of record JAOQGH010000001.1, on the reverse strand, counting down.
AATAAGAATGAAGAAGGTTTTTTAGCTTTTCTTATTTATAAATGGTTTAATTTTTATTTTTTTTTAAATATCTGCATGCTATAGTAGAAGGGTGAGTCCCATTTGCAGTAGGTAACGTTTTCACAGTGTCCACTGAGGGATTTTCCATTTGAGTCAGTGCTGTGCCAGAGTGATGAAATGGTGTTCTAGCCAGACCTTCTGCTCCTGCTTTCCTACACTGCTTCAGCGGGGACCCCGTCAGAGGTCCTAAAGCTGATGCCTTCAATGGAAGAGAGTTATGTAGTGCAGGCAACAAATTTAAAAAAAAAATCAAGAAAGTTCTATTTCTGGAACTAATTGTAGGGCTGAATCAGAGCATTAGGACTTTGTGAGGTACATCTGTGAAATAAAAGCCTTCCAGAACAGGGCTCCTGCTACCCAGCCATACTCCTGTTGAATTGAGAGCATTTCTGCTGCTACGTCTACTGCCGTTTCCAAACGTTAGGAGTCATTATCTGTCAGAGCATATCGGCCTGTGGAGATCTTGGGGAACCCTCCCGAGCCCCATGTGTGTCACAAGGTCTGGTAGGGACGGGTGTGGGTCAGGAAGTCTCCGATTCCCGTCAGAAAGCTGAACTGAAACTGCTGTGGAGGAGAGCTTTACCAGCAGCTGCCCCGAGGGTGCTGCTGGGGAAACTACCGTGCTGGGTGCACTACTGTGAGATAACCAACTGTAAAGACAATTTTAAACTGGTTGTTTTGGGTTTTCTTTTGGTTTTGTTCTGTTCTTTTCTTCTTCTTTTTAATGTTGGCTGCTATGTGTATCAAAACAAGGAGCCACTGCCTGGCAGACATTTAACCTCTTTGGCTTGATGCTTTCCTACCCTCTTTGGTGGTGTGCTTCTGCTTACTCCCACTCCTTCCTCCTCCCTAGCTGTAGGTTAGAAAACCAGTTGCTTCACGACAAATGCATGTGTTTCGTTTTGACAATTACATTGGATAGAAAAAGTACTAGAAAAGGTGCATCAGTGTAGTGTTTCATTAACTGCTCGTTTTCAATGAGATTGAGGCTTCATGAAGTAGATGGTATGGTCCGAGTGATGTAGAAGTGTTACTTCGAAATGTCCAGGGATTTGCAACGCATTGGCATACAACAGTTGCTGCAAAATGTTACTAATTTTGCAGTGCACTTTAGGAGAATGTGCAGTGTGGGGGTGGGGTTCTTTGTTTTGTTTTATGGGGATTTTTTTCCAATTTTTTTTAAGTGCAATCTTGGTCAGTTTTGTGTTGCAGCAAAGGACCGTGGTCATTTTGCTCTGTCCATACCACTCAGGATTTTATAGCCTTCTAGCATGTATAACCCATGGGCTAAACTTACAGGGTTGCATTGTGCAGAGCATTGCCAGCTAACTGAGACAGAATGGCACTGCCACATCGAGCTCCTCCAAGAAAATGTTCTCCAGAAGTGATGGGGTGATTTCACTTCCTTTCCTTTTTGGGCCCTTTTGGGCCTTTCTGCTGTAGTGGGAGAGCTGTATCCACCCATCTGCTCAGCTCCAGACCCGCGTTCAGCATGATGTTTGTACTCATGAATGTCTGAGCACTGAGCTGCCAAGCTAAGGGTCAGAAAGACAGGAAAAACAAAGGGATGTCAGAGGAAGAAACTTAGAAATTTGCTATACAAATACCTTCAGACCCGTTTTTGCTATAGGTTTCTGGAAGTTACATGCATATCATTTTAAACAAAACCCACTGAAAATAGTGCAAGAAAATGTACTGAACTCTTTCTGGTGTGGTATAAATTATTTAATCAGGATGAACATCTCGCCGTCTAAATATCATGAATTCTTAGTAGCACGAATTCATAACCTTAAGTGGTTTTGCAACCATGGAAATAGGAAAGTGAAAATACCAATTACAAATTTGGTTAGCTATACAAAATTATGGTAGTCCCCAAAAGGCTTAGCTCTTGCACATTCTTCATCCTTCCTCTTTGTAAAATTCTCTCCTAAAAACGAATTTAGTGATGTACTCTGAAAGGTAACAAATTCATGCTCTACTGAACCAAAGGAGGAAGTGTGCTAATGTTTAATGTGCTTTCAGAAAATATCTTCTTTTAAACAAAGGAAACATATCTTGTGTGTGTCTGTTAAGTGTGCTTCTGATGGTATCAGTGAGCGCCTGGAGATGATAGCTCACAGTGTAGTCTAAAACCATCATCTTCACTATCTCTAGCCCAGATACAGAGCAGTAACTTCAATACCTTTCTGTAAATGAGTTTCACATTCTTCACTGATGTCTAATTTAGGATCGATTTCTGGTGGAGGATTGTCCAAATAGGATGTCCTGAAGTAGTCGAGGCAGAGACTAGAATTGCTGTAGCAGTAGTATTCATATTTAGTAGCCCAGGTTATCCCTAATCAGAAGTGCTCAAGTTATATATGATCAATACTTATGTTTCCTGAAATTGACCAGCCAATGTTTAGTCATGACCTACTTGAACCCTCATCCACTTAATTTTCTTTTAAGACCTGATCACATCTGGACACAAGGTAATTAATGACATCAAAATAACACTCCCCACTGCTTCATGGTGTACATTTACACCTCAACAAGAGGGGATGAACACCCAACAGTCTTCCCATGACACAACTCGAAAGGGAGAAAAGCACATAGTCAAAGTTACCATGAGGGACTTCTTGTGCAGTAGAAGTTTATCTATGGAAGAGTGGCTTCATCTAGACATTTTAGGGAAAACAGACATTTCTGCAAACAAAAATGGTGAGTGGAACAAAGTTGCTAAAAATATTCACCAGTAGTTCTTTATCCTTTCCTATCATGATATATGAAAAAACCCAATATTGTAGGATTTCCTCCCTCCCATCTTCATTCAAATCAAGGAAGACATTACTGGCCAACGTGATGGCTGAACTTTGTGTCCTATCCTCAGTCATGAGTTCTGTCTGAATGGAAGCAATAAAATTAGAGGACTCCAGGCATTACTAGAGGTTCTTCACTGTAGCTCTCTCAAGTAGCTATTCCTTCTCCCCCGTTCCCTGTCAAAAAGAGAGACAGAAAGGAAAAGGTGCAAAGTTGGGCTTAGCAAGACTGCTAATGTCAAAAGGTGAGAGCTCAAGCCAGTGTTTCTTATGACTTCTTTATAGATAGCTGGAAGTCTAGAACAAAGCAGACAGTGCGGGCTGGCACTGAGCACTTCTTTTCAGAGCTAGTGAAAATCCCTCACTCTGACTCTGCAGCAGAGTCGTTTCCTCTCTAAAACAGCCCCTTAAAACAAAACCAGAAGTGGAACATCTGGTGTATGGGATTGCACAGGTCTATTGGTCTTGCGTCCTAAGGAGGCAAACTCTTCAGAAATGCAATAAAGAAAAATAAAAATATTTTTCTTTAGATCTTTAATTGTGACAATATATTGGGATAGAAATATGTTTCTCTGAGTCCTGTGTTTACTTGGTCTATTCTGCATCTCAAAAGAGTAAAGGTAGTATGGGAATAATTTAGGTATTGTCAGTGTACTAGGGGGTCACTGCAAAACCAGCAAGGAGAAATGTTTATTTCTTAAGCAAGTTCTGAAGGTTTCCGATTAATTACATTACCCGTAAAAGCTGCCATTGTGGGGAATGAGAACTAATAAAGGAATAGTTTCAAGGTTTTATATTGAACAATACTTGCATGACTTGCATTTTTTTACTCCACTTATGTTTAGGTAGTTGATTTCTCAACATTTTCAAATAAATGCTTTTCATTCTTGTCATCGGTTGTAACTAACTACTTCTTTCCAGTCTTCCTCACTCGTTACAGCCACTACGCTTATGACTTTAAAAACTGGTGTTTTTTCAGAGTCCATTACTGATTCTGCTGGTCTTAATAAACAAACAAGTGACTCTAGCCACTGTTGGGAATGGTGTACAAGACAGTAGTATTGAAAAATGTTTTCTTCCTGTGATAGTGTAGTTGGCTGCTGTCAGTGGAGACTTCCAGTCTATTAAACTAGCAGGTAATCTTGGTTTACCCCTAAATTCCATTTTGGTTGTGAGTGAACAAGATAGTACTCCGTATTTTATCTAGCTTTTCCTGTTTAAACTCTTGCCCAGAGTTAACAGCTTATTCTTCTAATCTCATCTGTTTTAAGTGCTCTTAAGAGTACCTGAAGAGTCACAGAAATTTCTAAGGTGCATAGACTTTGGAAAAGTGAGCATAATCTGGACTAGAAGTTCACTAAGAGCATAGGGGGTCCAGTCCTGCTGTAGAAATTGAGTATGTTCAGCACAGACCTGAGCTCCTAACTTACTAGAAATTAAATCCTCTCTGAATTGGGAAACAAATCTCTTCCCTTTTTAAGTCCTTGCTCTTTTTTATTTCCTTTTTTTATTTTTCAAGATGCAGTTGACTTATTGCTGGTTTATTTCAGGGAAGAAGCCAAAACCATCTCGTCCCGAGTCCCCTACTACAACTCCAAATATATCTGTGAAAAAGAAAAACAAAGATGGAAAAGGTAAGGCAAAGAGTTGTCGCTGAAATTTTTAAAAGAACATTGTTTCTGAGCAACCTGTAAAAAGAAAAAATTCACTAGATCTCTTGTGATGTAAAACCAGGTCTTATGCTCAGGGGTGGTGAACATCTCGTCTTAAGGCAAGTAAAAAATCAGCGCACAAGGTTTTTTTGGTGAAGTTTCTAGGGAGAATAATCTATTTGTCACTTCAGTTCCGAGGGTTCTTGGAAACTCTTCAAACCCCCTGCAGAAGCTGCTGTGTTTTGAGTGAAGTCGTGGGGAGTGCTTTGCATTGTATTAGTGTTTCTTGGGCTGTGGTTGTTTTGACAGATGATGTTTGAAAACGTTTTCCATCTGTGTGTGTCTAATTCTGCATAAGGAGCTAATCGGGGCTGCCAGTTGGCACCAGGAAGCACCAAGCCCTGAATTCTGAGGGAAATTGTAACGCAGCTTGAAGACTTAGGCAGAAAGACTTGGGTTTTCGATACTTCTTTCATTCCTCCTATGTTTAAAAGGAAGTAAGAAAATAAGTACCACATAACTGATACAATAAATCATTTCCTCCAGACAGAACTGTTCGGAACTGACTGTCAGTTTTGTCAACAGCTCGGTTGCTTTGCTGTTGGGCTGGTGTTTGGGTGGCAGCCTGATGCCCCAGCCCTCACCAAGTTTTGCTGGGCTACTGTGGAAGGTGGAAATGACCCTCTCCCATGTCCCCACAAGTGCCTGCACCCAGAATCATCATGGTTGGAAAGGACCTCTGAGATCACCAAGTTTGACCATACATACACAAAACACCCCTAAAATCATGGCCACTAGAGCATGCCCTGAAGAGCCACATCTACACATTTCTTGAATACCTCCAGGGACGGTGACTCCACCACCTCCCTGGACAGGCCCTTCCAGTGTCTCGCCACCCTCTCAGTACAGTAATTCTTCCTAATATCTAATCTAAACCTCCTATGCTGCAACTTTAGACCATTTCCTCTGGTCCTGTCGTTATTCCCTTCAGAGAAGAGGCCAACACCCACCTCTCTACAGTTTCCTTTCAGGTAGTTGTAGAGGGCAATGAGGTCTCCCCTCAGCCTCCTCTTCTCCAAACT
>JAOQGH010000001.1:173605061-173629175 GCA_025769975.1 Gallinago jamesoni | reverse complement strand
CAAGACCGGCCCCAGAACTGAGCCCTGAGGGACACCACTGGTGACCGGCCGCCAACCAGATTTTGCTCCATTAATCATAACTCGCTGGGCACGGCCATCCAGCCAGTTTTTAATCCAGCAGAGGGTACACTTGTCTACGCCATGGTTTCCCTCAGGCTCTCCTCATATGACTTGTTCTCTAGACCCCTCACCAGCTTGGTGGCTCTCCTCTGAACACGCTCCAGTGGCTCAATGTCCTTCCTGTAGTGAGGGGCCCAGAACTGAACGCAGTACTCGAGATGAGGCCTCACCAGTGCCGAGTACAGAGGCACGATGACTTCCCTACTCCTGCTGGCAGTCCCATGCCTAGGGACACCTGCATGCATGCCATACTTGCCAGAACAGAAGCCCAGCCAAACCTGGAAGGTGGTGGTGTGAGAATGTCAGACTCTCTTGAAATCAGAAAAATTGCTACACTGACAAATAGAATGTAGTATTGTTCTTTTTTTTATTATTATTTTGAAAGAGGGATTTTTTGCAATAGCAGGGAAAAAAAAACTGTTGGCAAACAATAAATAGGTTATTAGCAGCAATTTTGAGTATGCGTTGTTGTCTTTTTTTATTTTAATTTTTTTATTTTTAAATTAAAGCCTAATTAATTTTTAAGTAAGAATGAAAGAAAAGTATCAGAGGAACCTCCAACTAGAGCTCAAAAGAAACTATTAAAGCAGCTAGCCACAAAATTAAAAGGCAGAGGAGTCTTAACCTTTCTGTCTGATAGCAAGGACACACCGTACTTCACATTTGTCCATTCTTACAAAATTGCTAAGTCATAAGGAATGAAAAAGGAACTTGTTGCCTGAAACCACTGCCTGTTATGAAACAAGCTACGACAAAAGCATTTGTTTTTCATTTTGAGGAACATAGAATTGAAGTAAAAGGGGTATTAATATAACTGGCCATGGCAAGGAAGCAGCTGGAAAATCATGAGAGTTGCCTGTCTCTCAGTATCCACAGTGTTCCCTTAAGGGGAACTTGAACGCTAAAATACCAGACCCTCCATATAATTATTTAATGTGATGCACGGAGAAAACTGACTTTTGTACGTGTTTCTTCTTATGCTGTGACTCAGAGGAGGTTAAAAATTCTGCCAGTGAGGAAAGCAGATATGGTTTTCGTGGACGATCCTCTTCACAGTGATTCTTCAGTGGCTAAGCAGTGACTGGGTGCAGCTAAGCATTTTTAGTCTGGACTATAACAAAAGCAGCCAGGATTTAGGTGATAAAGTGGCTGGGAGTGCTCTCTCTCCTGGCTGACTTTGTCTCTTGCCCAAGCAATTTTAACTTTTGCCTTGGGGGTACCTGAAGACAAACAGGCTGATCATTTTTATATAAGGTGGGAGACATTTGTTGCAAAGGCAGTGGTTTTTCTCCAGGGATGCTCACTTTTCAAGTTTCCCCCTGCCGAAGGAGTTGCTAACCTTTTGTACTGCCACTTTGCTGAATATTTGCAAGATGTAATATGGTAGTATGAGAGTTTTAATTTGTAAGACACCTCCTCTTGTTGAAAAAAGTTCAGACTGGTGGTTATTAAAGATGAAAAAACTGCCGGCTTAAATTGAAGCTGACAGAAGAGATCCTGCCTTGCATCCTTTGATGCGCTGGGCATCAGTTTTTTGTGAAACTTAAGAAATCTGCACATGCTCTCCTTGCTGTGTTTTTGCACGGCTGCTTGTGGGAGGTGATACTTTCATACAAGAGGTTTTTTCTCCCTTTCTCAGATTAACAGCGTATCGCTAAGAAGCTTATGTGCAGCTTCTAGCGTCCAAAAGAACATCAGACACCAAAAAAGACTTAAAAAAAAACCCAAGAAAAAGGGTACCGTTAATTATACAAGTTTAGACTCCTTAAATGTGCTTTCAGAAAAAATATAAATGCTAATTTTGTAGTGGTTAGGAGTATTCACAATCTGTGATTTTAATGCTGTTTCTTTCTATGTGCTAAACACCAAACAGATGTGATGGATTTCCATGTATAAGTGTTTGTAAAATTCTTGTTTGTAGAATGAAATTTGAATGTTGTCTGCCAGCAAGTGCAAGCACTCACTGGATTAAAAAGAAATAATCTTTTTCTGAATTTTTTTCTGGAAGGTTTGCCTACCTCAGCATATGCCACTGATTGCCCCATATAAATCTAATTGTTAAGAGTAAGGATTTTGTTTAGCCTTTTAAAGGTTTATAGCACTCATCTCAATTCAGCAAAGTATTCAATCAAGGGCTTAATTTCTAGTATTTTCAGAGGATGGACCTGAACGCGTTCCCATTGGAGGTAAAGCAATAGTGAAGGCTTCTGTGACTGGATTAGGCCAGAGGGAAGTGTCCCTGTAGGTGACTGATGCTGTCTAGCACCGGTGGTTGGAACAGGGTGACTGTAGGTTGACTGGTACCTGACTCTGTAGGTTACAGACAGTGGCAAAGGTGTTTGGGCACCCAGGCTATAATAGCTAACAAGAATCCCTTCCCATGTCCTTCCTTCACTGTTTCCTAGTCTTGATGGTGTATTACAGTGTATTTGTAACAATACCAACATCTTAATTTTTAGACTATTTGCATCATTAATAAAAGATGGTCAACTAATTTTTTCTTTTTTTTTTTTTTTTTCTTTTTCTGTGTCCTGGAATACTTTTATTTTAGGAAATACAATTTATCTCTGGGAGTTTTTACTAGCACTGCTCCAGGACAAAGCTACATGTCCTAAATATATCAAATGGACTCAAAGAGAGAAGGGCATTTTCAAACTGGTAGATTCCAAGGCTGTGTCCAGGTTGTGGGGAAAACACAAAAACAAACCTGACATGAATTATGAAACAATGGGTAGAGCTCTCAGGTACGTGCATTTTTAATAATAGACTGGTTTTGTTGCCTTAGTGTTTGAATGCATTAAATGCCTCATCTAATTTGTGTAATAACAGGAAAGAGTTAATATTTTATCCATTTGGGAAATTAAGTTATTTCAGCAAAATAAATTAGCTTACTAAAAGTAACCCTTACTCACCTCAACCCCGAATCGGTCACCTTCAGTCTCAGCTCGGACATTTTCAGTGCTGCTGCAAAAACTGCATCTTCACCAATGAAGTAAGAGACTGAAGATTCCAAGCGGGGCAAATCTTTTTACATCAAATTTGAATGTCTTTTCTCCAGAAAATCTTAAATTCAGATCTATTAATTAAATTATTTCTACTTTTTTGCAAATGATCCCATTTCCAGAGGAAGTTACAGTTCTAGAATTCAGGTCTGGTTGCACTTCCCTGAACTTGTGTGTACAGACAGTTTTAAAACACCTTATCATATGCCTCTGCATATCAGGCTGGGATTTTTCTCACACATAAAAGACCGTACAAAATAAAGACATCCGTGAAGCTTCAATCTTACCTGCTGATTGGTAATTGTCCAACTGAGCAGCTATATATTTCTTTTCATTTCCTTTCACCCATCACCTCGGTGTGTGCCATTTTAAATGTCTGCTTCTGCTCACTGGTGAATAAGCATCAGTTCAGGTAACTGAAACAACTGTATGAGTCAAGGGGAGGGTTAGAAGTTTCATGCAACTTTTAAAGAGCGTGAGTTGATAGCAGAGCTGCCAAGTCATGGAGCTCTTCTCTTACTCCTCAGAGTTATCTGAGGTTGAAATTAAAAGGTGACAAGAAATACCAGTAAAAGAAAGTTGTTCGAGATAAATATGTGCTCTTAAATTGGCCACTCCTTTGTAATGAAGAAACTAAGCACTTAAAATATTGTTTACTTGTTGCTGCTAATCTTATTTTCTGGGGGGTTGTTGCCTTTTTGGTTGTTTTTTTTTTTTTTTTCTTGTTTTTTTGGCAAAAAACACTGTGTAACTTGATGTGTGTACACTTTAAACAGATACTATTACCAAAGAGGAATACTGGCTAAAGTAGAAGGTCAGCGCCTAGTATACCAATTTAAAGAAATGCCAAAAGATCTCGTCTATATAGATGATGAAGATGCAAGCCCTAGCACTGAATCGTCAGATTCAAGTCTGCTCTCAACTCCTGTGGCCAACAGAAACCAGTCGAGCAGATCTAGAGCGTCTGCGAACGCGGGGACAAAGGGAGGATCGACCGCAGGGCTAAAAACAGGAAACTCCAAGCCTGCTAAGCTGAAGGAGCACGTAGAGGTTGTGCAGCAGCAGACACCTGGCTTGACTTCAGAAGTTTTGAGGACAATGCAATCTCCGCAGCCAGTACATCCCACTCAGCTTTTTCGGACAGTTCACGTAATGCAGCCATTGCAGTCCCTCACGGAAGGACATGCAGCTGTAGCCAGTAACGTTTCGGATGAAACGTTAAATCCCTCGGTTCAGAATATAAGGTAAGAAAAGGTACAGAAAATCAATGTATGAATAATAATAAATTTACTGAATGATGGCTAGATAGACTAGATTCTTCATTGTGCTTCCAAAAAACGCTCATCTCCCCGTTTGGTTGAAGCGAAGTGGTGTCTTTGTGGCTGATCCTAGGAATTGGGAGTTTCTACAGCATACTGCAACGTGTACACTCATAAATGCTCTGGCTTTGGTGGAGGGAAGGACATCTTTCCTGCAGTATTAGGCCTGATGCAAATCCTTTCGAGAAGAAAAATACACAACTTCCCTTCAAAATTGGTATTGTCAGTTCTGTCCCCCAGCAGAGGCAGTAATTTCACAGCTCTGCTTTTTCACTGACTGTTCGGTGTCTTTGCTTTTGAATTATACATGGTGTGTCTGTATGATTCGTTCAAACAGATTTTCCTTCTTGCTTCTTAATTTTTCTTCCTAAGAATTTTATGTCATCTCTTTCATCTTTTGTATTGTCCCCTTTTAAAACAGGGGGAAGCTTGGTGTTATCTATTCTAGCATTTTGCTGCTGTTACAAGAGTGTGTTCTTTTGATTTTTGGAAAACAATTAACAGAATAATCTCATGGGGGCTGGGTGTCTGCAGACTATTTTGGGATGCAGTCATGCTTCCATGCTTGTTTCTAAGTCAGCAGGCTAACCCTACTCAGGGTTTAAGTGTGACTCCTTTGTACCTACTCCTTAGTAGCAGCATCCTAATTGAAAAGGCTTTAAAAACTAACACTTAAGCCTGGTTTTACCCTAGCCTGAGAGCATTTCCTGGTGGTTATATCGTCTCCACTGACTAAAAAAGACCTACACCAAATAAATGTTCTTGTAATCTAGTCCGCTCACAGGAATGTCAGAGTTGTATGTGGTGATTCTGGACCTTAAAGCTGTTTCGGGAAAGCTTCAGGATGTAATTCAGGAGCAGCACATTCTTAATGAATTACGAACATCACATTTTTTTTTGAGATTTGCTCTGTTAACCTCACCATTACAATGATTATCATTTTGTGCTGCAAAATGGCAATACCACTATTTCCTGCTTCCTTCTTTATCCTTTTCTTTGAAAATTACACCCAGAGCCACCAATAAGTTTGGAGTGGTTACTGGCTATCTGGAGTTAACCATGCAATTTTGTCAAGAGAGAAGTAAGTAACAAGACCAGATCATTTCTTTGTTTCCAAAGAGTAAGTGTTGCTCTCTCACCTCTGCTAGTAGAGGGATGTTGTAAAAGCTACTCAGTTATTAAAACACCACTTACATAAAAGGAAAATCCAGATTAGCAGTAACAGCTGGGTTTTTCAGAAGAACTGAAAGAGTAACTGAAACTGTTTAGATCAGCCTCCAGTGACTAATATAATAGAATCAATTAAAAATGGGTTAGGAGATAACCAAGTAGTTGAGGAAGCTGAAGATTTATACACAGGAAATGGCAAACCAAGACTGCAGCTTCAATCAAGAAAAAAAATTATACTCTCTCTTCTTTCCTTGGGGTACAAAAAACCCAAACTTTATAATTATCCCCAGTCTTCCTAGTTTGAATCCTGGTTTTGTTGTTGTTTTTTTTTAGATTCCTTAAAAATTATGAAGTGTTTTAATTCATGCTGCAATATGAAAAATTCATGCTGAAAAGAGAAATTCACTGGTTAGTAAAGGCTGCACGGAAATAAATACACGGGGCCATGAAAGCAAAAACATTTTCCATAGTTACTAGTAGGCACTGTAAAACAAACTGGAAAGAGTTACCATTTTTAAGTAAACAATAGCCCTTTTCATTTGTCTTTTAATTCTAAAATGCGTTATTTGAAATCAAATTGTGTTTTGTTTATTGTTCTAACCAACTAGAATTAGTTCAAGATGCACACAGTGGAGGGAAGGTTTATATTTGATCAGAAGTTTACGTGAAAGATAATTATGAAGAATTTGACCAAAAAAACCCGAAACAGTCTTGGAATTAATTTAGAAAATTAATAAAAGTCTGCATCAAGGTTATGTCAGTTTTTAAAGCTTAGGCATGAAGCTGCTCTGTACAGTGCAATCCTATGATTTCAGGGTTGGTGAAGGATTTAATTACTTATAAAAACTGACTAAGGCAATAATAGTGAAAGGAAACAAGCACAGACATAATTGAAGCTATACAGTATCATTTAAGTCAGTAGAATAAAGCTATTAAACATTATTGGGGGAAGGTTCTGCAATTTACAGTGTTAAAGAGCTCTAGGCTAGACCTACACTAGATTATACATCAAAACCATTATCAGTAGTATAGATGGTATTAAAAAACGGTAACAACAAACAAGTATCTGTAAGACCTAGTAAGGCAGGCAGGCAGGCAAGATGTCCAGGCAAACATTTGGCAAGTTGCTCAGTGACATTATGACATCCAATTATTGCGTTACAGCATTTCACAATTAGACCTTGGGCAATCAGCTAAGGGGGAAAAAGTAGTGGAGGTGCTAGATGTGTGAAGTTCCAGTGAAGTAAAAGCCTTGAAGCCTTTTGAGTTCTATATCGCATCGGTTTTAATCCTGTGTTTCTAACTTAAAACATTATTCCATGAAGTTTCAACTGCACTTTTCTTAGTCAAGATGACGAAATATCTCAGATGAAGGAAAAAAAAAAAAAAGACCCATCAGATCTTTTCAGTACAGTGCATAATTACTGGATGGTATAGAAGTATTGCTAATTAAGAAAGAACATACTAAGGTGTTTGAGCAGTTACAGTTGAAAATAAAAACCACAACCCAGATTTTTTTGGTGTGCTTTTAACCAGGATGGACCAAGCTGCAAACCAAGGTGGTGATGAGTCCTGTGCAGTGGTTACTGCCCCTTCCAAGCTCTTAAAGTACAGTTTATGGCAGATACATTTCTGTTCAGTTTCAAAATGCAGACTTGAAATAGTTTGGTGGGGTAGAAGGACACACTGAGCATTTTTTAAAGTGTATGTTTTAGGTCTTGTTTTATAACAAGGTTAAAACAAAGGAACTGGATTTTGGGTTGGTTTGTTCAAGCAGCCATAAATCTCTGGCAGTTGAACATGTTTGTGTACACGGTCTGAGTTGCTGCAGTGGGGCTTCCATAAGGGGTGAAATGAATGGTCTACGTGATTAGAAAATGTACAGCACGTACAATTGCCATTATAGTGCATTATAGTGTCAAACCCTCTGATGTACACATGCTCACTGTAGGGTTGTGGTTGGTTGGAGTCACTTTATAGTAGTTTTACAAGGAAGCATGAGGACAAATAGCAACACTGGTTGCTGGTTTCTGTTCAGAGGCTGGAGCATGTGGATAGTCAAGGTTGTTTTTGAGAAAGGGCAACCAGGGCTTGGAAATGATCCCCAGAAGTCTTTCTGACGTGTACTGGTTAGTGGTTGGGCTCTGCCTTGAAGCATGAACATCTTGGACCCATCTAATTTGTCTTGACGCAATGTAGCTTCTAAAGTTTCATTAATATAAATGTTCTTCCCTCTTCTTCATGGAAATAAATGTTCTTCTCTTTGCAGCAATTTGCTTCTGTTGTGTTGTGAGAAGAAAAAAAATTATGTGATTAACCACATGCTATAGAGAAAACATTGGGGATTTTTGAGGTCAGAACAATTGGCTTCTTAACACTTAACCATATCCTTCATAGGAGAAGTCTGAACATGCATCTCCTCTGCTGAGGAACTAGGAAAAGATTGTATCTGAGGAATGTGGTGTAGGGCTCGTGTCACCATCCCGCCCCTGTGCTGGGTGGCATTGCCTGGTAAAGTCTACACCCAGAGCATCACTGAGAGAGGGTGGCAGCCGTTCCCCAGGGCCTTTTTGTGTTTCTCAAAGAAACCAACGGTGAAAATCAGGGCTTGGTTCTTTGCAGGAGACAGGCAGTGACTTCATTTATAGCTGCACAAAGTTCACAGAGTTTTGTGTACTTTGAGGGGAGGGTCCTGTCCTACTCGGAAGTGGAAAGGTCTTGACTTTTGGATGGCTTTTGAGGGGCTTTTTATACAAGTTTAGTGCTGCTGTGCGCAGGAGACAAGAAGTGGCCAGGGGAATGTGACTCTTTTTCAGCCCTAGTGCTTAAACAAAAAGGCTGTGGTGTGGTGCTCTCCCGAGCTTGGGAAATGGGGCAGGAGCAGGGTCAGGTCGTGCAAACAGGGAAGACACCTAGTATCCCCAGTGGGAATATTTGGAATTGCAAACTCGCTGCTGTTCTGCAGGTCTAACCACTCTGGCTCGGTGGATGCAAGCAGCGTTAGTGGAGTCTCCAGTTGTGTAACTGGGTGCTGAATTTGCTACCACATGTTTCTGCCTCTGTGGATGAGATTATTTATTTCTAACTTTTTTCTATGAGCAAGCTTTTTTAAGAAAAGCACTTGTAAAATTGTTCTGTTGAAACTAGAATAACTGATACAAGTTGACCGGAATATCTGGTTTCTTGGAGTAATAATTCAGAGTTAAATTTCCAGGCATTCTGAAGCACTGAAGTAGGCCTTGGATTCAGCTCCATGTTCATCAGGTCATTCTGAGCATAAATGGCATCCCTTCTGTAGCTCCAGAAAGCATACATCTCCTGTAAGGTTAGGGACTTACCTTGTCATGGGGAACCTAGGACATGGTACAGGGCTCTAAGGTGCCTGCATTTGGGCAATTAAATTGCTCCCTTAAATGACTAGGGCTGCACGTGGAGACAGACATTTTCATTTACCTTTAATCTAGAGTAGTAGTGATGGAGTAAAAAGAGCTTCTCATGTTACTGACGGTCCAGAGATGATCATATTGTGTGTAATTTAAAATTACATGCCTCTATTTCTTATTGACTATATGGGACATAGCTGAATCTTCTCCTGGCAGCTTTGTGCACCAAGAAACCGGCAATTAGCTGACCGCTGAGAGATCCTGGGCAATGCTTTAGCAGGCTTCAAGTTTCAAACACAACGTTTCTATCAAGACTCGGTGTATTGTTTCTTTTCTGTATTTTCAAGTTGTCATTTTTATAGTTTGGATAGAGCATGTTAGAAGACCGGTATCCTGATTCTGTTCTGTAGCTGGGGTCCACAGAGGACCAGTGGGATATGTTCTGTGTTCACTTCTGAACTGGAGAACCACTATGTGTTGAATCAGCCACAGCTTTCAGCTTGACCTTTTTGCAACCTTTGGGGTAGAAAATGTGGCAATAATTCATCCTGAAGGTGACACAAGCGTGGACCACAGTGGCAAGATCCTCATTCAAGAGGAGAAGGAAGAAGCTGAAGATTAATTGTGTTTTATTCTGGGTGAGAACAGTGATGAAGCCAACAATATGCCAACACAGTGGATTGTCCCAACAAGGAGAGGGAAATACCTTTGGAAATCACATCTATCCCAAGCAAACACAGATGCTTTCTGCTGTTGTTCCATAATCTGTTTCTGTGTCCAGGCTGTGATGTATTGGTGGTCTGACTGCAGCTATGCTGATGCTGAAAAATAGACAAATTTGGCCAGCCTGAGTTGATCAACTCTGAAAATGTGATTGCAGCTGCTATTTCAAATGGAGTGTCTTCATTTTGTACCATGTATAGACATTATAGTTATGCAGTGAATGTCGTCATTATGCTCTGTAATCATACTTCTATACCCTATCTATATTGAGTTTGCTCAAGCTTGCATAAGAGACACAGGGAGGCAGTCTGGCACCTTCCTATGGAGATTTTGCATTGACCCTCTGTTTTCAGTCCTCTTTCCCTGGATAAGAATGACAGTCAAATCTGCAGGATGTCAGCTGATATTGTAGCCCCTCACTCCTCTGCCGTTCCTGTAGGTATGCTGAAAAAAAACCATCACAGGTGTCAGTCTCGGTAAAGAGCTCACTAGGGCTGTCTTAATGAGGAACTTGAGTGAAGGAACACGATGCCAGCTGAGGACTTCTGGATAGTTAGAAGCAACTCATGGCTTATGTTTGGAAAGCCTTACTTTCATCAGCCAGCACTGGTGCACGTGCTTTGATTCTGTTTGCAGTCAGACGGTAGTCTTCCGTCAGTGCAACAAGTCAGTTTTCCTGCTTGCAGTAGAAGTTCTCCGACACACTGACCAGCAGATACTGTTGGATCTGACCCACTACTGCTGTAGCCCTCCCCAAAAGCAGGGAAGAAGGTGATTGTTGCAAAGTTGATCTCTGTCATCTCTCAAGTGAAGGCTTGACTGCATTTCAGATATGAGGATGGTGAGGAAAATGGCCTTTCTGAGGGAGGTGTTGGTCAGAAATAGGCTGATGTGATCTCAGTGGGCTACTACAAGACGCTCTCACTTAGGTTACAACAGGGGGTGTTTCTCAGAATACATTTACAATAGGGACAGCTTCCATCACAGCAAAGACTTTGTTTATAACCAAACTTTTTGATTAGATTTTCCTGCAGCTGAGAAGGCTTTTTCTTAAGCCCATTTCTGATTTAATTTCTGTGGTAGGGAGGAAGAAGGCTGCTTATGGCAGGAGGGACTTCAAAGTCATCTAGACAGATTAACTCTCTTTCTGCACAATGAGAAGCTACCCACAGGATCTTTCTTTACATGCCTTTGGCACTGTCGGAAGAGGTGGGGTTTCTGCAGTAGCAAAGTTTCTGAGTTTTAATTCAAGTGAGTGTGCAGTTCTGAAAAATTCTAGAAAGAAGACTGTAAGACTCCGTGGGTTGGTAAAAAGGACACCAGACTTGAGAGTTGATTCTTCTGACTTCACGACCTAAGAGATTGTCTTGTCCAGGCAAGGAGTTAGACAAGAAGAGGCAAGTTCTGCCCTCCCTTTGGAGGAGCCTGTGTTCAGACTGGACTTGAAGGCATCAAGCGCCATTCTACCTTGCACGGACATCTCCCCTTGGACTGCTTAGGGGCTCCTGTCTGAGGGGCTTGTGCTGTAAAAGGGTCAGTGGCCATGACAGCAGTACACTGGGGTGCAGTATCTACAAGATTGTTGACAACTTTGAGGATGATGTACACGAGCAGGGCTGTGGAGCAGTGGCACCAGAGCTCCTGAGTTGTGGCTGATGCTTCCCTTAGTCACTCAGAAGAGACTGCCTCTCGACTCAAGCATCTGAAGTGGTTGTAACAAGCATGACCCACCCCTTCACCTCCCTTCCTCTTCCACACAACCACTGAACGAGTTGTTTGAAATCAGTTAGTTGAACAAAGCGGGAAAGTCCCTGGAAATTTGCCTGTTTATCTCAAGGCCATCATTTCCCCTATAGCTGTAGGTTGAACAGTGTGTATGTTGGAGAGAGAATTCTCCACTGTTACCTATCTCTATGTATTTCTTAATATTGCCCTGTTTCATTTTCTTATTGTGCTGTGAAATAAGTTGTTTACCTTGGCTTGCAGTTTCAGTAATTTTCTTTTTTTTTGGTATCCTCTCCCTTTCTCCATTTCATAAATTTCACATAAATTACCACAAATAAAGTTGCTTTTTCTGCCTGTCCCTTATTGTTTGCTTTATCAGGAGTTACCTCTTGATGAATTGATACCGTATTGCAAAATTCTAGGCTGTTAACAGCACCAAGTGGACCAAGAAATAGATGATCATTTTCTGCCAAGCTAAAATGACTTCAGAATTTTTGTCATTCTTCTCTCAGTTGTAACCAGAATGTTTTATGGCAGCATTTCCTTTTCATCACTGTTGCTCAATGTTCTTATTCTTTTTGTAACCTCAGCAGGAGCTTTTAAAGTAATCACCCAGTAGATGTGTACCTTAGAGTGAGAAGGGCCGGGAGCAAATTGACAGTGAACTTCAGAAGCATAGCAAAAAACACAGTTCAAAGCACCTAAAATAATGTAGTCTGGTGCTAACAGATTGTAAGTAATGTGGTTTTGGGTTGTTTTTTGTATTTTTTTTTTTTAATAGGCAAAACAATTAACCAAACCTGTATTGTTTTCAGTTATATTCAAGGCAAATAGTTTGAGCAGATGGATTTGTAGTTTGTAAACAGACACAGTTGTCTGTAATCTTACCAATTGAGGCAAATATCTTGCTTGGCCACCATCAGTGCTGTCTGGTGCTGAATCCTGTTCTCGTACAGACATCTGCTGCGGGCTTTCCCTGTAGCAAGCTCACACTCTGTGTCTGTGTGTACACATATATGTGTAGAGACATGTTTATATATGTGCGTATCATATATATATGTATTTTGACTGATGGAGAAGATAGAGTAAACTCTAAGTGACAGTATGATGCACAGGCATAGGACTTGCTTCCAGGAGAAATAAAATGGCTTAACGTGAATTTGCAAATACTAATTACAGCGTGGTAAGACAAACGGTCTGGTTGGGTCCTCTTGGAGCTGTTGGTCCTACTGCTTTGCAGAATACCTTTTCTATGGATTAGATCCAGTTCACGCTTTTTGAGGTTGTTCTTCACAGCCATTTAGCAGCTAGAAACTTTTATTTTTACTATTTCGTTTTAAAACAGCTAAAGAACAAGAAAGTAGCTTAAAAGTAACACTTGGACGGCAGACCAGCACTGGCCAGCAGCTTCAGCTGCTGCTTTCAAAACTGCAACTATTGAGTTTATCTTAATTCTTCAGGGTCAAGTAAACTTCTTCATGGATTAAAGAGCTGGCATGGTATCTACTCAGATACTTTTAATACTTTATGGATGGCAAGTGTCAGTTGTCTGTCTTTCTTAGCTCTTCTACTTGCTTTGCTGTTTTCTGTAGATTTTCCAGGGCTGAGCTGTTTCTGTGTGACATTTTGATTTTACTGCAAGTTTGTTTAACCGTAGGTAGTTTATTTTATTTTTTTTTAATTTTTTTTTTTTTTAGGAAAAAAAGCTCATGGGTGCCTTCATCCTGTTACTACTTCTGATGCAGACACTTGTCATTTTTCTATCAAGGTCCCAGGGGAATTGCTGGGGTTAAAAAAAACAACCAAAGGCACTGATAACCCTTAGCAGCCTTGGTGTGAACCTTGGTGCTGTCATTCTGAGCTTTGCACTTTAAGCTTGGTTGTCAGTATTTGCTGTGGAGCACCAAGTTCTCCAGAACTTGGAAGGAAAGAAGCAATTGCTTTAGCTGGTGCTTCACCTCCAGCCAGCCCCCATTTCCACGAGCTTCTTCCTTGGGCTGTCTCAAATTGTGTGAAACGGGAGCTCAAGATTGACTCTGGTGGTGTTACATCAATTTTTGTGTCCTGGTTATTATGGCCTCTGTGTTGAGACCTGCGTGGGAGCCCTCACAGGCAAGGATTTGGAGTTGTTTTGCTATAGCAGTATTCCTGGGTACTGCAACCTTCTTTCTCATGAGTTAGAGAAAGCTCCAGATGCAGATTTTGTTCCTTGTGTTACAAAGCTACATAGGAGGTGGGGAGAAGATTGCCTGCAGCAGGGACTGGCAGCTGGAGGATGCTCAGGGCGTACTGATGTCCTCTGAGCCTGATACTAGCTGGGTTACTGGAGCTCCTTTTGCTGGCACAATCTGTGGAGCTCAGCTAGAGGCTTTTCCCAGAGGACTGAGCTGAGAAGGACCTGGGAAATCCTCTACAAATACTCCTTCACTTGTCTCTGCTGATGCACTAAGGAAGCAGGAGTGCAGTTGGACTGCTGCCAGCAGCAGCATCTGCATCCACATTGTCCCAATAGCTTCAGCAGCTCCTAAGTCCTGCTTTGGTAAGCTTTTTGCTGTAACCATGATAACCAGAGCATGGAATTAAATTGAAGTTTTCAGTATGCTCAGTCTGATTTGACTGGTCAATGGCTAAACAGTGGCAAGCAGGATTTCACAGAGCTTTAAAAAGCAGGTACTACATTGGTAGAAGGACTATAGAAAGGAGGACATTCCATGGTAAATGTATAGTAGGCAACTTTTATAGTACATCTGAGGACCAGGCTTCGGAAGGAAGAGCATGCGTGGACTTTGTAGTACAAATGTTGACAGTATTTCAGCAGGGGTAGAAATAAGCTAGGGGGAGGAGGAAACAGTTATTTTTGGATTTAGTAAGTGTCAAGCATGTTCAAGAAAACCCAAGGTAGAGCTTAAGAGTGAAAAAGAGGAGGGTAGGCAGGAGAAAATAGAATCACACAATGGTAGTGGTTGAAAGGGATGCCCCTGCCAAAGCAGGATCACCTCGAGCAGGCTGGACAGGAATGCATCCAGGAGGGCTTTGAGTATCTCCAGAGAAGGAGACTCCACCACCTCTCTGGACAGTCTCTTCCAGTGCTCTGTCACCCTCAAAGGAAAGAAGCTTTTCCTCATGTTGAGGTGGAATTTGCTGTGTTCCAGCTTGTGCCTGTTGCCGCTGAAGAGAAGCAGGAAGGTTGGAGAGAACTTTGCAGGGCAGGTGGAAGAAAAGAAAAAGATTGTTAGAGGCAGCGTGGCATGGTGGGGTGCAGCAAGCCATGGGAGGGTGTCGAAGCAGTTACCCTTCCCTTCCTCTTTCCCTCCACTGGAAATCATTTGCTTCACCAGGACTATGTGGTGGTTTGGGGGTTTTTTGTTTGCTTGATTTGTTTTTATTTGCATGACTGGAGTGTATGTGTTTCTGCCACATCCCTGAGTCACTGTCTTCCACTGTAGCAGTTGTGTGCTTCAGCAAGATGGCTGTTAATTCTCTAACGCTGTCCTCTCAGCTGTACATAGATGGAAAGTAATGTGGTGCCCAAGACTGCGAGCCTGCAACTGATGGAGTCACTCCCAATTTGAACTGATGTTTTGGGAGCAAATTCTGTTCAGTTGCTTTACCAGAAGGTGCATACAAGCCTGGCAGACAGAGAACCGTGTGTCCTGGGAGTCTGAGAAGGTCCTGACCAGGCTAACTGTTCCAGTGCAGATAATTTCGCATATAGGTAAATGTATATACAGATGTCAGGAGAATTGTGGCCTGACTTAGGAATCACCTCATGAAATGGATGGCAAGCGTGTAGTGGATCACGCTTATGATGCTGGTTGATGCTTGAGAAGGAGATCCTAGATGCGATTCCCAGGTTTTCTGATGAACTATGGAATGTGTCAAAGGCAGGCTGTTCAGTTTGGCGATGGCAGTATCTCTCCTGCAGGGTACCTTTGCTTTGGGAACTGTGTTGCTGAATTCAGGGGTCAGGTCCAGTTCTTCTTTTTTCAGGAGAGCGACTGCAGCCGCTTCTTGAACCTTTTGGTAAATGCAAAATCACTTGTCATAAACATTTCAAGACTGAATGTGTAATTATTTTTCAGGCGTGGAAGTGTTCTGACCGTCTAATCTTTTCTAATCTTAATAGGACTTTACAGACTCCAACTCAAGTTCCAGTGGTTGTTTCTCCTGGGAATCAGCAGCTGCACACTGTAACACTCCAGACAGTGCCTCTTACTACGGTGATAGCCAGCACGGATCCAGCCTCAGCAACAACGCCCCAAAAATTCATTTTACAAGCCATTCCTACTTCGCAACCCATGACGGTTCTGAAAGAAAACGTTGTGCTGCAGTCTCAGAAGCCAGTCTCGCCTCCTTCCTCAATCGTGCTGAGTCCAGCGCAAGTTCAGCAGGTGCTCACCAGCAGCGTGCAGACAATTTGCAATGGAACAGTCAACATGGCCTCGTCTCCATCCTTCAGTGCCACTACCCCCGTGGTGACGTTTTCGCCCAGCAGCTCACAGGTGGTGGCTCATCCGTCGGGCACGGTCATCACTTCAGTTATCAAAGCACCTGAAACCAAACAGATCGGGGCACAAGGAGAAGTGAAAGAAGAGGAGAGTGACAAATTAGATGATGCCGAGCAGTCGGAGCAGGGATTCCAACAGCAACCGTTTGTGATGGTAGTGTCCAGTTCGAATGGTTTCCCATCTAATGTGCAAGTGAAGCAAGAAAATGAGCCATTGGAACCCAATTCGTATTAATGAATTAAAAAAAAAAAAAAAAGACCCTGTGGATGATTATTTTCATAAATGTGATGGGACCTTTTCAGTTATGTATATATGATTTGATCCTGAAGCAAGATGTTGCAAAGCTACTTAATTTCTGCAGTTAATTGTTAGAATTCATGCTTTAGAATGGATTTTGATTTTCTATTAATTGCTAAGTGTTATCATACAAATAAAATGATATATTAGTCATGTTTCAAAATACAGGCATGAAGGAACATGCTTTTTATGCTATGAAGACTTTCTCATGAGGTTGTTGGCCAAAGTTTCAAACTTCTTAACTGTATCTTTTCAGCCTGTTGCCGATTTACATTGCAGTAGCGTTATTATAACCTTCTTCTGTTTAATCCGTACGTGTATCAATTAACTTTTGAAGCAACAGTTACTTTTAGTGGGACATTTTCATTCCATGTGTAGGAATTTTTATGATCCAGTATCTGTTTCATACTGGTGAATTACACCAGTTTTAGACTTTGATAACCTGGTATCCTCTCGCATATTTTTTTTTTTTTTTGCAGCACAAACTCTTTGTGTGTGCAAAATGGAATATACACTCCTATTGAGAGTACAAGAAACATTTATTCCAGTAATGGACAATGCCATGTCTGTCTTTTATATGAAAACATCAGATATATTTAATTACAGAAGTTAACAGCATCACTACAGGTGCAAGCGTTTCATGCCATTTTGCGACTATGAAGCTTAATAATCTTGCTTTCTACTTCAGATTATTTTGTAAGGGGGGAGGGAAATGAAATATAAATTTATGCAGATATTTGGAGATTAATACTGCTAAGAGTTCTTTTTTTGATTGTAAATAATGTACATTCAATGTCACAAGGAAGTTTTTTTCAGCTAATTTGTTTCCATACAAATTTTTGATAGATGCAAATAAGATCATTATCTTTAGAGGTCTAATGTTATATGTATTCATGCTACAGAGTGAATTTGTATTTAAAGACAAATTTTTAAATGATGGAGCCCTCTGAACCTTGGGTCCTTGTCTTTTGTATTTTTAATTGGTTTATTATGAAAATAAATCAAGTGGACAGACATTTTTCTGTATTTACCCTGAAGTGTTTTTATATTATTATAATATATAATTGTTTATTACGATATATACTTGTTACAATACGATCATTTTGACGATCATCATAAAGGATGTTGTGATTAATCAGTGTGGGTCTGTGGTGGGACACAAGCAATTCGTGAATCACTTCTGAACAGACCGGAACGCACCCAATGTACTGTGGGTATCATTTGAAATACGGTTTTATAGCTCAAATGAAAGTTCAGCTAAATCCAAGAATGGATCTAGGAGAAAGAAAATCCAATAAACTTCTCCTTTTCCATCACTTCTCAATACGTTACAGACAACCCAAAGCTTCTGAGTGCAATTCTGGGGTGGCATTAATTGCAAAGGTCTTTGTCACTGCTGTAACACAACCGTTGGCCAGAACACCTAGGGCTTCAAAACCTCACATATTGCAATGTTTCAACAGAAAGAGAATTAAAAATAAATAGTATGCCTAGTAAGATTAGTGGAATCTAAAATTAAAGGACATATGACTTTCTGTGATTGAATTAACATGGGAGTCTTACTGATTGGTTCATAAGGTTAAATTTAAAGATAAGCATATGAGTACTAGAAACATTAATGTGAGCAGAACTGTGGCAGAGATAGGTTGGTCAGGTCAAACAGAACTCTAGAAACTGTATGGAATGAGCAGTTCTCTGCCATAGCCACCCTGTTTCTTGGCAATTGAACAGTTTAATTCACGGTTTCTTCCCCCTGACTCACATACAGCCAGGTTTCCACTTGCAAGTCCCACGCGCCTCACCCCATTTTCAGGAACGCTGGCCGTGCCCATAATGAAGCTGCCAGCTTGACCGGCGGTTGTTTATCTGGCAGCGCTCCCCCGCAGCTGGGGAGGGCTGGCAATATTGCCAAGAATGTGGATAAGCATAGAGGATGCTTGCCCGATACAGTTCTCATCCTGAGGGCTGTTTCAGATTGAAGAAAAGACTGGAAAGGGGAGGCTAGGGTTTTTTTTTTTTTTAATCAGACTAAAATAGGGACTTTTTCCTGTAGTACAAGTACTTCATAATACTAGGAAACCTGATGTAATAACACTCAAGGGTCATTTTGAAAAACAGGGATGTTGTTCTGCTGATTTACTGGAAACAAAAAAAAAGTAAAAATCACTCCTTAAGGTTACAACTTTGCCAACAAAACCTCTTGCCATAGATGCAACTATTACAAAGGAAAAATGATTTGTCACCTTAGTGTCAGTTGGAGAAGCAGAGAAAATCTCCAGCAGACAGCAGTAACAGCGTCTCCCATGGCAAACTCCGTTGTGTAACCAACAGTAAATGAAAATCACTCTCTTCCCATGTCCCTTAGGCTCCACTCTACCAGCTGGGTGTATCCATACTTCTTCATCTCCTTAGAACCATAGAAATGTCTAGGTTGGAAGGGACCTTTCAGATCAAGTCCAACCATCAACCTAACACTGACAAAACCCATCACAACGCCACGTGACTAAGCACTACATCTACCCATCTTTTAAACATCTCCAGGGATGAGGATTCCACCACTTCCCTGGGCAGCCTGTTCCAGTGCTTAGTGATAACCCTTTTGGTGTAGAAATTTTTCCCAATATCCAATCTAAACCTCCCCTGGTGCAACTTGAGGTTGGTTCTTCTTGTCCTGTTGCCTGTGACTTGGGAGACCAACCCTTGCCTCCCTACAAACTCCTTTCAAGGAGTTGTAGAAAGTGATAAGGTCTCCCCTCAGCCTCCTTTCCTCCAGGCTGAACAACCCTAGCTCCCCTCAGGCTCTCCTCATAAGACTTCTGCTCTAAAAAGACTTGTTCTCCTTGGTAAGGCAAAGGATGGGAGAAGCTGGAATAATCATAAAGTGGAGCGAGGGCAGCTCCTCCCTGCTCGCAGCTGCCTTTGTGCCTGTGGCAGCGGCCAAACACAACCTGCCATCGCAAATCCCAGCCGCTGCTGACTCAGAGAGAAAAAAAAATAAAAATAAAATGAAGCCACCGTTCGCCTTTTTTTTTTTTTTTTTTGGTCTGAAGCGTTTCACGGAGGGCAGCCCGGGAAGGAGGAGGGAGGCAGGCAGGTAGGCCTCAAGCTGCCAGCCGGCTGGGAGGGAGGTGCCGGGCGGCCGGTGGCGCTCGCTGAGGCGCGGCGGCCGCCACCCGTCAGGCTGAGGCCAGAAGCGACGTCGGGCCTTCAGTCAAACCCGGCGCCTGCCGGGCGGCCTGCCCCTGTGGTCATGAATCCCCCCCTTCCCCTCAGGCTCCCGCCCCGAATGGCGGCTGCGCGGTTTCCACCACCCCCCTCCCCGCCTGCGCGGGTCCCGTTTGGCAGGCTCTGCCCGCGATCCGGGGCGAGCTTCAGCAGCGAGGACGCCGCCATCATCTCCCCCAGCGCTGCCGGGAAGGCGGAAGAGGCGGGCGGCTTCGGGAACCCCTCTGCCACGGCGGCTCCTCCCGCTCTACGGCTAAAGAAGGAGGAGGAAGCGGCACCCTCACCCCGGTAGCCATGGCTGGGCCCCGCCTCGACCGGGAGGAGCTTGTGGGGCCGCATCCCGTCGGGCCTTGCGGCGGCTGCGGCCTTCGGGTTCCGTGCGCGGGCGCCTCGGCGGCTCCAGAAGTTTCCCCGGGGGCGGGGGGGCCGGCATGGCGGCGGCGGGAGCAGCCCCTCCGCGGTGAGCTCCTGTCTCGGCCTCCCCACCCCGCGCCCCTTCTGCCCGCCCCCGTCTCCGCCTCGCCCTCTCACGCCGCTGTGTTTCCTCGGCAGGTTCTCGGACGGCGACGTCGACCGCGACCCGGCGGCAGCGGTGGAGGTGAGGGCCGGGGTGGGCCGGGCCGGGCCGAGAAGTGGGGGGCGGGGGGCGTTGGGCCTTGTGCCGTGGTTGTGCGAAGTTTGCCGGCCTGCCGAGCCGGGGGTGCCGGTGGGGGGTGCTGGAGGCAGCCTGGGGCTTTTGGGGTGTGGTGCCGCTGGTGAGGTTGAGAGGATTGGCTGAGGTAAGCTGAGGGGGTTGGGGGGGGGCTGGCAGAGTTTCCCCTGGAAGCATCTCTGAGGTGAGGTCTGACTGCTGAGGAGTTCGGCACAGTTCTGTCAAAATACTTGTGCTACCTGCCTTGCAAAAAACGAAAAAAAAAAAAAAAACCACCCCAAACCACGCTAAACTTTCTCTCCTATACAGGAGCTCAATAGACTAAGTCAGTTACCATTTGGGATTAAAAAATACCAACTGTATTAGAGAAATGCATTCTATCTTTATTAGCTTTTATATTTTTTTCCTTTTTTTTTTATAGTTTGTGGGGACCAGAACTGGTTTTCATTTCACCACGGTGTAAGAAATAAATATTTTACAGCATTAACAATCATTCACTGGAACAACCTCCCCAAGGCCATGGTGGAGTCCCCATCACTGGAGGTTTTGAGGACACGACTGGACAGGGTGCTAGATAACCTCATCTGGGCCTTTCGCACGAAAGGTTGGGTGAGGTGATCTTTTGGGGTCCCTTCCAGCCTGTTCTGCGATTCCATTTTACCCATTAACATGTATTAATGTTCTTTCAAAGGTTGTTTTTACTTAAACCAGACGGTTAACGAGAAAACACAACTGGAGGGTGGATAAGCATTTCCCTTTAACATACTTGGAAGGGGAGAGGGTGTACGTGGTTAGTTCTGCTGGAATAGAGTAGGTGGCAGAAGCATAAGATGATGCGGAGTTATCTTTCTGAAAAAAAATGGTACAGCTGAATCTGACAGTTCTTCAGGGTTTGTAGCTTATAAAAGTTTTTCAGGAGATAATAACATGTAAAAGGATTTTAGAATAACCAAGTATATTTGTCATAGTAAAACTAATTTAAGATCTTTTAAAAAAATAAAGTGAGTTTCCTGTAGTGGGGGGGGGGGGGGAACCAACCCAAACACCAACAAAAAAAACCCTACACCAAAAGGTCTTTGGAAGTATTAAAGAATTTTACCAGAATGTGCATTTAGGTTTTTTTCTATATTAACATAGTTGCTTTGCTTTTCTAATGTGTATTTCAGTTCTTTGTACTTTCAGCACTTCAAAACAATATGTGACATATTCTGTGAGCATTATTTAATGCCTGATACAGTAATATTGGTGTCACTTGTGTAGCTGTTTTTAAAACTACTGAATTGAGTCGGCAGATTGTGTTTGATAATCCCTGAACTGCTCAGTCCTGTAGTGCAATGTAGCATTTTGCTGACTTAGAAGCCTGGATCTGCAGGTAGCACACCATGTTTGCATGACTTTAGGTGTGGTCCTTTAGATCATGTCCTTAATATTTCTAATCTGGGATATGATACCCTATAAATGGTGCTGTTTAGTGCTTCCACGCATGAAGCATGGCATGGCATTTCTGCGCTGTGTCCTCAGGACATTTGAGTCATTTAAGCCCTGGAGAACATGCTTCAGCTTTCTGCACCTGGATCTGATACAACTGAAAAGGTCATCATCCATCTTTAAATACAGGCTGAATGGTAAAGCTGTGAACTCTTTGATGACTTTTTTTGTCATTTTAAGTTGAAAAAATAGTTTACTATGTGGAATAAGGATGTTTTCTATCTGCCTTTCATTTTTAAAATGTTCTCCGGTGGTGATGATTTTGGAGACAATCAAAACTGTATGTTAAAACAAACATTCATTGACTTTGTTTTGGTGAGGTGTTTTGCCAAATGAGAAACAAGGGTGGTGAGACACTAGAACAGGTTGCCCTGAGGAGCTGTGGATGCTCCGTCCCTGGTGGTGTTGAAGGCCAGGCTGGATGGGGCTTTGAGCAACCTGCTCTAGTGGGTGGTGTCCCTGCCCATGGCAGGGAGGGTTGGAACTTGATGGTCTTTAAAATCCCTTCCCACCTAAACCATTCTATGACTCTCTTAAATTCAGGCATGAGTGATTCAAGAGACTGAAAGCACATTTAATTCACACAAACTTTTATCATGAAGGTAGAGGGACGGGGGCAGGGACAGTGTATTTAGAAACAGATTTGCAACTTCGTTGCACGGTAATGGACCTTTAGAGTAAAAATGGGTAGAAAGCACATATTTGATTGTTTGTGAGGACTAGGTCTAAGTTTGTTCTAAGCAACTGTTGCTGATGTCCATAATCTGGAGTTCCTGGTGCTAGTTGAGTATTACTTGGCTGTTTTCTCAAATAGCTGTGTTATAGGAGTAACTTCTCTTTGTGTGCCTGAGTGTGATGTGATAACTTACTGACAAAAAGCCAATGAAGAGATGAGTTTCAAGCTGTTCAAGAGGCTTGGGTTTGGAGTCTTTGGTTGGAGGTTTTTTTTTGCTTTCCTGGGGTGAGGGCTAGCTCTGCAGAATAACCCATTTGTACGTTGTGTGCTGGTTCTAATCAGTACTTCTGTCATCAGCGTGAATCCCAGGAACTAAAGTTTGGAGTGGGAGGTGCCTCTAATGTTCAGTGTCAGAGTCAAATGCCGCATGGTTTTGAGAATAAAAAGCTGTACTTCACCTCTCTGCATAATATGCACCTATTTTAATATATGCATTACCTCATGTCCATCCCATGTGGCACACCTGTAGCCATGAATATTTCTGTCATGACTGCTTTTGCATGGCTTTAAATCTTAAGAGGGCACCTGTATAGTTTGGTCAAGTGTTGCTTGTTACAGCTGTCTGCTACTTGCTACTTTCTTTGGAGACACCTAAGGTTTTAGAAGCGTATGTCCATAATCTGGAGTGAGATCTATACCTATTTATATCTTATGCTGATAAAAACTCATGCTACTGCTTAAAAAAGCTTTTGTGTCTACTTAACTCTCAGCTTAACTAGTTGGCATATTTTACGTGACAAGTGTGAAACAGAACAAGGTACTGATCTGAATTAAAGCCAGGGCAGGCCCTTCTGCTCTTTCTCTCTGGCTTGGTGGGACAGTGTTCTGGCAGATGCACTGTGCTAATACCCACGCAGGTTTGAAGCCTGTATCTTAGCCACCCTCATGCTTGCTAAACTCTGAGTAGGAGTCTAGTCAGTTTAGCAAAACAGAGTTGCTGTACTTAGCCATGTACTGAAGTGGCTTTGGAAGACTTACTGTCTTCTAGCAAATAGAAAAACTTCTCTCACTAATAAGGGGAGTATTGCATATGCTCTTTCCAGGGTTGTACATTGAGTCATGGTGATTTTTATTTTGTTGTGCAAAAGTTGCAAACTGTTCTCACAGTGAGCATATATTATTATTTCAATCTGTATACCCAGTGATTCCCTTACCAAGGGACTACTTTATGCTTATTTTTATCATGCAACAATATTTCCTGTGAGCCCTGTGCTGCGTCTCTTGTTCCCCTGCTGTTGTGCAGGGCATAAATTGGAACAATTTCCTATGCTCAGTAATATCGTGTAATGTGGTATTTCATGATATGTTACAATACTTTGAGCACGTTATCCCCACATGAGTGTTTTGACATACTGCATGTTTATTTCCACATTTCCAATACTGTGGTGTTTCCTCAAATACAGCCGAGCTCTGTACACAAATGCTGAGAATTGTAGGAAGGTCTTTGGATTATGGAGGATCACCTGTGCCTCAAACTTCATGTTTAAGGCATTTTAAAGTCCTTTTTCCTTCTTGGTAAGAGACAGGCTCCCTATATTTGATAGAATTGGCAGATTCTTCGTACTTCAGGACCTAATGTTTAAGCTTTGTGGATGAGAGCTGAGGAACAGGTAAACAGTCATTCCAGTTAGGATATTTTCTTCTCAAATATCCCTTAATTGTCAGTTTGGTGCTGTATTCTTGTGGGGACTTCATGTTTTTCTATGTGTCTTTACAGGAACTGACAACAGCTTTGGAGAAGAATCCAGATGATGCCGAATGTTACT
>JAOQGH010000001.1:173573078-173604961 GCA_025769975.1 Gallinago jamesoni | reverse complement strand
CTTCATGTTTTTCTATGTGTCTTTACAGGAACTGACAACAGCTTTGGAGAAGAATCCAGATGATGCCGAATGTTACTGTCAACGAGCTTATGCTCATATCCTTCTACAGAAATATGCTGGTAACATCTTCAGACAACACTGAGAGTCCGTTTACAAGTATATTATGACACATTCTTTACAGAAGATATCTTCAATCTGCAGCCAAATATAGTAATAACAGAAAGTGTTATTTGTAACTTAATATGCTGATTCTACGGTTAGGACATAATTTTACAGTTTTCTTTGATTGTCCTGTTTCTGCAAAATTGCAATGAATTGGGTTCTCTGCAGTCCCAGCTTTCTGTTTGATTTTAGTCTATGTTATCTTGGCAACTTTTTTTTTTTTTTTTTAGGCAGAGTTCTTAGGCAGCTTTTAAGTTTCATGTTATAAGCATCTTCCATTCTTATGTTTTGGATAGAGACGGAATCCTGTCATGGTAGGAATGTGATAACTGCATAATACTTGGGAAGAAGATTAACTGAATAACTTAAGATTTGATCTATTTTTCCTTTCCAGCATAAACCAAACAAACAGGTTTACGCTTCAGAACTAAGTAGAGGATTTAACCCAGTCATGCTTCATCTTACACAGAGGTAGCTCTATAGCTGAATGAAGGGTTCATCCATAGCAGTTGTGGCTAGATTTAATTCAGTGTGATTTGTGTGCAACCTAAGCAAGCTGACAGTACACCTTACAAAATTTTGATTACTAAAATACTCATGGTTTGCTGCTTTTTATAACATATTCCTCACCTTTAAACTGACTTCCAACAGATGCAGTTGCAGATGCAAAGAAATCCCTACAACTCAACCCCAGTAATGCTGTAGCTCTCCTTAGAAAAGGGTATGTATCATATGTTGTGCTTTGGGAATATTGTGATGATCTGTAATACTGATATTTGGATTACAGCTCTATACAAGCTTTTTGCAATGCCATGAATGAATAAATTTAATGCCATACTGCTTGCAACCCCTCCATAATAATGCTGTGGTTGTGAGAAGTGATTTCATTTGGGGTGATGATCTTGACATGGTGGCCTTTTCAAAAACACACCTCTTCAGCAATTTAAATTATTATATGTGTAATTTTAACCAATGTAGTGTGTAAACTAAGGATGTTGTGATCTTCAGAATACCAATTAGATTGAAAAGTAATTACTGTTTCTTGTGTTTTCCTTTGTTCGTGTCAGGTTAGGTGAATATCATATCAAAAACTACGCATCTGCTTTAGAGTCTTTCAGAGAGGGACAGAGGTTGGACAGTAAGTATTAAAGTTTCTTGTGTGCACAGTTCTCCACTGCTAATGAGAAAAAACTTTTTTCTAATGTGTTAACTGAAAGTTAAGGTCAAGGCTTTCTTTTCCTTAGGTGGCTAATGAATTGGGTGCCTGATTTGAAATGTCTAGCTTTTGGGAAGGTTTTTGCAATCATTGCATTGAAGAGTAAAAGCGCTTAAAAATGCGTATCAAAGTTATTAGCAAGTGGTATATGATTTTTTTTTTTTCTTTATATAATGAAAGCTGTTTCCCTGCTTCCTGGAGGTCACAAATAAACGGTGGCAATGTCAAGAACAAAACTTCTGAACAGAAAAGGTTCCTTGACTCTAGCTGGAATTTCTTAGTTGTTAAACCATTTGATATACTGGCTTTCAGGAAGAATGTGCACCTTTGCTGGGTGTTCAAAATTATAAAATGGATTTTTACCTTACATTATGAATCACATAACTACAGAAGCATAGTTATCTCTCTCTTCTTAAAATGTTGGCCTCTCAGCTGGACTCACACATGTTTTTTTTTCATATTGCCCCACCTTAAGCAACGGCTGTCAATTTGAGGCTTTTCATATGCATCAAGGTTTGTCACCTTTCTAGTTTGTCAGTTGAAGTTGTTCAAACTACACATTATACAGAAAATGTCCTCAGGCAAGAGCACCTCTGTTTATTCATTCTGTTTAACCTCACATCCTACTTGTGCTGTAGGGAGCAAGAGCACACAGAGCTGCAGGTATCTCTAGATAAGTCAGAGAATACTGGGACCCTCTTAGCTAACTCATAATCCCTGGAATGCAGCACAACCTTTTCCTGTGTTGAATTGCTTGACTTCTACCTGTTTGAATTCAATTTGCTATTGTTTTGCTGCATATCCAGTTGAAGTATTTCTGAAGCTTCCCAGTCCTTCCTGATTATCTTCTAATCTGAAGATGGCTTCTGCTGTGCTTCTCATATCTCGTTACAAAATTCTGTGACCTGCTGTGAGATGAGAAGTCTCCTGAAGGCCTTTTTAAAAATACAGATTTTTTTCTGGTTGATTCTCTTCCATATATTACCTAATCTGCTGGCAAGTTTATGTCAGTAACAGAATTTGCCTTTGCATTTCTGTGGAATGTTTGATGGATCCCAGGTGAAAACAACTGTGAGCATAAGCATTTTGGCAGAACAATTAACTTCCAGTTAAGTGCAGCTAGTGCAAAATGAACACAGCACAGAGGGGAAATTTGCCACATATGGCCAAGCAGGTGATAAAGAGAGAAGACTTTAGCTGTTCCTGCCTCAGAGCAAATTGCCGCAGTGGGGAATTCTTTGCTGGCAAGGCTGGTTTCTTTGCCTTGCGAGGAGGGGGCAGAAGTACCCTGGTATTTTTTTCTGTTCGTTACTGATGTAAGCTGTATTTTAAATCTTAATCTGGAATGCTAACAACGATGAGCTTCCTGCTTTTGCTCATTACTGATAGGACTGACAGGGCCAGGATACTACAGCAAGCTTCCCATTACCCACCTACAGTGATAGCTAAATAGGGCTTGCCATGATTAATTGTTGAATGTGCAATGCTTCTTTAATTTATAACATTATGAAGCAAGATTTCTTTCATTCAACGATGAGACTAGACATGTAGATTTTCAGTGTTCATTCATTTGCCTTAGATTGAAAAAGCAGTGTGATCTGTTACTTTTCAATATGTTATGTGGATTTAGGACAATTACACTTGAACTTTTTTTTTTTTTCTGTGACTACCTAATGACATTAGACATTCCACAAGGTGGAATGTGTCATTCTTTTAAAGAAGCGTCTTAGTAGATACTTTTCTTATGTTCTAGGAGTTAGTAGATGACTGGTAAGTGAAAACCCAGTTAGGTTTTCTGAGCTAGAAATTTTAATATTAATAGAAATTGTTGGTAAGTTCTTTGGGAGGATAAAGCAATTATAGAGCACAATAAGTAAATAATTATTCTTTTGCCTCAAATTATAAAATGTGCTGAGATGTAGGGAAAGAGGCAGTAGCTGGTGAGGAGGATCTTCTAGGAAAATAGGGCAGATAACACCAGAACTTTCTTCTAAAGTTTGTTGTATAGGCCATAGTTGAAAAGAGAATTCTTCACCTGCTGCTGAAAGTTGGAGGCTGGATTAGTGGAGACTTGACTCACTTTCTCTTTGCTTAGACTCCTGAACCTACTTTAATTTCCCTTTTGATTAATAAACTTCATTCCCAGATGCAAAACTTGGAAGTCTTTTTATGGTATGGGTGCTAAGTTTTAAAACTATGGATTAATTCCCATTGCAGGGAAGTTCTGGAGCTCATCTAATTCCATGCCCTGGCCAAAGGCAGTATTAACTTTGAACTTGCATGTGTTTACTCGGGTCCTTCTGCTGTTGAGTTCCAAGCATCTCCAAGGCTGAAGATTTTAGAGGCTCTTTGGGCAAGCTACTCCAGGGTTTGACCACTCTTTTAGTAAAGAATTTTCCTTATCTGACCAGAACTTACGCTGCAGCATCTTGGGTCCTTTGCCTCCCTTCTTTTCCTGATGTACTTCTGAATATTGAATAACTAGAATACCTTAAGTGTACATTAAGTAACCGAAGACAGCCTTTGGATAGCCCAACAGAGCCCTTTGGCAGTTCAGCCCATCTGAAAATATGAATCTTCTTTCCAGGATTTGCTAGGATTGTTGCAGTCGTTGACTGATTGTATTGTGATGTGTCAAAATAGCAATATTATTTGATTTTTTTTCTCTTTTCCTAGTAGCAGCTGAAAGGTTACATAAATGTTATGTAGCTTAAAATATAGGTAGCTTTTAAGATTCCTGGTGGGCATGGCAGAAGAAAAGGAAGAAGTGGCTTCATGAGTGGGGTAGCAATTTTAAGACCTAAGGCACAACTTAAAATTGATGTACATTTTATATTTGAAGGGATTGGGCTGAATACTTTGCATAGCTGCAGTGGAGTCACACTTACCTGCATGTCTGCTGGGAACCCTTCTTTCTTTTGAGCCTCTTCAAGCCCTTTGCTGGATAGTTGACTGTGTGAACTCCCTCAGTGTGAATTCTCTCTACTGTAAAAAGATGAAAAGCTTAGCTATTCCTAGTAGATGGTCAGTAACATTGCTACTGTTTATTTTTCTGACTGTGAAAGATTTTTCTGGGAATTTTGTTGAAATAAGATGATTACTATGTTACTACAACACTACCTTTTCAGCTGTTTTCCAGTGAATTCATTTCTACCTGAGGAGCTTGTTTCCTGGAATATTAAGGTCTTACTAAACTTTTCTGTGATTTTGATTCAGAGTGGAATGGGCACCTATGTATTACTAACATCCCTGAAACTTCAGATGTTTTTGTAAAGTTTGTGTAAACCCAGCAGGAGGAAATGCTCTGTGTTTGTGAAAACTTGTGCAGCTTTGTCCTAAGAACAGACTGTTTCTTCTGGTATTTCTCTCGAAAGGAAGCATGTGGCTGAGTGTTTGAAAAGATAATGTTAAGGATAGTAGAAAAACGTGTAAAACTGTACTTCTTGGTTTCCAAACAGTTACATAGAGATTGAGCAGGCTGGAAAGCAATAGTGTATTTGGGTCAGTTCAAACAAAATTGAGTGTCCTACGAATTCATTTGAAGTTAATTAAATGTAACAGCATTAAATAGTAGAGTTGTATAAAAATACTTAAAGCTTAACTAGAATGACAGAGGTTACAAGAAGATAATAGGAAATAATACTGTTTTTTTAGTAAATTGATGCAAGTTTGTGATGAATTTTCTCCAGCTGGCAGTTGTGAGGAATTGTTCTTTATATAATACATATAGTGCTTGAAGAGTTTTAATGTTGCTGTGTTTGATCTCTTCTAGATGTAGATGATACCTTTACTATTTGGATTAAAAGATGTGAAGAAACACTGAACGGTAAGAAAAAACCCACTTACTTGGTATGGGATTTAATATGCCCTGTGCTTTAAAGCTGCATAATGTTTTTCAAAGATTTACAGCTTCTCTCTTACTTAAAAGAAATTTTTGTTTTAAAAAAAGTCACTTTTCCCTATCTTTTATTTCTCCCAGAGTATACATCCTGAACACTTCTGTGCCTCAGATTTAAAGGAACACAAATATTGTCTTTTTAATGTAATAATTAGCTGTTACAGAGGAGTATCTATTTAAAGTTCAGACGATCATAATTAATTTTAACTCGCTTTCATATACAACTGCTAGCTAATTTTAACTGTGGAAGTATGTATCAACATTCTATCCAAAACCAGCATCAAAATTAGTTTTTAAATCTTGCAGAACAAAGTTGGAAATAGAGTTGGAAATTTGGGGATTTTACTCCCATGCAGAGAGTGTCTTAGTCAGGTGCTAATTGCTGCTGCGGTATCTTATTCGTGGTAGTCAGTGAGTGTGAGTGTAGTTTCTTTTCATAGCTTCCCACAAACTGACACCCCTGGCAACGAACTCCTCTGCCATGCTTAAACTGCCTGTGGATTTTAATGAGGTACAACGCAGCAATTGATTTCATTTTTTCCTTTGCCTGTTGTGACTTCACCCCCTCTTTGTGGTGCACACTGAAGAATGGGGCAGTAGAAGTAATAGAAGTTCATGTCAACCACTTGACTGAAAACCAAATAGAGGAGAACCCATCTGTGTTATGTAGGAATGAACAAATTTGTGCTTCATGATACATTTATGCCAGGTTTATTTTCATTTGGAGAAATTAGATAAGTGATTGGCATGCACAGTCTTATTTACGAAGAGTTATCTTGGTTGACAACTTTCTTTATCCTCTCAGGGAAGGAGATTAGAATACACATTTGTCTCTAAATGTCATCAATACTTTTTGCAGTGTTTTTTATCTGGTTCAACTTGGTTGTGCTGTTTCATCTTGAATATTCGTTCCTTTCTTTTCTTTTTGAGCCATTATGTCAATTTTCTGATAGTCCAGAAAAGAAAACAAACTAAAATCATAGAATCATGAATACCATGTTGGAAGGGACCTCTGGGCCTCTGAAGGATCATCTGGTCCAACCTTTCTTGGCAAAAGCATGGTCCAGATAAGATAGCCCAGCATCCTGTCCAGCTGAATCCTAAAAGTGCCCAATGTTGGGGAATCCACTGCTTCCCTGGGGAGATTATTCCAATGGATGATTGTTCTCATGGTGAAAAATGTTCCTCTTGTGCCTAATCGGAATGTCCCCCAGGGTTAACTTGTACCCATTACCCCTCATCTTTTCCATGTGACTCCTGGTAAAAAGGAGATAGAAGGAATAAAAGAAAACTAAGAAACAAAAAAAAAATCGAACCCCAAAACCTCAATTTCTAAATTGCAACTTAATATTCTGTTTTATAAATCTTTATGTTGTTTTAGTAGTTCACATTGTAAAGAAGCAAAGGGAAGGTTTGGTTCTCTTCAAACATATTTAATCTGAAATATTTAATGAAAAAATATGTAGAAGAGGAAATACTGAGCTATAGTTTAGATCCAAGTATTTTGTTATTATTAAGGCTGTATAAATGAATTTTTCTGCAAGGTTTCCATCTCACTCCCCAGCTCTGTTGGCCTAGCATGAGATACAGATCTGATGAGAAGTTTGTGCTATACTTGTGGGTGGATGATAAACCTAGTATGGACTTCTTGCTTTTTAAAAAACTTTTGTTTGCTGTGATGTTACTTTCATTGCTGATAATCAAGGGAAAGTAGTGAGAAATTTGTTCTTTCTGTTAATCAGAACATATTCTATATTATAGTTGTTTCTTTGCACAAGTTGCTGATTGAAGTGTGATTAAAAAGTAGATTGTCATAAAAGCAAAATGCTAGAGGTAGGACTGACATGTTTTTAACTCTTCTACTGTTGAGATTGGAATAAATGCAGAATGTTTGGAGTAACTGAGGAAAGCTAGAATAAGTATATGCCATGTAAGTTCAATATGTCTTTTTCTGAAAGTGCAACTTTTATTTCTTTTTGCAGCATCACAGACAGAAATGGTAAGGTGTTTTCCTGAATACATTTACAGTTTCAATTTCTTTGTTAAGCCAGAGCATGCTTCTTGATTTCAGTGGCTTGCAACTTTCAGGCTTTAAAAATAATCTTTTCTTTTTCATGCAGTTAACTTTTCTTCTAAACATCATCTTTTATTTGAGACCAAGGTTGGAAAATTTGACCCTTGAAAACTCGTAGGAATGGCATAGAAATCTGGCAATAACAGTGCACCCATTAATGTCAATTTTAACTTTCTTGCTTCTTAATTCTGTAAATTAACCAACTCATCTTGACGATACTGACTGGCTCGTGATTGCTAGAAAGTAACTTCTTTTTCCAGTAGCTTGCAAGTGGTTTGTGCAGAATTTTTTTGCCATAACTTGTTCAGCTTTCAGGTTTTTTTTTATTGGAAATCTTCAGAAGAAATGTTGAAATTTACCCCACCCCCCTTTTTTTTTTGAGACAAAAATGGGAATTTGCATTGGATGTTCTGTTCCCTCTTTCATAGTAATTTCCATTTTTTACATTTTAAGTATAAGATAGAGGAGGAAAGTGTACAGAAAAGATGGATGGATGTAAAGACAAATCTTACAGTTAAAAGGGGTTTATGTTTAAAAGTTATACCCTAAGTTCTCAGATCATTTTAGGTTTCCTTCATGGCTTTTAGATTAACAACATAGCCACTGTGTGTCTTTCTGATATACTTCTTATCCAGGAAAAAAATGCGTTAAAGCTGAACTTACTGCTATTTATAAAATGTCTGACCAATATATTCTGAATTTTAGACTGACAAGTTTAATGTAAATTTAAACTTTTAAATTCTTAATCTAGCATAATTGGCTAGGAGAACAGTGAAGAGCTTCACCTCTAAGGTAATGCTCATGAATAAATTGGGAAAAGGGGAGCAATCAGTATGAAAATAATTTCTGTCTTTGTAAAGTACTTCATGGTATATTTTCACTTACACTGATGTAACTTTCTTTCCAATGGAACATGCTTCAACTAGAACACACAGCAGCAACCTCTGCCACCAAAGATCAAGTAAGTTGACTTTACCTTTACTGTGGGAATTAAGATAATTGACATGTAACTATTCTTTAACTGGGGGATTGGAAAAGCAAGATAATTCTTTTTCTGTAGCTTGAGAACATGGCAGTCTAAATGAAATGTTTTTCAAACAGTGTCACTGCTTCTGTTCAGACTGAATTGTACTTCCAGGAGATTATGCCTCACTGGTAGAGTGGGGAATGGAGCAAGTGTTCTGGCTTCTGTTTCTGATTCTCATGCCAAGTTTAATTCAAAGGCTGGCCTATTGTGCCTAGCATAGGTAATGCTTTTGAGATGCTTTTAAGACACTGAACTAAAAAGTGCCATTAAATTTATAGAAGGCAAACAATATTGTGAATTGGTTAAGTGGCCAAATCTTTATATGCTTCTTGATTAAAAATGATTCTTTGTTCTTTAACTACTTACCTTGTCAATTCTGCAACTGCTCTGTTAGAGAAAGGGGAAGAAATCTAATTTTCTATGTCTTCTCTCCCCCATTAAATTATACAATGTACTTTTCCAGCTTTTGGTATTCTGTACGTCTCTTTGCAGTCAGCTTTTCCTCTCTCTCCCTTTTTTTTTTTTTTCTTTTCAGATATGACTGGTACCAAACAGAATCTCAAGTAATTGTGACAATAATGATAAAGAACATACAGAAGGATGACGTCAGCGTGCAGTTCTCAGAGAAAGAGGTGATTTGTGTTGATTATTGATATGCGTCCCTAGATTCCCTAAGTCTTAATAATTAAACCAGTGAACATTATCTGCCATGATAGCATGAAAAAAATTGGTATGGGAGGTCCTTTTTTTATGTATAGTTATGCTGTAGATGTGTGTACACCCAGTCAAGTGAACTGGGATCTATTGTCACAGCAGTGTCTATGGGATTTATACAGAAGTGGTAGCTTGGTGTGCATGCTGCAAAGGGAACATCTGGGTTTTTGGCTGCCTGTTTGTTTGGAGGGGTAGGGGAGAAAGTGATCTGGACTTAAAATGTTTGAGTGTGCATACACCTGGAGTAGGAATGGACAGAACAAGGTATTCTGAAAATCTGTGTGAAGGAGTAAGACCTTGCTTTACGACAATTACAGAAAAAGAATGAATATTGGTGGGTGGATTTTTTTTCTTGGTTTTGGCATTATTAAAATTGTTAATGGCACCAAAATATGTATTTCCAGGAAGTGCAGTAGTATCTTTATGTATAGTAGTAGTGTAGTATTTTATGTATACCGTATGCAGTACCAGTGTCGTTCATTTTTAATTTCACTGAGAACGTTGAAGAATTATGTTCTTATTCTCAACTAAGTCGGTACTTTGTGAACTACCAGAACTAGTTTGTTGTCACTGTCTGCTTTAGATTGCTAAAATTATGTCAGAACTTGCCTTGTAGTTTGGATTAGAAGGGAAGTCGCAAATTGTTTTCGTGTTCCATTATTAATGTGTTGAGATTTCATTTGCTTTATAATTCTTGAGCCAAAGAATGCAGATCAATCTGACAAGATAATAGGCTTTTTGAGTGCTTGCTGGCTAAGAATTGAAATCTCCTGTTCATCTTCTAGTGTACTTTAGAACCACCTTATTCAATAATGCAGTAATGTAATGGCGGCATCTGAAATTCTGACACCTGATGCTTTAAGTGCCCTAGTGAAGGGTCATTAATTTAATCATTTAATCTTGGTGCCAAATGACAATCCTTTACTTGGAAATGGAAAACTGTTCTCAAAGATGACCAGAGACGTGTTTTCAACTGTTAACAGATGAATGCATCATTGAGACTTCCGTCAGGTGAAGACTACAACTTAAAGCTTGTTCTTCTCCATTCTATAGTGCCAGAGCAAAGTACATTTAAAGTGCTTTCAACAAAGGTAAGCTTCTTAAAGTTTAAATTATTTCTTTGACTGTCCCTGGTGTTGAATACACTTCTGCTCTATTGTCTCTCTGTAACAGTCATAATATCTTGCTTTTCGTATAGAAGTACTTTTTCTTTCTTCAAGGTGCCTTTCAGCCAGTGGGAGGCTTTCTAAACTTGTGCAATATCAGAAATAGTAATATGATGGTGCTTACTGAAGTGCAAATGACAGTTCTGTTGAGGCTACTTTTACTTCTTGCTATAGAAAGAATACCGTGTTCTTCACTCTGACAATTCAGGTATTGGGAAAGTATGAACACCCTTTTACTAAACTTTTAGGAGCCAATACTGCCTTTTGAAGCATTGTTATCTTTGTTTGCCCAAGAAATAAAAGTCAGGCTTTGAGGATTTCAGTGTTGAAATAATTCTTTACGCTTTCAAGACCTTTTCTCGCTGGTACAGGTTAGCCATACAGTTAACTGTTCTTGGCTTTTCAAGAGGGTGTATTCTGTGCTGTTCCTGGAAATAGTGCTTGCTTGGAGACACTTGAAAATTGCATGGCGTGAGAAAGCATGCCAGGTGTTTTGTTTCTTCTACATTACAGGTATAGAAAAATAAGAAAGTCACTATGGTCTGGCGTACCACATATTGTTGGTTTAACGCATAGATAGGCATACGCTTTGTCTCTAGAGCCAAACCTGAGTCTCTGAAGCAGAAATGTATTGTTGATTCTTTTCTTCTATTTCAGCAGTGGTTCTCCAGAGCTTTTGGAAATTACTTTGTGTTCTCATGTTTCGTTTTACCTGTTCCCTTTTCAGAAAGGTACTTAAAATAGTTCTTGCATCACTTCAGAGAAGAGGGGCTTCAAGGTGACAGGAGAGAATTGCCATAGAAATTTGGTCTTATTTTTCCCATTTTTGCACTCCTCGCCCTGGGGAAGCTGGGCAGGTTGTGTGATTGAGTCACGTCAGCTCTTACTCTATGGGAGATAAGCAGAGTGCTCAAAGTATGTAGAAGATCTTCTAATCCGTTAGTATTTATGTAAATTTGAGTGGAATGGACATGGACATTGTCAAGAGTAGTAACTGTTTATGTTCCTATCTAGCTTATGTTATACTTCTCCTTTGTCTTGAAGTTTACATTACTTTCATGAAGCACCCACATGCTACTGAGCACTGTGGAAATGAATTTGACTTTGTCTTTCTATGCTGCCATCTCAGTAGCTTGGGTTAATCTCTGGAATAATCTCTAGTAGTCTGGAGCCTGGTTTAAATTGGGGTTTATAAAGTGGTGTGAAAGCTTGAGTTTTGTTCAGGCAGTGTCTGAATTGTAAATATTTTGCATTTTGTTTCCAAATGTTAACAGTTCCTATATAATTGTGAAAGAATCTTTTTGAGACAAAATGTGATAAGGGAGAGCACCAGAGGTGTTCTAACATCAGAAGTCAGTGCTTCAACATGTTCTTCCTTTTGCAGAAAAGAACAGTATAAGGATATCTGTGGCAGCATAGTGAAGGAATAAAATTTAAATGATGCCCCACCTAATTCTGGTTCTGACCAGCAGATGGAGTCTGGCTGAAGAAAAACATTTAAAAGCAAGTCTAAATTAAGCATGCAAAGACTTCTTTAAAGGTTTAGAATATTTTACTTCAAAAAAAACATTAAGCGCTTTAAGGTAATAGTGCAGCCTTAGTGTTTGAATACTAGAAATTCAGATTTCTTTTCAACAGTTTTGTGTATGTACTTTGTTCTTACAAGCGGTGTGGAAAATACACAGTTATTACGTTGAAATAATATTATTAATAGCATTAAAAGTAATAATATATACAGATATTAGTGATAATAATATATTAATATATTAATAACATTTAAAAATAAACTCTTATTACTTAGAACTTCTCAAACCCTTTACAAATTATTTTGTACCATTTACATGAAAACCTTTTATAAGGAGTTGGAAAGAAAGATATGCTTTCATTATCTTCCTAATTGTAAGACTTTTTTACTACACACTCCTAAATAAATTGTATTTCCACAGCTGTGGATTAACAATTTCAGATAAGAATAACTTCATATGTTCACAGTGCTTTATTTTGTATTGCTCCTTTGAATGTATGAGCCACGTTGCCATTAGTATAGTGTAGTTTACACTGGGCAATGGAGGGTCCAGTCTTTCTTTTCCAATTATATGAGGAAAGATATGGGGAACCAGAGTCCAGTATATAGACAGTTTATGTGGTCAATAGTTCAGGTTTCCCATTAATTTCATAAAAATAATAAATAAAATGGTTAGAGGATGAAACAACAGAACTGGCAGATATTACAATGATCTTGTGTGTTTTGGTAATTAAGAGAAACCAGAGGGGGATTTCTCAATACTGGTTGAAATTCAGCATCACTTGACAAATGCGAAGGCATAAAGGTAAAGATGCAAATTCAGGAGGAGAAAATACCCTCAATGGTATTTGCAGAATTACAAATTCTAAAATAACTGCAAAGAACAGACAGAACGTACAGACTCTGGTATTGGTTCTTTCAAGGAATGTTAACAGCACTGAAAAATGCAATTGATACCTTAAGAATTGTTTCTTTCCTGGCAATGAAATAGAAATTATAACTTTCAATAAATCCACGCTGTGGCTAACTCTGAGATACAAAGTCTCTGGAAAAGAACGGAACTGGCAAAGGGTACAGAGGTAGCACATCTTCAGAGGTAGACGTTTGGAGATGTTTGAATGGTTTCTATATGACCAGAAATAAATTAGTGTTCATTATCTACTTTTGACTTCAAGCTGTGAGTTAGAAAATGTAAAATGCTTGAGTCTGACTCAAGAACAGCATAATGGGTGGGTGAAGTCTGGTTTTGAAATAAAATCTTAATCTCTTTCTTTATGCATTCTGATATTGTATATTCTCTAGTTGTCAACAGTTTTGCAGATGATACAGACTGCCTTTAATCGTGGCTGTATGTATTACTGCCGTGCTTGGAGACATTTCTTTCTCATTCAAAATTTGCTATTTAGTACATAACACTACTTGCAAATTCAGCTTTGAGTTGATTATGGTTCCTGTTCACTTTTATTCATGAGTTACTTAGAATTACCCCACGTTGTTCGGCATATAATTCTCATGATCTAAGGCCTCAATTTAATGTCCATGTGAGAAGATTATGAGTACAACTGTATTGAGTCCTTCTCTTGAGGGAATTGCTATATATGCATAGCATTTTTTTTTCTTGTACGTGACTAGCATAGTTGATTGATCATAACTAGCATAACCTTATTGGTTTTACCTCTCATGTCAAAGGTGTCTCATTGTAGTAATCTGATCAAGCAAAAAGTTAACAGCAGCTCTGAAAAGCAGTGTATTAATTTGAGATTTGTCTTGCAAATGGAAGCTGATCTGGTCTTTGTATGTAGCATGACTTTGTACACAATAGGTAGAATTTTGTGTATTTTGGTGGTCAGCCCCCAATCGTGTTCAGGTGTCAGGTGAAGTGGGGGCAAAACTACCATAATGAAAACTGTTTAACAGAAGGAAGGTATCTTTTAGTGATGCTATTGGATTTTTTTTTTCATCTCTTTCCAGAAGAGGGAGCCAAAATGTAAAGGCTGGAGCAAGTTTGTTCTTGAGAAGTTGCCTGTGTGCAGTTATCCTCTAGCTCAGGGTGTGTAATACCATCATGGTCCCTTCTTAAAAGGAAAAAAAGGGAGAAAAACTTAAAATGAATGACTAAATGTGTTTGAAACAAACTATCTCATCTGTCTCTGTCCAGAAAACTGGACAGCAGGAAACTATAAATGCACAACTAGTGCAACTAATATAAGGATTTCTAATGTTCTAAAATGTTTCTTCATGCACAATCAGCTTTGCTTCCTTTTCCTTCTTTTATCAGTCAGTGTATTTGGGACTCCACGGGAATATTCTGCCATGTTCTGTTGGAAACGTGTAATGTGAGCAGTTTCTCTAGGTCTTCTCTTGTGTTCTAGGTGATTCTCAGAGTTTTCTTCTCCTTAGACCTAGAAGAGAAGTGTGAGGAGTATGTGCTTTTTAGCACACGTACTTTATGAACTTGAGCTTTCTCTTTTTCTTTCCCTCTGCTCTTGCATCTACAAATAATCTGGGGACAATTACTGTGTTTTTGGTTTTCAGTGGTTTGGCTTTTTGCAAGCGATGACTTGCAGCAATTTA
Source organism: Gallinago jamesoni (assembly GCA_025769975.1). Classification (NCBI taxonomy): domain Eukaryota; kingdom Metazoa; phylum Chordata; class Aves; order Charadriiformes; family Scolopacidae; genus Gallinago; species Gallinago jamesoni. The sequence goes on along the minus strand of JAOQGH010000001.1, from coordinate 173,590,605 downwards.
AGGCCATTTGAAAAAGTGGTAAAAAGTACTTTCTTTGATCTCAAATTCAAGGACAGTTCTGGGGTAAAGCTGTGTTGCAGACAGGGGAGGCATTAGAAATCCTCAGCCTCTTTTACAGAACATTTTATAGTTGACATTTGTTACTTAATAGAGATGTCTGAGGTAAAAGCACGCTCTCAGCAACTTCATGCCAGGAATGTGGTAGTGTGCATCAGTGGAATGTTTCTTTTCCTGAGACCAACATTTTGCCTTGCAAACTCTGGGAAGAGGCAAAGAGTGAAACTGTTTCACACACTCTTGGACTGTCATCAGAGTCTCTATTCAAAGGCAAATGTACCCACATAGATAAACAGGGGAACACATTTATTTTAGCTGAAGCTGGTTCTTAACCATCGCAATCTGATCCTTAAAAGATACTTTCTCATTTAGGATATTTTCATTAAATTGCTTGCAGACACTTGAATGCAGACTTCCCTGTTCTCATGTACTTGTTTTCTCTGTGATGCTTTCATGCAGATTCATATCTTCTGTGTATGTTCTGGAGTGTTTTCTGTAAAATATAAACTGATATTTAAGATATGAGTTGGATAATTTTTCTGAAATTTCTTGCATCTCTTAGGCAGGGCTAGTTGGAGCAATTTCTTGGCTAGACTGTAAAGAAACCTTCCCAATGATTGGCATGATATTTACCAGGCTCAAAATAAGTTTGGGGTTTTTTTTTCCTCTTTGTTTATCAATGTAAATGGGTGTGGGGCATATTTAAACTTGTAAATATTCTGAGAACTATATTTTAAACAAGCTTAAAAGTTAGTGCCTGTGCATTATATAAATACATAAAAGAAAACTCTGTAGAGTTTTTTTTCTGTCTTAAAAGAAGACAAATTTAAGAATTTAAGAATTGAAATAGCAGTGGTTTGCATTGAGGATGCAGTGAGAAAGGGCATTAGGATACCAAAGTAATCTGTATTGCTAGCTTATTTTCTAAAATTCAAAATTTTAACAAGTGGTTGCTGTGTAATATCAGTGAGAAAGAAAGTTTGACCTCTTTGCACTGGATTCTCCACAGAACATAGCTGGCAAAGAAGCTGAAAGGCACACATTAAATCCCTTCTGTTGCAATATATTTGCTACTGAATACATTTCTTAATGTTCATTTATTTGTGATACACTGAGATGAAAATAACTCTACAGTGTTATTTTGTTTAAAGTTATGGACTGAAGCACCCTTGGAATTCAGAATATAAGCAATGTATAAAAGGTCTTTAAATAACTAGGATCCCAAAACTGTATGTGCATATGATCTTAGAGATAAGTTTGAATAGGTCATACGTTTTTAGAAGATAGTGCTATTTTGTCCTACCCTTAAATTTAAATTACAGAATACATGAGCTGATTGCAAAATTGCAACTCTAAACACTTAAAATTTACAACTTGGACAAAACAGTCAGTAGTTCAGTAAATAACCAAGTAGTTGACTGGAAACCCTGAATTCTCATTTTCATGTTTTTAATATAACAAAACATGGCAATTTAAAAGGGTATTTTTTTGATGCATCTTAAAATTAATGACTGAACTACTGCTTAAGCTTTGCCAGTTCTGATTTCCTTCATCCATCTGATGAGAGCTTAACACAAATTGCCAGTGGTAAGTGAACTTTTCCTTAGCATGGACTGTGAAATATAAAACACAGTAGAAATTAGGAAAAAAAAAAAAGCTGAATCTTGTCAGTGTGTACCAGAATCTTCTTTTAGTGAGGAAGATAAAAATTCTTTCCCTTGTTTAATGTTTCTCAGTTAAACCGGCAATGTCTGTCCCAGAATGTTAGTTCAAATGAAATTTAGTTCATCAAAGATTTAGGCTTTTTAACAGTAGGCTTCTACCTAGAAAACTAATGTTGACTAACTAGCTTTGTGTTTATCTGTAGCTAAGGGGAAAAATTCTTTTTTAAAACTAGATTAAATGCTCCCTCATACCAGTCATCATAAAGTAAGGAGGTTTTGTGTTCTTGTATTACCAATGAAATAGTTTAGAATAGCGTCTTAGCATAACGCTATGGCCTCTTTTCTGATAAGCTGCAAACAAACTTGTGTAAATCTCTGGATTTTAAAAAATCGGTTACTTCTATGACTAGAAAATTTTGTGACTAGAAACTTCTCTCTATCCTTTCGCTATGGATGGAGTTTCTTCTAGATGATGAATCCCCCATTCAACCCTCTTCTTGGAGGGGTGGGTTTCTCCTGAGATGGTATTTCAAATGAATACTGCATGAATTAGTCAAAATTCCATGTTTCTTTTCCTTTTTGCTTTGTTCACTTTGAGCCCAGAATACCAGGAACTTAAAAATTACAACAGAAGGTGTATTATTTCTGCGTTGGAAGTTTTCATACATCTGGAGTACTTGCGTCCAGTTTGGGGCTTCCCGGTGCAAGAAAGGCACTAACATGGGGCAAGTCCTAATGGAGGGCTACTGAGGTGGTCAGGTGGCTGCACGATACGAGCTATAAGGAAAAACTGAGGAATTAAGCTTGTCCATAAGTGCCATGTGAAGCATTTAATTTGCAATGAAATTTTCCTGTCTTTTATTCTGAAGTTGGCGTGAGGCACACAGGCATACACTTATGAAATATAAATGTTAAAATGAAAGTAGTTGGCGAAGTGTTGATGTATTTCTCTGAGTACTGAATTTTTTTTTCAAAGGAAAGGAAGAAGCTAACATATCTAACTTACGTGTTAGATATGACACAAATGTCCATGCTGATATGTTACTTGTCTGTGTGATAGCTATCAGCATCTGCTTTAAAATGTTCATTAAAATGCATTTATTGCCATTTGTGCACGTAATTGGGACTCTCAAACTTGTTTCTCCTCAGATCAAATAAAGCTCTCAACTTGAAAAAATACGTGCCTTCCTTCACAAGCAGAATTTTATAGCTTTATATTTTTGGAAAATGTGGTTGTATAATGGTATACTGCTAATGATTTCCCTAGTTTTGCTCCTGCTTGCCACTTTGCCTAATGAGTAGCTTCAATTGAAGTGGATGGAGTAGATGGGGAGAGGTTTAATCATGTCATAAATACATTCCATCTCAGTTTTTCAGCTGTCTATACTTTTAGCTTGGCAGGGTTGAAATGGTTGAGATTTAAGAAATCTGCATCTTGCACTGGGAATTAGTTTGTAGCATTTCCTTTTCCTTAGGGATGTTTGTCATCTAGTACCAGCTTAGGGACAGTTTGAGAGAGGAAAATGTAAGAATTAGCAGATGAAAAAAGGAGAGGGGGATTACTGGAGCAGCAAAAATAAAGATCTTCGTTTTTTTTTTTTCTTCTTCTTTTTATGTGTGGGCAGAGTACTCTCAACAACTAAAGGTTCTTTGAGGAGGATTGTGTTCTCAGAAGAAAAAAGTCCATGTTTAGTAGCTCACATCAAGCATTGTATTGCATTAGAGGTCATTTTTGGGGTGGATGAAATAGTCTGTATTTGATATATTAAAAGACACTGGTGGAAAGCCTGAAGTGTTAAGCGTAAGAGGAGATAGTGAAGGAAGAAACAAACAGAAGAGAAATTGAAGTATAGGGTTGAGCAGTCTCAGTATCAAACACTTTTTTTTTTTAATAGATCATATAGGGGAATGTACTAATAAACAGAGTATAAGATCTTAAAATTTTAAGATCTTAAAAAGGCTGCCTCAACTTAAATGTGCAACTGAATTGATAATATGGTTTCCTTAGATTGAGATGAGTTATACAGGAAGAAGAGGAGAGACAACTTATTTTAAATTAATACTCAAGTTTCACTTATAACTAATTAGTGCCTTTGCAAGTGGCTAATTTACTTAAATGTTGACTCAGGAGATCCAAGTCCACTAGAAAAAAAAAAAACAAAAAAAACCAAACCAAACAAAACAAAACAAAACCCAACCCTGATAGTTCTGGCACAGATGGAACTATGTGTTTGTCTTATAAGTTGATACACAAATATTTTGACTTCCTCAAGCTAATTGCAGGGCATTAGATTTATGTATGTAAGTGTTCAAAAATGATCTTTAGGGTTGTAATTTCCAAGTGTTTTTAGAAGAGTCCAGTGAAGGAACCTTTGCTGGTTTCTTTAGTTCTACTGAAGACTAATCATTGGCACAGTTTGAATGCTTCTTTTGCATAGGTTCAGCAGAAATCTCTGCATCCTTACAGTTTGCATTGTTAAACTCTAGAATACAGGCCGCCTTTAGGGACAGTAAGTTGAGCAACTGGAGTAATATGGTATTTTATTTGGTTATTTTTGGTTCTGTGACTTGCTGTATTTTAAAATCTGATACCCTGATCTGTTACTTGTAAAGTTGCAAAAAACACTGGAAATCCAACAGACGCGTGGAGTGGGAAGTCAAATACGTGTGGGTGCTAGGCTTAGAAACTTACTGAAACTCTGCCCTGCCTTGAAGGGCATTCCATGCCTCATTTCTTAAACTTTTTGTTGTTCTCAGTTAGCACAAGTTAGTGATGGAAAATAATTATTTAAACTTGTCTAGGGAAATGTAGCTTCCCCGGGTGGAAAAAAAAAAAAGTATAAAAAGAAGCAGTCATCATTGACTATTCTGATTCTTCAAATGCAGCATGCTGGCAAACACGGAAGCTTTGAAACTGAAATGAGCTCATTTCTTTATTTTTGTAAGGTATCTCAGCCTGTTGCTTACCAGTGACTGATTTGAAGAATGGATTAAATAAAGTTCAAATTTCGGATCAACATGATGCTGTGCAAGGAACTTGCTGTGAGGATCCCTGGGGTTAGCTTTACAGTGGTGCCTTTGTTCTTGGGTCTGCAGGGATCCCCAGGTTATAGTGGCTTTAGGTAGAACGAAGAACTTGCTTGTGCTGAGCTCTTCACAAATAAGGAACTGCTGAAGTTTAGCAAGCACTGATTTCAGTTAATTAATAGCATCATACGGACTTTGTGACATTTTCTTAAGTGAAGTTGTTGTTTGCAGTGACATTAGACAGTCCTTGTTTTGAAGACATTGTTTTGCAACTTTGTAACCCTGAAACCAAAGGATAAGGTTAATTACGAAAAAACATTTCAATATGGTTGTCTAAGGGGATTATGTGTAGCTGTGAATAGGGCATGACATACTTCACTTAATTTTGTTTCTCCTATGATAATTGCAACCATATCCATTTTTAATTGCCAGTTTTGTCAATGAATACTAGACAGTTTTCTCTGTAGCAGCATATGCTCATTGAACCAAATGAGTACAGCTTTTGAATTTCTCCAGTGGGAAGAGCTGCATAGTACCAGGATGTTTCTCTGGTTTATGTACTGCACATAAAATATGATTATTTTTTTTGGTGGATGAAATGTAGACCTAGATAAAGTTGGATTTTGTGGTCCTCCGAAAGTACTATTTAATTATTAGAGGTGACTGGCAAGAAAGGGGTGCTTGAAAGATAATACCTTGGTGTCTGGCAGTGTAGAGATATTGGGGCCGATCGTTACTTTTCGGATACCATAATCTACAAAAAGAACCAAGTGAATACTAAGCAAAAGCAAGTAAGTGGTACTAAACAAAAGGGTAAAAGTCTGCTATGAGAGCTTTGCAGCCACATAAGAGCTCAGTTCACCTGTGACTTGAAGTCACGTTACTTCATCTTGTAAAGTAGGTAAATTTTGTTAAAATACAGGCTTCGAGTATATTTGAGACTGTTTTTCTGAAAGAAAATTGATTTTCCTATTGCTACAGGATCCAACTAATTCAAGCCTGTTTGGCAGAACTCTTTGCCATCTGGATTAATTTGTTCTGTGTCTTGTGTTTTACAGATTGAGATAAAGATGAAGAAGCCAGAGGCTGTAAGATGGGAGAAGCTGGAGGGGCAGGGAGATTCTCCTAAATTAAAGCAATTTACACCAGGTTTGTTCTCTGAACTATTAAGTTTTAAATGGCTTATTTGTATTAAGTTACTTGCAGTTATTAATGATATTTTTTGTGTTAAATATTGTCAGTAAAATCACAGCTTCATGTTTACAATGGAGAGCTTAATAGTCTTGTTTTTACTGCCAAGAATTGACAGAAAAAGTCTGCAGGGTATTACTAAAACTTAAGTATTAAATTTAGTCATAACTTCCATTAATCTGATGGATTGTTAAGGATATACACTCATTAATTTCTCTGGGCTTGTCTGTTTGACTGTTTTGGTCACCGTTTTGCAGTTCTATGCATTGTTACGCCTCTATTGTTGCTTAATAATTAATTATTATTTACTTCAGTATTTCATCTCCCTTGCAAAGTAATACTTTTGCAGTTTTTCAAGATGGATTAACAATTTATCCTTGAGAGAATTTGACTTCCTGGTTTATTGATTTTTGGATATCTTTTGAAATTTAAAATTTAGTTCAAATTTTCCTATAGCTCTAGGCTGCTTGCTGCCTTTTTTTAAATTACTGTCAGCCAACATCATCTTCCTTGTTTTGACTTTAATTATTTGTGTTGCTATTATGCAGCACTATGTTGGATAACTAAATTATGTAACTCTTTACTTAAATGTAAACTTTTGCAGCTGCTGAATGTCATCTCTGGCATTACTGAGTTGCCTTTATTTTTGTCATTTGCATTTTCAGATTCATGTTTTATTTTATCTGATTCATCAGATACACATATACATGTGTGTGTTCCTGCTGCTCTGAAAGTTGTGAGAAAATGCTTAGTTAACTAACACTTCTGTTTTCAGATACCCAGCACTTGTATCCATCATCCTCTCACTATACAAGGAACTGGGACAAACTGGTAGTTGAAATCAAAGAGGAGGAGAAGAATGAAAAGTTAGAAGGGGATGCTGCTTTAAATAAACTCTTCCAGCAAATCTATTCAGATGGTACAGATGAAGTGAAACGTGCCATGAACAAATCGTTTGTAAGTCTTCATTCTTTTTCTCTGAAGAAATGTGTAACTGCACACTGAAACAATTTACTAAGTTTTTGCATGAACCAGGAAGCCTCTGGCTATCAAAACCATGGGCCTATAATGAATAGCAGTGATTCTGTCGGAGGTATTGGTATAACGAGTCTCGCTGAAAGCCATGATGTTGTACGCTAACGAACGTGGCTCTTTAAGTCCCAGGTTTGTGCCTCAGTGAAGCTCGTGCTTTGTCAATAGTCTCTTTGTTTCAATCAGTGTTATCAAAGGAAATACAGGTTTTGGCTCATTCAAAGCTTGAAGAGTTGCCATGAGTGAAAGGATCAAATTACTTTTAATTGTTTTTATCTGGTTCCTTTTATTTGTAGCTCTTAAACAGAAGAACCTGACTGGCCTTTTAAAAGCTTCTAGTCAAGGAAGTAACATACCATTGTGCCCAGTACTGATAAAAATGTTGTTGGGCTGAAGATTCCACTGGAACAGGTTGCCCAGGGAGGTCGTGGATGCCCCATCCCTCGAGGTGTTCAAGGCCAGGCTGGATGGGGCTTTGAGCAACCTGCTCTAGTGGGAGGTGTCCCTGCCCATGGCAGGGGGGTTGGAACTTGATGATTTTTAAGGTCCCTTTCCAACCCAAATGATTCTATGATTGTTGAATGATGGCTTTGTCAGATTTTATTCTATATATATACAGACTTTCTATGTAACCTGCTTCTACGTAAAGCTAAATTCTTCACTTTTCTTCAGAATGCTGTAAGAAATGTGGCTTTTATGTTGACTAAACAAGTTTTCTGTTGTATTGCAGATGGAGTCTGGAGGCACAGTTCTGAGCACCAACTGGTCTGATGTTGGTAAAAGGAAGGTCGAAGTAAATCCTCCTGATGACATGGAATGGAAAAAATTCTAATCCTGTTTTTAATCTTTTACCATCTATGTGTTGCCATAGTCATGTACTGACCACTGTGTGTGGACATAGCATTCTTGGATTCAAAGCACTGAATGTTCTCTTGGAAACAGGAATTGTCTTTGCATTTTGCGTGCTTTAGAAATTCCTTCATCTGCAGATGTTAAAGATATACTCAAGAGTGGAACCCTGTTTTCATCATCTCTGTCTAATTTTTGGAAATTGAGTCAATCACTGTCCAAATTTTCTACCGCCTTTATCAGCTCTGCTCTTTGGAGATGGGGTGATCTCTCATGGGCTGGTCAGGATTTATTGCCTTACGCCCAATTGTTTCTGTTCAATAACTTATTAGATCTTGGCAACTTTGGGTAAAAACACTTTTCAACAACACTGTTAAAATTGTTTGCTCTTTAACTCTGCTAAATAAAAGTGTAAATATAACTTTTTCTATACAGAATCCGCTTCATTTCATTTTTGATTATCTTGTTTTTCAATGAGGGAATCACTTTTAAATGGGGAATCACATGTGTATCCACATCCTTACCTACATTCCTTTAAAAAAAAAAAGTAACTGGCGAGTGTAGGGGCAAAACTTGCGTTCAGTGAAGAGGATGAGATTTCTACTCTTGTGGCAGACACAGAATTTCTACTTATGGAATCCTACGTGGGTGATAGGTTGAAATGCGCTCAGACGTGATGGAAGGGAGAAGGCCGGTTGTGGCTGGAAATTTCTACAGAGAAGTGGGTCTTCTGCCTGCCTTCTATATTCAAAAAAGGAGGGATTTATTGCAAGTGCTTGAAATCAAAGATAGCAAGCAGTTGCTTTAATTCTCTTATTTCAGAATATTGGAAACCGTTTATATTTTAGAAAAGCGCCCATGTCTCCTTCAGTTCAGCTTTTCCATCATGATGAAATTTTAAGTAACAGTATTCGCAGAAAAAGAACTGCAAGAAATAGTCTCTGTGCTTGGATACAAGTCTGCAGGGTCCATAGATGCTCAAAAGCCATCTGGATATCGTCCTGGACACCTGGTTCTAGGTGGCCCTGCTTGAATGGGGGGGTTGGACAAGATGACTTCCAGAGGTCCCTTCCAACCCTCAACCATTCTGTGATTCTGTGAAGGGAATATGAACTTAGAAAGTTGCGGTCCACATGCGGCTGTCTCTTGGGAATTCGGAGAGATACCTGAATACTCTGTGATTCTAGAAAACCCCATGAATTGCAAGTGTTGGCAGCTCCCTGAAAGGTACTTCATTCCTTGTTTAACCATTGGATGCTGCTTTGAGTTTGCTACTTTTCCTTGCCTTCCTAACTACCTAGGCTTTTCCAGATTGTTTGTTCTGTCTGTTTTCTTTGTATTTGGTGTGTTATTTTACTACAGGGAAAATGTGATTAGCTTGGTAAAATTAAATTAGAGGCTATTGGAACAGGTGTTTTAAAAGGACAAGTGAAGTCTGCAGCTGTTACAGTAATAAATGTATGTAAAAGATGATTGAAAACTGAGGAGGAGGAAAGGATGTATTCTGTTCCTCCCGTGGACTAGGAATCTTAAGTTTTGGAGTGATGTTGGGGAAGTGCAGTGGGGTTTTTTTCTCCTAGTATTGTTACTATGTCCGTGCAGTAGATAAATAGCAAGATCTTAAAATCTCACAGGTGTTGAAAAGAGAGCTGGTTTCGGGATGTGTGTCATATCTGCGAACTTCAGAATGTCATACTTGGCAGCTGTAGACTGACTACAGTCTTGACATCGCTGCAGTTTCTTGATGCCCTTTAGATCACGGTTATCCTATGGTGCGACCCTGGGCAGTGATGTCTTTTTGAGTCGCTTTCTTTTTTTTTTCCAGAACAGACTCATGTTTTCCAAAGCTTGAATTTGATGAACCTTCAGAACTGAACGTTACCCTGGGTTTTGAATGCGATGAAGGGAGATGAATTGAATTTAGGAGGGTTTTTGTGTGCGCCTTTACCTCTTTGCTCTTACTGAGCAATGTCTGCTTCTTGGAAGAGTTTCTCCAAAGATATACTTGAGGCGTATTTCAGCGAAGGTTTGTTAGCTTCAGTGGGGAATTTCTTGCCCTTCAGAGAGTTCTGAGTTGCTAGTATCTAGAGCATTTGCCATCCATATGGGATGCTAACATTGAAGTTGGCTTGATTTGGAACAGGGACTGGAACTGGGTTCTCCTGGGTAAGTGCTTTGCTGCTTTTTATTTATGCTCTGAAAGGGATTTCTTCCTTTCTGATGTAGAAAGAAGAGAAATGTGAGTGCTTCACTTTGTCACAAAATTGGGTTCTTGTCTGGCGGCCAGCCCTGCTTTATAAATGTCATTCAGAGCACTTAGCAGCTCTTACCAAAGACTTGCTGTGGGAAAAGTCTAGATAAAAATCTCTTAAATAGAAATGGAAAAGTAATTTGAGGATGTTTCTGCCGATCAGGTTGTTCTTACTTACTGAAGAGAACACAGTAGGGGTTCCTCTGGCTACTTTCACTTACAGAAGAACCACGGGAATATTTCGTCAGATTAAGCACAGTGTATTCTTGCATTAAGTGGGTACCATTTCACTGCTTCAGGATTCGATTCATTTGCTTAAGGCAAAAAATAAGATGAAGTGCGTTGCTGCTTATGTACTCTTGAGGCATATGTAATGCGAATGTAATGCTTTAGCTTCGGGCTAAAACTTGCAGCAATCGAGTGGTGGACCTCCCTGTCCATCTCTATCCTGCGACCCAAGTTGTCAGGTCTAAAAGTAATTCCAGTGTGTTTCTGAGCACTGACAGATAATCTATGCGTGTTCCACCTTAGAATTTAGGTGAACCAGTAATGGACAGCCTTTGTTGTCTTACAAGGGGGTGGAATTGGGGGGGAGGTTGGGGACCGAGTTGGTTTGTTGTTTTTTTCTGGTGGGAAGGGATTGGATTAAAGCAGTAGGCAATATTTCCCCATATATATATTTCTTCCTATATATATAAAGTTGGTGTGAAGGTGCTTGTGAGCAGTATGTGTTTTGTTCTGGCAAAACACAGGCACGGAATGGTTCCAGAAGCCATAGGTGAAGAGAAAAGCTAGCAGGGAGCTTGGAGGTTGAACAGAGGTGGTGAAGGCTACCAGCAACAAAGGGAATTTCCTTCGGGATTAGAGAGGATAAGTGGAATTTGTTGCAGGACCGGCGATGAGTTGGCTGGAGGCAGGGAACTGCCTACGAGGACAGGGGTTGATGTTTTAATTGTGTTGAAACTTCTCTTGAGAGTTGGTTTTGGTTTTGTCTTTTTTTTTTTTTTTTTTTTTCCCAATCCACCTGGTCATCTGTAGATAGAACTGTCTACAAGACCCAGACGGTTTTCACCTCAGTGGTATGATTTGTAGTCTTGTTGCAGATATGGGAACGGGACAGCAACAGGGAATAGTAGCTTTCCCATTTGATATCACCGATGGGATTACTCTCTGCTACTGTTTTGGGGGTTGTAGAAAATGGCTGTCCGTTGTAGCTTAGGGTCTGCCTTGCTGCCCTTCGGTATACGTGCAGTGTTTGTAAAAGATCAGTTGAGCCTCTCAGCAGCAGGAGATGACGGTGCTGCTGGTTCATTCTGACTTCTGCCTTTTCTGAGCAGAGATTGTGTTCCACCCCGATGTGCCAATCAACGGTCTGTTCTTTGCCAACTGTACTTTTATGCTTCTGTACATCTTTCCCACTGCACGGAACAGGTGATCAGTGTGTTCTCCACTGAAACTTTCTTGGAATTTATTCATGCTGCAGCAGGGGTGAAGCGTTACGTGGAAGGTAGAAGACAGATCTACCCCCTTTCATGCCCCCCAGCTGCATCTCACTTTCTCAGCGTAGATAAAAGTGGAGGATGATTCCCATATCAAAAGGACAAAAGAGAGAGAATGGGGTTCATTCCTTGTTGGGGGGGGGAGGGGAGGGGGAGAAAGGGGGCTGTAGGTGCAGAAGAGAAACTCCTCCTGCCTTCCCATCACTGGCTTTCTAACTCTATGGCTTTGTGGGCTGTTTTCCTTCTCTTTTCCACCAGCCTCTATTTATCCCCTTTTTCTGCTTTCATCTGCTCTGCTGTCCTAATCCTCCTAGTAAGCATCACATGGGTAATTAAGTTTAAGGACAGTAGTAGAATTATGGTGCTTTAACATCTGCCCCACCTGTGTTTGGGAGACACTGTTGGTGACAAGCCCATTCCTCTTTCTTCCCTCCTCCCCTAAATTGTGGCCAAAGGAAGGTTTTAAACTCATTTTTGCTAGCATGGGGTTGGATTTCGGGAACGTCCCTTCTCCCCGCCCCCGCCAAATGCAGACATGTTGTAACCTCTAGTGTGCAAGGTATCGTATTGGTGGTGGTGGAAAACTTGTCTTTAAGGAAAACTTGTCTGAAGTAGTAAACGCTGTACAGGAGTGAGTGGGATGGCTGCAGAGGCTGGAACTGTAGGCTGAGCCACCACTCCAGGGAATATTGCCACATCTTTCCATGCCGTTGGATCATGATATATTATCACTCCTATGTCTCCTCGTAACGTTTCTTTCAAAATTGGATGTTGCGCTTCAATAAGATTTTTCAACCTTGCTGCGGCAAGAGATTTTTTTTTTCTCCTTCTTCTTCTTCTTTGGATGCAATATGTAGGTAAATAGAAATTTGCTTGCTTGAAGCGTGAGTTGAGGATGGCATATTGTCGCATTTCTTTTGGGAATGGATAAATTTTTTTTGTGCCCTCTGTGTTGTACTTCAGGCAATATTGTAGTTCCAGCAAATTTACTAGTCACAGACCGTGTCAGTCGTGTGTCTGCTTCTCGTACGATCACCGGGGCTTTCTGGGCAGAAGAGTTCTCAAGACCTGCACGCTGTGTTGTGACAGTTTAACACATTCCACAAGTAGGATGCTTTTTTTTTTTTTTTTTTACTACTTAGGTGCTTTGTGGCTGCCTATAGAAGAAAAACAACTGATACAAACTTTTGTTTAGGAAAGGTTAATTTTGTTAAGAACGTGTAGACACGGAAACCACCTCCACAATTGTGTTTTTAGCATCTTCTGAAGACTTTGGTGGGTGTTTTTTTTTATTTTTTACAGGGGAGGATGCGGGGAGAAACAAATCATGGTTTGCCTCATGATGGCCTTAGATGCAAAAGCCAGCAACAGTCGAGTTCAGATATATATATATATATAGAGAGAGAGAGAGAGAGAGATATGCAGTCACGTTTCCTCCTCTTTGCCTTCTGTGTTTCACTTCCTGACCCCCTTGTTTCCCTCCCCAGCCAGTTCTGGAACACATACAGAAAGGTACCGTTACACTTTCTACATAAAAAAAAAAAAAAAAAAAATAGCACAGAAGGCGACTGCCGTTTTTTAATTTATTTTTTTAATCTGCAGTAAAAAAAAAAAAAAAAAAAACACACACAAAACCAAAAACAAATCAAAAGGAAACCCAACTTTTCTAAGCAAGAATGATGTACTTCTAAAACAACGTAATGATCAAGGTCATTTTCACTTTAAAAAGAAGAAAGTCAAATTTAACAGGCCTTGAAATCCCGCTTTAAGAAGTTTTTAATTTAAATATTTCAAAGCAAGTCTGTTCTTCAGATTAAGGGAAGGTGAAGCTTATATTCAGAAAAACACTACAGTAGAGCAAAATACTGAATTCTATTCTCATCTTATTTAACACTTTGCTTTTTAGATATGCAGTTTAGCATTCCACATGAGGTTGTCTTTATTTTCTTTAAGCCACGATTATGTCAAGTTAATTCCTCTTTTCTGTGTGTCACGCAGTGTTAATAACATTACAAGGCTTGCAACGTCTCAAGAGGTGTTTAGTCGTGAAAATGAATGCTCCAGAAAAATGAACTTTAAGAAAAATTGGACCATTCTGTGTTTGAAGCTTGTGTAGATGGCTCCATAAACTCCATGGTGGAGATCAAGATGTATGGTACCGATGAAGGCAGTGCGATACTCTGCGCTTTGTTTTCCAAGGCTAGAAACCCTAAGTCATTCCCTCTTTGTGTTTCAGCTTAGTACCTTCCTTAGAGATTTAATATGTAATAGGATCCATCCCAGTAATTACAGAGTTTTGTAAGTAAGCAAAAAAAGGGTGAGGTTATAAACCTTTTTTTTTTTTTTTTCCTCCCCCCTCTTTCTGTTTTTTCCCCTCCTTACTGGTAAGCAGTTCCTCTGCAGGGAAGGGAGGTTGGCTTCAGCGAAGCTGAAGGAGCTAGAATGGGTGGCTGCAGTCCATGTGGAATAACGAGGGGTTGTAATCTCGTGTCAAAAGTGTCTAGTTCAAGGGTTTATAAATACGGCGGCTGTTGTAGATTCTGAAGGGTCTTGAGACTCTTTGGTCTGCAACTGCCTGCCAATACTTTTGCCGTAGTAGCCGGGGAGCAGATACTTGTTAGACACTACGGCGGTGTCGTGGATACAAGATTCTTGGTGCTGGGGTTTCTTTGATGCTGGGATGTGCCAAGGGGTTCGAGTCTGCGGCCACGCACATCCCCCTTCCGCAGCCCCCTTTCTCCTGCCGTTTTGTTTCCGATTCAGCACAATACACGCTTTTCCCGTGTCCCCTGGAGCAGCTTTGTGGGAAAGGTATGCTGTAATTGGTTTATAACCATTCATAATGACCTGGCAACTCGGTATGAATAGCAACGGGGAGCAACTTAACTTGTGATTTATTTAAGCGAGCTACATGGATGAAAGGTACTCCCAAGCGTACAAGTTGAGCTAGTTGCCTAATTGGACGTAAATTTTCACATCTAGCTTGGAAAGAGAGGAGTTTGTTACGAAAGGCTGAGTTTGGATTTACGAGCAAGCTTCTGGACTGCTAAACCAGTTTGTGAGCAAAGTTTTCATATTGTCTTTTTTTGGGGGGGGACGACACGACACACGACGTCTTAGGTTTCGAATTCAGTAAGTGCTAGTACACCCTTGTCACTTGTAAAACTAATGGAATATTAACTTAAAATTTTTGTTTTCAGTTAGAATATCTGACTTTCGGTGCAGTAACGCACACTTTGGATTTTCTTAATTATTTTTTTATTTTTTCAAAGCCAGGATTGGCACTGCTGCTTTGGCTGTAGTCTGTTACCAGTTTGTCGTCGTTGCAATTCCCGTTTGTTTTGTCAGGGATCCGGGATGCTTTTTTTTTTTTTTTTTTCCTCCCCCCTCACCCTCTCAGACGACCCCCATGATGCGAGCGACCCACCAGCTGCAGGGCATGATGATGCGGCAGGCGGTGCGACAGCCCTGGTAGTTGTAAGGCCACGGGTGGTAGCCCATGAGGGGCTCGCAGATCCTCTGGCACTGCGTGTAACTCCGCCTGCATTCGATGCAGCACACGCCCAGGTGGTCCAGCATGGGGTCAAAAGCCATCCCCTCGCCTTCCAGTTGCTGAAAATGTGAAACGGTAAATGTCATTGTGAGTGGTGTCCCTCAGGGCTCGGGATTGGGGCTGGTTGTCTTTCACATCTTTATCAATGATCTGGATGTGGGGATCAAGCACACCCTCAGTAAATTTGCAGATGACACCCAAGTTGGGTGGGAGTGTTGGTCTGCTGGAGGGTAGAGAGGCTTTGCAGAGGGACCTGGACAGGCTGGCTGGCTGGCTGGATGGATGGGCTGAGACCAATGGCATGAGGTTCAATAAGGCCAATGCCAAGTCCTGCACTTGGGCCACAACAACCCCAGGCAGCGCTACAGGCTTGGGGAAGAATGGCTAGAGAGCTGCCTGGCAGAAAAGGACCTGGGGGTGTTGGTCGACTGTCGGCTGAACATGAGTCAGCAGTGTGCCCAGGTGGCCAAAAAGGCCAACAACATCCTGGCCTGTATCAGGAACAGTGTGGTGAATAGGACCCAAGAAGTGATTGTCCCTGTGTACTTGGCACTGGTGAGACCCCACCTCGAGTACTGGGTCCAGTTTTGGGCCCCTTACCACAAGAAAGACACTGAGGTGTTGGAGCGGGTCCAGAGAAGGGCAACCAGAAGCTGGTGAGAGGTCTGGAGAATAAGTCTTATGAGGAGAAGCTGAGGGAGCTGGGGTTGCTCAATCTGGAGAAGAAGAGACTGAGGGGAGACCTTATCGCTCTCTACAACTCCCTGAAAGGAGGCTGTAGAGAGATGGGGGTCGGTCTCTTCTCCCAAGTCACAGGCGACAGGACAAGAGGAAACAGCCTCAAGTTGCACCAGGGGAGGTTCAGATTGGATAGTAGGAAAAATTTTCACACTGAAAGGGTGTTTGAGCATTGGAATGGGCTGCCCAGGGAAGTGGTTGAGGCACCATCCCTGGAGGTGTTTAGTGACGTGGTTTAGTGATGTTTTTTTATCAGAGTGAGGTTGATGGTTGGACTAGATGATCTTAAAAGTCCTTTCCAACCGAGACAATTCTATGATTCTATCCCAAGTCTATATGCATACTATATATATAATGCAGACTATACCCATGTTCCTGTTAACCCCACAAAGGATAAAAACTGAAATTTTATTCCTGTTGAAGTTAACACAACTCCCACTAACTGACCCGTGAATCTTGCTTTATTTTTCTTTTTCTCTTTTTGTCTTGCTCAGTTTGGTAGAAGTGTAGAATTGGTGCAGTCACCCATGTGAAATGGAGGGAAACAACAGGGAGCAGTAACTTCATTATTTTTCTTCTACAGTCTTTGCAAAAGATCCAGAAGCAGTAAACTCCCAATAAATACTAGCGATGGAAAAGATGTCAAGACGGTTGTCTGGGTCTTTTATGTAGGTGACAATGTCTGAAGCGTATGCTGTGGTTTTAATGTTTTGTTTAAAATTTTGTATTTTAATGCTTTAATACTGCATTCCCAGGAAATTATTCAGTAAGCTATTGCCCTGAAGTTTTCTGAGTATTACTCCCTTGTCTTTCAGTCTGCTTTTTTTTCTCTCTGCCCCCCCACCCCCACCCACCCCCGGCCACACAGGTGCATTGTGGAACAGTGAGAATTTTGCTTGTTCTGTGTCTGACAGTAAGGAGTTCCATGGAGCCAGGCACACACAAAATATGTGAAAGGAAGCTCTTGCTGCTGCCTTCACCCTTCCCAAATTCCTTTTCTCCCTTCTGGGAGAAAAAAGTAATCTGGACGTTCTGCTTTCGGAAACTCAGTTGTTCTTTTCCCATTGGTGTTACTTCAAGACAAGCAGCACCGAAGAGCAAGTGCTGGACCAACGCTCAGCTTTTTTACCTGAGTGGTTTTCATGCAGAAAACTAAGCAGCATGGCAAAAAGGTGAGGCACAGAAAGGTGCCATGTCTTCTATTGTACAGGACAAGTGCAGGGACAAGTGCTTGTGCAGGGACACCAGTGACAGCTGGGTGTCATTTGCCAACCCCCACCGAGAGCAGGGAATGGTGTGTTTCCTTGGGCAGAACTCATCATCCTTGAATTCAGTGATCTGCAGTGTGACCTCCTACACCTGCACTCATGATCCTGACTCCACTGGGAGAAATAGTTCTAGGGGGAATTCATTTTCATCCTATGTGGTCCTTCTGAATTGAATGAATCTGCCTCCTGAGACCCCACCTGGAGTACTGTGTCCAGTTTTGGAGTCCTCAAGACAGGAAGGACATGGATCTGTTGGAACAGGTCCAGCGGAGGGCCACAAAGATGATCAGAGGGATGGAGCACCTCTGCTATGAAGACAGTCTGAGAGAGCTGGGGTTGTTCAGCCTGGAGAAGAGAAGGCTCCGGGGAGACCTTATAACAGCCTATCAATATCTGAA
>JAOQGH010000001.1:173547651-173571621 GCA_025769975.1 Gallinago jamesoni | reverse complement strand
TCCCTGCCCATGGCAGGGGGGTTGGAACTCGATGATCTTTAAGGTCCCTTCCAACCTAAACCATTCTATGATTCTATTTGAGGACAAATTGTGTTTCTACCTAATGGACTCTTTATGTTGTTAGCATGTGATGAGGATTAGTTGCAGTCTGAGCAAGAGCAGCAGGTTTATTCCCAGCTGGTGCTATCCCTGTTGGATCTCTCTAGAGCTGCTTCTGTATGGACCTGAATCCTGAAAAGCCACTGGGCACCAATCTTGCCACCTCAAGCACTTGTGCTTGTTGCAGACTGAGGTCTAACGAAGACTGGATTGAGGGAGAGAGAAGAGGACTGGGGGAAACCTTTTTTAAACTTCTTATAAGGTGTTTTACAAGTCCCTTCGGGAGAAAAGCTGGACAGCCAAAGACTGTGCAGATCAAAGAAAGACAAACAAAACCCACGTCACCAGTTTTTACCTGTCTACAACAATCTTGGGCTCTGAAAGATTACAAATGCAAATACTTACATTATAGGGGTTGTCTGGATTAAGCGTTTCATCGGTTTCTTGTCCCATTGGCCCTGTTTCATTAGACGGATGCCCAAGCTCTTCAGTCAGCTGTGTGGTGGGCGATCTGGTGTTTACTTCTTCCACAGCAGCTCCCAAGTCTTCCGTGTCAAAGTTTGATTCTGATTGGCGTTTGTTTCTCTTCATTTCTCTCCTTTGGTTATCTGAGGAAACAATCACAGGAGGATAATCTCGTCTTCAGCACACCCTTGTATTTGTCCACACGCTATTTAAGGTGTTGGTGATTTCTTTCAGTATTTTTAAAAAGGGGAGGGGGGCAGAGGGGGAGGCAAAGCTGTGTGATGGCAACCTTGATGAGCATCCCCGTGGGAGCTGTTTGCCTTGTGGTGTTGTATCTGCAGCCAATGTCAGCCCAAAAGGGCAAGAGATTTTTATTTTTGGAGATTTGGTTGTTTGGGTTGTGTTTGTTTTTTTTTTTTTTTTTTTTACCCACCCTGTGGTCACTGATGTTAACTTGGCAGCAGTTGCCAGCACTAGCAAGACTGGTCATATGCATCTGTTTTGGGTTTTTTTTTTTTTAAGGTGCTTTGATGACAGGCTGGTGCCCTGCTCCCAAGGGCAGCTGGTGAAACTAGGGGAAACAGCTTCTGGACAGCTTTGATACTGTTTTTTGCCCAGTGGGATATAAAATGACAAAAAAAAGCTGAGAACGTGGGCAGTTTGGATCAACAGGCTGTCTAAAATGTGGTGGGTTTTTTTTCCTTTTCTCCCCCCCCCTTTTTAGTGTTCCAATATTAACTGGACCATGGAGGAGTTAAATCTTTTCAAGCTTTCTCTTCTTCTCCCACGCCTGGAAGAAATTACCTGGAGGAGTTGCCTCCTCCCTGGTGACCCCTGAACACCTTTTGCTGAACTTGGCTGTGGGTGGTGGAAGTACTTCGGTCCTGCCACTGGCCCCAGGACCTCATAAGTTCATCTGCCAGTTGCCTACCTAAAGCATCTCATCCTTCTGCCCCACTGAAATCCTCTGGAGAAGCGGGGTAGGAAACAGGACAGGCTGCAGTCCCAGATCAGGAGCTTGATATTCCTCAACTTTTGGCCAGGTGTAATGTTCCTGCTACATGGTGTCAGCTGCCTAAACGTTTTGGGGGCTAGTTTAAGCCGTTGTCTTCTCCTTCTGTAGAAGGAGGCTGACGTCTCGGGGGATGTTTCATCTCATAGTAAGTCACCGATGCAGGCTACACAAATTGTCTCAGGAAATAAAAATGTGGAAAATGTCTAGGAAGTGTAGATAAACTCCAAATTTGCAATCTTAGCACCAACCCTCAAGGGCTTGGGAAGACAGGCTGGGCAAGGGAGGAAAGGATCCTGGTTTACCTGGGTATGCAGTTCTCGGTGGCAAACCTGCTTTGGGGAAGGTTAGATGAAGGGAGGGATAACACACTTTTCAAATAAAAGAAGTGTTACCTTTGGGATATGTTGGTCTCAGCCAGAAAATTGGAAGATCCCCGCAAAGCTCTAAAATTTTGGGGCTTAGGAAACTGTTATGCTTGATAGGCTGGTCTGCAGCCACCCAGATAAGGGAGTTTTCGTCGAATCTCACAGGCATGATTTCATCTTCCTGCAAATAGAAGAGCACAAATCCTTTGCTAGCTCAGTGAACAGTCGTGTGCCTCCTTCCCTGCTAATTCCTGAGCACCAAGCTGTATAATCAGCTGCTGCAGCTAATACCCAGCCTCTTCCTAGTTCACCAGGGTGAACCGATTGCACCGAGCCAAAGCCCCAGTAAAGGTTGCCACCACTGAAAGGAATGGCAAAGCTACCGTCAGTTTGGCTGGGGCTGAAATTTCACCCGTCTCTGTCTTGGAAGGCTTTTGCCCCATGTACAAGGATGAGGTGTTGGGAGATCTTTCAGCCTGGAGCGCCAGATCTTCAAGCGGTAGAAGCCCTGAAGATTTACCACTTTTGGCAGAGCAGCGATGAAATACGCCAGCCAAAATCAAGACCTTCATCTTTTATCATGCCCCATTCTCATTTGATGTACTCCCAAGAGATAACTGTATTTACAGTAGGGGGGGGAATAAAAAAAAAAGTCTTGTTCAAAAGCTTTGGAGAGGATTATAGCTTGAGAACTGCTCCAGCTTCCAGTTTTAAGGCAACATGATCGTTCTGATTAAAGGTCTCGTTTGGTGAAAGCAATTCAATTGACCAAAAGCTTGAAGTGCGAGTTAAAGGAGCCTGCCTTTTTGAAGTGTACCCTGCAGGTTTTTGGTTCATATCTTCAAAGTAATGTAGGAAAATGCCAGTGATTGATTCTTTAAAGTTGTTAGTTCAAAGTATTATTTTACATAAAATGTGTAAGTATTTTATAGCAACAGTGAAATATTAAAAGAAAACCAACTTGTGAATCATGAAAACCAGTATGATTTCAAAGTTAAAATTCTAAATTGCTTCCATAAAAGTCATCAAAACTTGTTATATAACTGACTAGATCAATTTATTCCTTCAAGTTGCTGTTCCTTTAATGTGTTTATTGATTTCTTTTGTAGGCCTCAAGTCATTTGAGTTCACTATCCAATCTGTCTAGTGAGAAGTGCTCTTTATTTATATTCTCCCACTTAAGCTTTTATCAGCATCAGAAATATCTGAATCTAATTTTCAGGAATAAAAATATCCTTTGTTTCTGTTGGAGGCAATCCTGACTTGCGAGCAGGCGGAGCTCGGGCAACTCTAGAAGCTTATTTTAATCGACCGCTTTTATAGGCGGTATTGGTTATGATACATGTTGTGAGAAAATATACTTTCTCCCAAATACATGTGTATCAGGGAGGGGGCTTGCTCTAGAGAAAGAAATACTACTTTGCCATTCCCGTCGTGCATCGAAGCTGGAAAGTTGAGAAACAGGGAAAGGTTCCTATCCCAATGGCAGCATTAGGTCGGCTGCTTGGCTCGGCCTTGGTGCGAACCATGTGTTGCAGGGGCTGTGTAGCTGATGCATCCTTGGAGATGGAAATAGGTATTCTCTAGCCAGGTGGGAGATTAGAAATAACTTTTTGACTATTTTAGGATGTTGTCTTCAGGATTATGACTTCTGTTCTCACAAAAAGATGAAAAATTAAAACTTTGACTTTAGGCGATAGCGCTACCGAAGTCAAGAAGCCCAGCCTGCCTTTAAAATAAGGCAAGGCAGGAAAGATCTATCTCCCTGCCTGGAATCGGGGCAAGATTTCTTCCCCATCATGGGGAAAATCTCACCAGCTTCAGGGGCCTTTGTAACATTGCTGTTGCCTTGCTGATTGGATTGAGATATGCCTTTTTCTTACTCAGTAATCACAGCAGCATTGCAGGCAGGTGCAGCCTTAATGATGCCTCTCTCCCAACTAATTGTATCTCCTCTTATTTTCTCTGGAGAGGAGTGAACTCAGGGAAAGGGTTTGTGGATCTCTTGTGATCTCCTGCTGGACACTGAGCGCCCACCAGTGTCCAGGGTCAGCCATACTCAAGTCACCAGAGCCACTCCAGAGCAATGGGTCTGGGCGTCTGAGCTCTGGGAAACTCAGGCTTTGCACACCTGAAGTGAAAGGCTTTTTTTTACAGTTATGAGGTAAAGAGAGGTTTTGGCAGTATCTGGGTGAGAACTGCAGCATTTGTGGTGGTTGTGATGCAGATTCTATGAGATTTAGTCAACACATTGTCCTAAAATGAAGTCTGATGCCCTTTAAGAAGGCAAATTATTAATTTTTTAAACTATTATTTCTTCTGAGTTAGCTGAATTTTTGCAACAATGTTTTCCACAGTTCCCCTTTATTGACTATTTCAGAGGAATTGGGTGGTGGATCCCTGCTTCTGCACAAGAGTGTTGCTAGAAATCTCCTGGGATCTACCACTGTCCCTCTTTGCATTGACTAAAGCAGCAGCTTCCTCCATGCTTTCCCTTCCAGCCTTGTGCACAGCCTGACCCCAGGCAGATGTGCTTGTCATTGAGGTCTCTGGTGGATCTGCTAGACACTGGTTGCCCCACTCCCCAGACACCTTCCATGCCCCTGGATGCAGAGCAATGAGTGCATCTCTGGCACCAATCTTGCTTTTCTTACCTTTTGGGGACCTCTTGCAATCGGTCAATGAACCCTCAGCTCTTCACTGATGACTTCTCATTGCAGGGGTTTTGGACTAGATGGCTTTAAAGGTCCCTTCCAACCCAAACCATTCTATGTTGACCAGAGAAGTTGTGGATGCCCCATCCCTGGAAGTGTTCAAGACCAGGTTGGATGGGGCTTTGAGCAACCTGCTCTAGTGGGAGGTGTCCCTGCCCATGGCAGGGGGGTTGGAACTAGATGATCTTTAAGGTCCCTTCCAACCTAAACCATTCTATGACTTCAGTGGTTTCCGTATGTCACTTTTATATATATATATATATATATATATATATATATATTCAAATACTCCTTTAAGTACCTCTCCATACAGAGATTTGGGGTTTTTTTTAAAAATAAATAAATTGCCCCTTACCAGCTCAGAGGAGAGGCTCGCTTTAGTCATGGCATCAACTTCAGGGACGTGAGCTTTTGGCTGAGCTTTGATGTAACACTTTTCTCCTTCAGCAAAACGGATTCCAGTTATGCCCTGCAAAAGCAGAAGGCGGGGGGTTGTGCAGAGCCCTCCAGCTCCCCACCGCCCCCAAGAAAGCGCTTCAAGTTGCCACTGGATTTTCAGCCTGAAGGTTAAATCTTATTTAAAACCAGAGGCCGCGAACCCCTCTTCCCTCATGGTTTTCGCTCTAGGGTTTGGGTTAAATGGGTCTAGAAGTTTTTGACTCGGTTCCTGAAGGCTTGTGGGTGTTTTATGTAAGTACCTCCACGCCGGCTGTAGGCTACTTGAAGGAGCTCCGTGAAGGAATTAGTTGACATGATTTGAACTGTAACTTAGCACCCAACGTAGGCAGCCTCCCAATTTGTGTCAGCTGGCGGTGTGGTACCTTTATGACACAGACTTAACCAAAATGTGGGGGCAGCTGGGTCCAATTTATACACATAAGTGGCTGTGACAGCAAAGCTCGTGACAGGGAATTCGGTGCAGAAATCTCATGTGTGGGACTTCCTTCGTCTGGCTTCTGAGGGTGAAACACAGTTGCCTAAACCAGGGATGCCTAGTTTTAAGCAAGAGGAAGGGGGTATCTCAGCAGCTCCAGGGGGCTGCAACGTCTCCTGCCAGTCCAGAGTTGGGTCTGTCACAGCACTATGCTGTGGTACCAACACTTGGGCAGGGGAATCTTGCCTGTAGTTTCCGTGTTTCTGCTGTAGGTTTTGGGGTACCTGTAGAAGAGCTCTCCTTTATGTTGTGAATTCAGGTATTTTCTTGTAGGTAGCAAAATCTGCATGTTTTTCATAGGGTTGCATGAACGACATTCGACTACCTAAATATGAACACCTAGCACCATTTGAGAGATGCTGGATTCCTGCCCAGCCTTGAGCTGCTGGGCTAAGGGGGCACGGGTGTCATTACAGCCCCTCTCATCTGCCTGGTATGGGCACCATAGATACTGTAGGCATCTAATGGGGCTTGAGATGAACAGTACTGAGGCACCTGAGCCTCATCCTGTGTGCCTGCAAAATCCTGTACAGCTGGAGAGATGTTCATCAAGCCCAAACGACTAATTCTAAAGTGGCAAGGGAGGGGATGGCAGTGCAGGGATGAGCGCACAGGGGAATGAGACTTCGTGGTGCACCGAGCGTGCGAGGAGCATCCTAATATTGCCAGATCCAAGTCTTCACCGGCCGTGCAATCCTTGGAGCGGTGCCAGTCAATCCAAAGCTGCTAATGTAAATGCCCTGGCTGCTGGAAATGCTTCTCTTCCATTTCTTTCTCCTTTATGTACGTTCTTGGCTCAAAACCTGACTGGCATCATCCCTGCGCTCTGGCTGAGCCGGTCCCCTGCCCGCTGGAGGCGACGTCAATTCAGCATCTCTCCAGTGGGCTGGTGCTTTTGTGCAGATGTGGAATGGTGAAGGCAAATGAGGAGACCTCGTTGTGGGTGCCCTTTATTTGGCTGCTAATATAATGTTGCCATGGTGATGTTAACGAGAGTTTCACGAAGGCTGAGCTGCAGCTGTCAGGAAAGTCGGGGTCCTGGGTCTCCTGGAGTCAATTTGTTTGTACTTGCTGAGAAGGCAAGGAGCTGAATTTCCTCACCTGTCTGGGTTCAGCAAGTGGAAAGGGGCTGCTCCAGAAGGCCCGGGCAAGTCTTTCCGACAGCAGCATCGTTATTTTAAGTGCTGCCTTGGCTTACAGAGGACTTGCCTCTGAAGTTGAGTGTTTCACACCCGAGAAGGTTAATTGCAGGATCCTGGGCCCTGCAAGCAGGTTTCTGCAACATCGCATGGATGTGCCTTTAGCAGCTTGGAGGTGGTGCAGCTCGGTGAGCTGTTCTGTCTGAGTGGCTGAGCCCTGCTGAGGCTGGGCATCTGTTAGCCTGAGCTCTGTCTGCCGCAGCCAAGCCCCTGGGCTACCCCCGTGCATTTGCTGCCAGCCCAACAGGGTGCATTTGGTGCACGGATGCACAGGCTGTGCCGCCACCCTCTCCCCTGGGGAGGAACCCCGGCCAAGCTGTGGAGAGCAGCTCTCACCCATGATCTCAGGGCAGAGCGTGATGATGGGGTCCAATGCTGTGTGGTTGGTCTCTCCTGGCATCTACCTGGCTTACTGTGTTGACCCCGTGCTCCTAAAATGGGGATATTTTGGGAATGAGTGTGTGGGTTTTTTTTGGTTCAAGTCATACGAAATCATGCAGGGGCTGTGTCACAGCCTCCTGGAACGTTTTTCTAGCAAGACCCCAAAGAGTACATGTTGCAGCTCCGTTCAATGGTTTGAAAATGCAAAGTGCTGCAAGGAGCCAAACCTGGTGCAGCCTAATCCATACCACTTCCCCTAGTGTGACCTAGCATCACCCTGTCCCCAGAAGGCACTTAGACTTTGTTTTGGAGAAAACTACCTGTCTTGCTGTGAAAGCAAGCCATGAGAGTGTGGATACTTGTAGTTCCAGCCAGTTGGGGGTTGGAGCCTGAGACCCCCTGGGGCAGAGAGGGCATGGCAGGGCAGGGTATCCTTAGAGTCCAGCGGTGGAACATGAAGGCCACAGGTGGTGCTACTTACAATCTGAAAATCATGAACTTCAACAGCCTCTTCACTCCCACTTCCCGTTTTGAATGTCTCTAAGTTGTTTCCAGCATCTATTTCCATCGATCCGTCTTGTACTTTTCCATTAATACTCATAGTATAGTGAACATTGTACACCTGAAATCGATAAAGGAGCAGTAGCACATGTCAGCAATTGCTTATTGCCTTCCTCCTACACTAGGCGATGGGTCAATATGACTGTCATAACCCTGTTTATCTCCTAACTTTTATTTCTGTAGGCATTTGATAACTCTCCAGCAACCACCCCCACCCCACTGCAACACTTTGCTGTCGTGCCAGGCCAGCAGTGGCACAGGTTGCCCAGGGACGCTGTGCAGTCTCCATCCTTGAAAGCCTTCAAGGCCCGACTGGATAAAGCCCTGAGTAACCAGCTCTGACCCCACAGCTGCCCCTGCTCTGAGCAACAGGTAGGACTAGGGACCTCTTGAGGTTCCACCTCCAGGGACCACTCACAGTTTTACTTCAAAAAAAATGTGGGGCGAGTCCACATCCAGGCTTACTCTGATGAAAAAAAATGTCTTCTAGTTCATATTTTAGGAATCACTTCTTATGCTGGCATGATTCCCAAAGGGAGAATAGGAGCGAGCACCCTACTCTGAAGGAGGCCAACCCCTATTTATCTCTTAGGATGTTCTGCTGAGGTGCAGGAAAACAGGTTCCTCTTGAATATGAACATGCTTCCTAGCTTGTAATGGATGTGAACTTTGTTTAAATTGGATGTGAAGTTGTATAGACCCGTATTTTCCTTGTCAGCGTATTTGCTCTTATCCTATTTTCAATGAGGAAAGCTGCAGCGTGGTTTGTATTTGCTGAAGGACCACAATCTGTGGAGGAGTTTTGCGATTCTCTTGTGCAGCTCTGCTGAAAGTGCTGCACAAGCAGTTTACTTTTGGTCTTAAAAAAGCCTTACAGCATTTTAATGAAAAATTTACACTGACAGCTAGAGACAAATTTCTTCTTCTCTCACCTTCAATCAGGAAAGTCTAAGGTGCTAAAGATTTATGGTTTCTCAGCTCTCTAGATTCAGCCTCATGTTCTTGGCTGTCTAGGACTCCTGATGAACGTGGTCCATAAAACTGGACCAGTGTACATGGTCTCCCCTGCTAGGGGCTGAGCTAGAGTTGAGACTTTGTCACCCTTGTTATTTATGGGAGAATTTAAAGGTTTAAAATAAAAATACCTTTTTTTTTTTTTTAATGAATGACCCTAAATATAATTTCTACAGTTGCTTCCTAAACATTTGTAAGTCAAGTGTAGCTTTCTGAGTTTGAAAGCAGCTTGGAAAATTAACTTGGAAAATAAGCTTTCCCAGTGTCTTCACTTGGAGATCAACTTTGAAGCTTAATGACAGCAATGAATGTGACACATTTTGCAAAGCAGAATTTCGATGACAGGAGCAATTTAAAAAAAAAAAAAAAAAGAAAAAAAAAGTAAAACTTTGTCCTGCATTCCACAAATGCACCCACCCAGTCAGAGCTGAATATGCTGCACTCCCTCCCTGCCTACCTCCCCCTTCCACTCCCTCCCCCTTCTCAAGAGCCAAGAGAAGCAGAAGGCTCTACAGCATGTCCCAGGGGTTAGGCACGTGTCCTGTCTTCTTGGTGTAAAACCTTGTACTTTCTGATTATGTGAATTGTCCCTCTGTGACGGGTGTATCTGTCTCACAGAGGGACCTCTGCTCTGGCTGCTGGGATTCGCACAAGGCTCTCCTTGATGGGGCCTGGCGCTGGGCTGAAAGCGGTACAAAGCTTCTTCCAAAGTAAATTCAGAGATACTAATTGCACTTACAGAGCAAGTCACATTCATATGTGTACCATATTATTTCAAAAATGTTTTAAACCTGATTCTTACGTAAACAGAAAGAAAAGTTAATATTTAAACGTGCTGTAGCGCTCTGAAGTTTGGTTCCTAAACTGATTGGTTTTGTTCTTTGTGTGCAGGGTTTTTCCTGTACCCCAGGAAAATGTAAATAATAAAACTTATCATGGCTTTAAAAATCGCTCCACAGCTGCTAACCGTAAAGGCTTGTGTGTATGCACAGTCGTACAAACCACCAGTGTGAAATAATGGTGCCTATTAATGGGTTAAATATAGCATTTCATATTTGAGGGTCCAGGTAGGATCTGGACCAAGAATGCTGATGATGTGAAAAAGGAATTTGCCCATTTCAATGCTTTTTTTGTCCTGAGAGCTGGAGTTTGCCTGGGATGTGAATCCCTGGGGACTTGTTGGGGTTTGAGTTTGCTGAGGATTTGTGAGCAGAAATCAATGTAGCGTCTGTGCTCTCAAAGATACGTTTCAGGTTCATTAATAAAGGTGCTTCCACGAGGCTCCATCTGAACAACCAGTAAAGGTAATGATTACGGATGGGGTTTGGGAGATGGTTTTGTTTTGTTTTGTTTTTAAAAAAAAGCATGGAGAAAATAAAGATCTACTTAAAGACCTCTTTATCACCCTCGCAAGGAAAGTTTCCAGCTTCTGCTTTCCAGCTTTCTCACATGAAACCGGCTCAACCCCCCCCCCCCTCCCCGACGTGAGGATGCTCTTCCAGGCTCGGCGGCCGCCCGCCCTCACCTGCCGCTCGGTGGCTTTCCAGAAGTAGAAGGCGCCGATGGCCCCGGCCAGCAGCAGGAGGGCTCCGGCGATCAGCACGGCGGCCCCCGCCTTCAGCAGCCGCCCCGGCCCGGGGGGCGCCGCCGCAGCCGCGTACGCCTGTGGGGAGCACGGTTCTGGCTGCCGGGCAAGGACCGCCCTCCCCGCGGCCGGCAGAGACTCAATCCCCGGCCCGGCAAGGACCCCCGCCATGGGACAACCCCCCCCGCCTCCGCTTCGGGAACCGACCCGGCCCGGCCGTGCGGACGATGGCGTCCCGACTTGACCCCTTTGTTTCTCCGCATCCCGGTCCTGCCCGACCCGATCCTTTCGGTTCTGATCCCATCCGTCCCTACCGGGGCCGATAGGATCCGTTCGGTTCTTATCCCATCCGACCCGACCCGACCCGTTTTGTCACCATCCGACCCATCCCATCCCATCCCATCCCATCCCATCCCATCCCATCCCATCCCGAACCGACTCTCTCTGTCCGACCCCGACTCATCCCGTGCCGTCCCGACCCACTTAATCCATCCTATAAGGACCCATCCATCCTATAGACCGACAACATCCCGACCCACTCGGTCCAGTCCCGTCCTGATCCGTCTCATCCATCCTGTAAGACCCACAACATCCCGACCCGCACGGTCCCGTCCCGTCCCGTCTCGTCCCGTCCCGTCCCGTCCCGTCCCTTCCCGTCCCGATCCATCTCATCCATCCCATCCCGACCCACAATATCTCGACCCACTCGCTCCCGTCTCGTCCTGACCCATCTCATCCATCCTATCCCGACCCATAACATCCCGACCCACTCGGTCCCGTCCCGACCCGCTGGGTGCCCCCCGGCAGCACTCACGGGGGGCAAGCACTGCTCCACATCGTCGGGCCCCGCTCGGGCGATGGGCACCTTCTCGGAGCCCTCTGCCATGGCTGCTGCAGGAGGGAGAGCTGCCCCGGGCTCCGCCGCCGCCCCGCTCCCGGCCCCGGCCCCGGCCCCAGCCCCAGCCCCGACGGGGGGGCGCAGCACCGCCCCGGCCCGCCCCGGCCCTGGCCAGGAAGGGAGAGGGTCAGGACCGCCCCCCTTCCCGGGCACAATGAGCCCCTTGAGCTGCCCAGCAGCTCCGGGGGCCCACCCTTGTACCGCCAACCCCCCCCTTGTACCGCCAACCCACCCTCCCCCTGGGGCTTGTCTCCAGCTTTGGAGATGTGCAAGTTAGGAAGGTGTAGGGGATACCCCCCCCCCTCGCCCCCCCGCCTCCGATCCCCAATGCCACTGGGGAGAGAACTGCCCCCGACAGACAGGCGGCCGTCGTAAAAAGCAGTTTTTAAAATAGAAATACGATTTTTAAGTTTTTTTTCTTTTTTTTTTTTTTTTTTTACACTTGCCGCAGGAATTTGCGAGCGCTGGGGCTGACAAGCTGCTGCTCGGTGACTGCTCTGCAAACCGCCCCCCCCCTCCCTCCCCCCGTGCCCCCCACAAGCCAACAGCCCTGCCTCCAGCTGAGCCCCGCAGGTTCTGTGGGGGCAAAGCATGCAGGGGGGTGGGAGTAATTTCCTCTTTTCCTTGAGAAAAGTCATGGATACAGGTGCGACTTGACCCCTAAAGTGGACCTATCTGTGGGATTTCTTCTGTGTAGTGACAGGACAAGGGGTAATGGATTTAAATTGGAAGAGGGGAGATTTACGTTAGATATTAGGAAGAAATTCTTTAGCGTGAGGGTGGTGAGACACTGGAACAGGTTCTCCGAAGAAGCTGTGGATGCCCCACCCCTGGAAGTGTTCAAGACCAGGCTGGATGGGGCTTCAGGCAACCTGGTCTAGTGGGAGGTGTCCCTGTCCATGGCAGGGGGTGTTGGAACTTGATGATCTTTAAGGTCCCTTCCAGCCCAAGCCATTCTATGATTCTATCATTCCTGTCATCATGACACTCAGTTGGGTGGCTTTTTTCAGCATCTAAAGTGTAGTAGGATCATAGGAAATTTAGGTTGGAACCGGTGTTCAGCAGTTTGCTCCTTCTAATATTGTCCATGGGAAGATTTTAAGGGCTACAAAGGGCTGTATGTGCCTGTCTGTGTCTATCCATGTCCGTGTTTCCTTCATACACCATGTGGATGCCCTGCCCGTACATACCTGCGCGTACCTGTGTCTGTGTGTGCACGCTCAGATGCCAGAAAATAAACAGTGCTGGACCCCTTTCGGGGTGACAGTGTCAAACACGGAGCAGAGTATCCCTGGTAAGGCTGGAAGTAGAGGAAAAAATGTCACCTGCAAAAAGAATGTGAAGGAGGGACGTCTGGGTTGTTCCTTGCCCTGCCTGCTCAGGGGCACAGCCCCAGTTACCCAGACAGGCAATGGAACTGGAGGAGGGGGTGGCATTGATGAGGTCCCCTCTCAGTCTTCTCCAAGCTAAACAGACTCAGGTCTTTCAAGGTTTCCTCGTAAGAGAGGTGCTTCATTCCCTTGATCATCTTTGTAGCCCTCCACTGGACTCTCTCCAGCAGTTCCTTTCTTGAAGTGGGGAGCCCAGAACTGGACACTGCTTCAGACGTGGGCTCACCAAGGCAGGGCAGAGAGGGAGGATGACCTCCCTCAACCTGCTGGGCACACTCTTTTTAATGCACCCCAGGAGACCATTCGCCTTCTTGGCCACAAGTATATGTTGCTGCCTCATGGTCAACTTTTTGTCCACCAGGAGTCCCAGGTGCCTCTCTGCAGAGCTGCTTTCCAGCAGGTCAGCTCCTAATCTGTACTGGGAAGACCCTGCCATGTGGAGCTCCACCTCACACTGGAGCAGTGCCTACACCAACCAGCTCTGCTGTAGCAATTTTTTTTTTCCCCACTATGCATCTCTGGTTGTATTTCTCTTCCTCTCCTCCATTTTGCTTGTCTGGCAGTTTTGGCAGGTCATGCTCAAGTTGTAGCACACTACTGATGTGTCTCCCCATCTTAAATCTTCTGGGATCTTGACAGCAGAGGCCAGGCAATGATGCTGTCCCACTGTGGCTCATCCTAGCTCTACGAACACCGAAGAGGCAGGTTTGACCCTTCCAGTTGATTTCCTACATTTTCCTCTGCATCCCACTCCATACCTGAAGAAGTCTTTGCTGTTTCACCGTCTAAAACCCCTCACAGGTGGGGACCAGTAGCTTAAAAACCATCATCAGGCAACTAAAAGTTGAGAAAACTCAGGCCTCGCTGATCACCTCACATCTGTCTGCTTGGGGACCGAATCCCAGAGACCCTCTCCCCATTTCCCTTCCCTTCAACCCAAATTCATCCTTCCTGTACTTAACGATCAGACCCTGAACAAAAATTTAATGGGCATAGTTGTTGCTGAAAATAAACACAATCACGGCTCATTAAATCAAAACTGAAGCCTACTGTGCAACTTCCTAAACTAGGGCATATTCTAGCCCCGCTCTCGAATGACATACTGTTGTAGGTTGGGGCTAATAATAAGATTATGATCCTCTTCATTAGCAAGTATTTTGTTACACCAAAAATCTCGTGAACGGATATGTCTGTCTTGGCAAAATGTGAGAATCCCAGCCTTTGATCTCAAACCTCCATTTAGCATCACTGCTTTAAAAAGACAGATTTATTTTAAGGCCTCTGTGCTTGTCTCCCCTGGGAAAACGTGCCAGGGAGGGAGTGCTTGCCCAGGAAGAATTGCTCACTGGGATTCTGCTCCTTTGAGCTGCTTCCCTGCAACTGAGGTGGGGGACCAGCTGTCTCCCCCATCTTGGTATCCATCCGAGCACCTGATGGCTCCTTCCCTGGGATGCCAGTGGAAGGACAGAGAGAGGCTATTTTGCCATTTTGGCTAGCAAAAGGGTGGCCAAGGGCACGGTGTGGAGGAGGAGTGTTAGCAGAGACAGTGTCAGTGTGAGAACAAGTAGGTGTAATTAGTACATTTCTGCTGGATGTTTGCAGAGGTACCTTCACCCCAGATATTGTGAGGGGAGCTTGTAGTGAAGAGCAATATCATCCCATGGAGGGTGAAGGATGGGGTCGGAGGGCTCACCCCCACCTGACTGATGGGGTAGCGGTAGCCCTGGCAGGTTTTGGCTTGGGCAAACTCATGATCCCAAGCAATGGTGTCAGCCATCTGGAGCTGGAGTGTGAGATCGGTCCTGCTCGCGTGGGGAGATGTGGGTGGGAGAACCGGTCCTTCAGGAGGGAGATGTTCTGCCCAAACCCTGGGAGAGAAGCTGTGCAGTGTTTCCTTCTCAACTCAAGGTGCAAATCCCTCGAGTAATCCTCCAAACATTTTTTTTTCTCATGCAGAGACCAATCCCAGATATTTCCCCCCCCCCCGCCCCCAAATCAGAGCATTGCTGTGTCTTCTTCCTTTGTTCCACAGGCAGAGGAAAAGCAGCATGAAATTTCAAACAGACAGAAGAGGGAAAAAAATGCTCCCCTTTACACGATTCTCAGCTTACCACCTCTAGTTAACCCCTGTGTTCATGCTTTGCCTTTTGTGTGTGTGGGATGTGTCTGTTTTCCTTGGAGGGTGCGGGGAGCGCATCTTTTGCCATTTGATGGATTAGGTGACAAGAGAGAAACCAGGGATTTTTAGACGGATGCAAATCCGAACAAACAGCCCAGCATTCAGCAGCTCCAGAGCCCGCCGCGGTGGGCGAAGACGAGTGCAACAGCCAGTGTTTGCAGGGCTTAGGACAAAAAAAACCAACAACGTGACTTGCCTTTCACCGGCTGAATTCTTCATTTGCAATAAAGATGACGATGATACTAGTGTCTGAGCTCAGTCTCCTCTCTAAATAACATGTGTGTGCTCAGCTGGATTAAGCTAACTTCTGAGACTGGAAATCATAATAACAACAGTCTTTTACAGGACAGCCTTTCTGGTCGTCTAATACTATTATCCTCTGGGCTGAAAAGCATTCCAGAGTACTTGGAGTGCTACGATGAATGTGAGGTTGCTTAGCTGATAGTACCAGCTTGTCTCAAGGAAGCACATTTTCTCATTATTTTCCAGTTTAAAGGAAAAGTTTAGGAGGAGAAATGGAAATATTAAAAATGAGAAGGATTTGGTGATGCTCTGCGCCTTTCTGTAAGACTCTTGTGGTGCCTTATGCATTTTATCTCCATTTTCTAAGTGTCCCAAATAGCTATTTAAACTCCACAATGGCCTGAACAGAAATTAGTGAGGGCAATTGAGAGCTGGCACCTGATTCACTGCTCTGCTTTTCCATGGTTTTACACCACTGTAACTTGGTGATTATTCAGGTCTCGCTTACTTGATGCCTCTTCAAAATAACTGACGTCCTTTGGGGAAAAAGACCTACAGAAAAAGAA
Organism: Gallinago jamesoni; assembly: GCA_025769975.1. Taxonomy (NCBI): domain Eukaryota; kingdom Metazoa; phylum Chordata; class Aves; order Charadriiformes; family Scolopacidae; genus Gallinago; species Gallinago jamesoni. The sequence goes on along the minus strand of JAOQGH010000001.1, from coordinate 173,556,012 downwards.
CATTTTGGCTTTGGTATTTGACCCGGGACAGCCTGAGGATTTTGAGAAACTCTAAGGATTCTTACTGGCAGTGAGATCAGGATGAAAAACCACCTCTGTATGTCACCATCATAACTCTTGTCTCTGTGGTGGCCCTGGACATTGTGGTGCCCCGGGGATGCTCACTTTTCCTCCTCTCACCCCCTGCCCCTTGCACAGGGTGCGCTGACACCATCTTCCCTTCTTTGACTAGCAACACATGAAATTTCAAAGAGCAAAACCATTGTTTTTCCTGGTAGGCTGTGAAATTCTTCCTGGAGAGCCCTGTAACATCCCCTGCCATGATGCTACTCTCTGGAGAAAATGGGCATCCCCATTTGGGGTGCATCCCCAGCAGGATGTCATGTGACCCCACTTGAAGGGATGGCCCTCAAAAAATGTGCTCGATGCAGGACTTGGCTTGGACTCCTGAATCCTTCTTCTTCTCTTCTGTGGTTGAGTGAGGACATTTGGCCCATCGCGGTTTACTCTTCCTCACCCCAGGACACTAAAGGCAGATTTGTTTTTCCCCAGGGCTGAATCCCATCTATCCATATGTCTTCATCTCATTCTTCTTAATTTAGCTAGTGGCTGTGCCTTCTGTTTTCCTTGAATTAAAGAAATAAAATAAAATAACTAGCGGTCATTACACTCTTTCATTCCTACCTCTAACGATATGGTCTCTTTTGTAGCTATTCTGTGTAAATTGCTCATAGGCTACTTTCTTTCTTAACCTCCAACCACAGCTTTGTGCTTTGGAGGTAGCTATTATCTTAAACAACTTGGTAGCATCAATCTGTTTCTTTCCCAGAGGCTTCTTTACACTTTGATGAGAAATCTGCTAAGTTTTTTTTCGCTTTGTAGCAAAGGCCGAGACTGGTTTGTTGTTTTTTTTTTCTTCCTCATCCGAAGGCACCCATGAATCAACTATATTTCTCTTTTTCAATCTATGCACTGTTCTTCTAATAATTTCATGACCGAACTTTAGAGAATATTTCCAATGAGATTGTCCTGGATGAGCCTGCAGCACCAAAAAGTTTTTCACAAATAGAATCTCCTGAAATGTATATTTTACTCACCCTTCTGACAACATTTTAAACACTCTTTTTTTTTTTTTTTTGACTTCATTACCTTTGTGAGACTTTTGTGAGGGTTGATTCCAGCAAATTTAATCCTTATTCACCTATGCTCTGTTTTTTAATTAAGCCTCTTACATCAGGCTTTTTTGATCCAATCCGTAACACTTCTTCCCCTGGATTCAGATCTATACTTTACAAATATAATTCTTCCAAAAAAACCTCCCTCATATCACATTTAAGAAACTAAACTTGGGACAGTAAAAGAACCAATAAACAACCATGTCTTCTGCTAAATTTTAATGATGTGTTGAATTTTTTTTTTTTTTGTCACATCACGTCCCTTTTCTTGGTATTGCTGGTCCTCAGAAATTACCATGGAGGCTATGACATTTCCATCTAGTTGATCCAAGGTCTGTCTCTCTGTTCCCCAGTATAGGCTGTGAGAGCTTCATTATCTCTGAGGAATTCTATTCTTAGCGTGGGACACGATGGAGAAAATGGATAAGTTCTTCCTGGAAGATCCAGCAGAGAATGCCATGGCTCACCTGGAGCCATGGACCACTTGGATAAATATTTCCCTGAGAGATAAAAGATAGGGCAGAGAGACACCAAGAGCAATCATCATTTCTGGGCACTTCCTGTCCTTCCTCCATGGGTTTCCTTACAAAATCAAGCTCTAGCAACAATAATGATAATAATTTTGGGCTGGCTAGGGCCAAATCTCCTTTCCTGAAGATGCGATTTGATAAGCCTGGAGAAGTGGGGTCCTCATGCGTGTCCAGTGTGGACTGCTGAGGGAGCTGACTGCTGAGGGAGCAAATGTTTGAAAAATAGCATGAAAAAAGCTGGGGGCCTTTCACCTTGGACAGCCTGGAAGAGCAAGAGAAGGAGGGAGGAATGGCAGCCTGTGAACCTGGAGGCCAGGTGAGGTGGGAGAAGGGATGGTGAGTTTCTGGGAAGAGCTGGCTGCTGTGGGCCTCACAGCCATGGCTGCCCCCAGCACAGCCCTGTTTCTCAGGGCTCAGTCCACGGTGCCACGAGCAGCCATTTCCATGGTGTTTCCTAACTCCAAAAGGGGGAACTGTCAAATAATTTAAGCTCCACATGTTATAGCCTCTCTGCTCTGGGCCATGCACAGCATGGGGGAGAGCTGAGGAGCCAGAAAACACCACTGCAGGAAACCAGACTAATTGGAGAGGAGGTGGCAGTGGCCTCTATCCACCAGTTTGTCCTCCACAGGGTCCTGAGAGTACAGGGGGAAGCTCAGCCCCACTGCCGGGATAGGGGGATGTTGCGGAGGGCTGAGGATGGGCTTGGCCTTTCTCTGCTGCTCGCCAGCAAGGGTTTCTCCTTGCTGACAGACCTTCTGGTTGTTGCCTCAAGCTGCTCACCTGTCCTCACACAGCCTGGCAGAGACAGTAACGACTTGTCTCCAGGCAGCTTTGGGGCTGGTTTTTGGGGAGGAAAAAGAGTTAACTTGCAGAGAACTAGATAAATGTTCTGCAGTATTTTTCTAGGTGGAGAGAACCACCTTCCAGCTTCTCTGCTTTCCTCTCTTTGAAGGTGTCCACCATACATGACTTTGGTGGCCCGAAGGAGATGCTCAAGGTAGCTGATTTCCTTGTCCCTGCCCACAAAAAGCCAAACTTGTCCCTGATTGTGACCATACAGGACTCCCTCTTCCTGAAAGGAGGTGGCTGCAGCTGCCCCAGAGCATCTCATTGCCATGAGGGAAGCTGCTCTTCTCAGATAAGGCCAACAAGTGGCTCTGTGAGAGTGATGTCTGCCGTGCAAGCTTGGCCGGATGAAAAGAGCTTTGTTCCCCCATTGCCTGTGCTTGTTGGCGCTGCAGAAACCTGGCCTCCCCCAGCTGTGGCAATACTGGTTTTAAAGATGGAGGTGACTGGCATGGCCTTTTACTCTGTGGTGGAGATGCAGCTGGGTGGTCCCTCATGCGATGAATGAGTTAATGTGTGAAGAGGTCGGAAGAAAGCATAAAGCAATGAGCATTTCTCTTGCATTCTGGGGATAATACGTTTTATTAATGTATTAAACAACTTAGGTTTGCCTGCAATGTGATTTGTTTAATTATTTAAAGCCTGTTAGCATATTTTCCTCAAGGGATGGAAAATCCTCAGCGAAAAGGCTCCTTACACCAGAACAGAGATCTCCGTTGTGTGCTGAAGGTCTGGGCTCACACCCAGCCACCCGCACTGATCCCAGCACATTGTACAGTGGAAACACCGTGCAAATACCCACCTTCCCAAGGCCAGAAGATGCCTCACGCCAGCCTCTTCTCCACACCTACAAGTCACCAAGTGCCTTCAAGGGCACTTTGTGAGGCAGCTGGGGTTACAAGTGGTAGGTTCCTGGTAAGGAGAAGGCTTTCTAAGACAGTTCTCAAGCTCTGTCCCTTTCCAAGCCTCTGCTTGGTTTGGTGTGTCTGCATGGTGTGAGGTGGGATGATGCTGAGACAGGACTCCTCTTGATTCTCAAGGAAGAACTTTGTGGTTCAGAAGTCTCATCTCCATATGGCTGCACTGTGGAGGACTGTATGAGGAGGTGCAGAATAGGTGTGGGAGTGAATGGCCCTGCCATAGGACCCAATTGTATAGATACCAGGTGCTCTTGCTCTGCCTGAAAAGTTTCTCACTCCATTTTACTAAGCCTGCTGTGACAAGCAGTACATGTGAACCTGACCCCACACCGCTGAGATCTCAAGGGATGGTGGCTCTCCCTTTTTGACTGTGAAGTGCCAGCTTGACAGCTCTGGCTCCTCTATGCCACCTCCAGATCTGACCTGAAGCCTCAACTTTGAGAGAAACCACCATGCTTCATTTGAGTAGACACATATGTGTGTTGGGCAGGGTCAGATGGCTGAGACAGGATTTCTCTTCAGCAACCTCACTGTACCTAGAAGGTGTTACACAGCAAGCAAGCTGTACGAGACATGAGCTCCACCTTTCATCTCCTTCTCTTACGCTAAGCAATGAGTACTAACAGAGTGCCAGCAGTTGCAGCCATCCTGGCTGTGGGACAGGTTGGCAATGTTTTGGTCTTGGTGTGAAAGAGTTCTTGGATTGGTTCATGCTTGTTTCTCCACGAGGAGCCTTCCTGGAGAAAGAGTGGGCTGTGGGTTGTCTTGCAGCTCAGAGATCTAGAGAGTAATGGGGACCCCACTGTCCCTGGATGGGGGAACCACATCCCCAACAGGATGGGTGTAGGCCACCCAGGTTTTTGTCCCACTGCTTGGTGCTGCAGGTGCTGCTGTTGTACCTGAGTACAAGAGATGGCACCACATTACCTTGTCTGTGCTGGTATCTGCAGCACCTTTTCATTTCACAAATCGCAGGGGCACTACTTAGATTTGCTCTGACATTGTGACAGGGGACCCCAGAGACCGATGCTGTTTGCACTGGCAAGGTCTGACACCCTCGTGGCATTCGAGCTGGGTCACCACGGATTCAAATTGTTGTCGATTTTTTATTTTGTGTTTAACCAGGAGACCCGGACTCAAGGCTCACTGGGGCTTGGTGACTGGTTTCCATGAGGTCCACCCTTCAGCCAGTTTTACAGCTGAGTTGGCCGAGGTGCAAAGGGGTCAAAAGCCCCAAGTGAAACACGCCGAACAGGTGGCTCATTAAGGGCTGATCTGCAGACCTGTGCTCCCAGTCCTCTGCTGTAATCACCAGGCGAGACGTGGGAGAGCCTCGTGGGGGTGATGCTGCTGAAAGAAGAGTCAACAGCTTTATTTTGGAGATTTATTAGCAAAAAGAAGTAAAGCCAACGTACCCGACTCTATTATTGAACCAGTAATCTCCGCATGCTTACAGCCAGAGCTTCCCAGACGTTTAACTAGGAGGCTGAACAATAAAATATGTTAGGTCCAAAATGGCTAAAGCAAGAGGTAAGCTGTCTAATTGGAGAAGTTGCAGCAGGAACCTCACCCCAGGGGTCTGTCCCTTGGGATTAATGGTTTGCTGACATCTGGGTTGCATGGCACTGCTGCCTTGCCCTGGGTCCCACCAGGGCTGATGGCAGGGAGCCAGGGAGAAAAAAAATAAAAAGAATTAAATAAAAAGTCCTCAAACTCATACAACAAGGAAGATGAAGATTTTTCTGCTGTCAGCGTGGAGGCCTTTGGGAGAAAGAAACTGGCAGCTTCTACCCAGACACGTAGGGTTGTGACTTCCCTTGGCTTGTAGAATCCCAGAAGGAAAAAACAGAGATGGGGAAATACAGTCTCTTCTCCTGATGCTAAGGGTTGTTCTGACAGAGATAACTTGTCCCCACTGTCTTGTCCCATCCAATTTTAAAGGCCTGAGGTGGGGGGGAGTGTTATGTCAACTACTCAGGGTGGCTTCTTCGTGGTGAAGGCACAGGTGCCTATTGCACATCACCTCCTCTCCTGTTTTGGCAAAGGGGTCCCAGGTCTGTCTCTGCCCAGGCATGTACCTACGTTTGTGGCATGCAGGGGAGGGGTCCTGCTGCTGCCTGTGTCCTTTCCCAGGTGCAGGCAATTCTGAGCCCTCGGCCACTACCAGGGAAAGATAAATTTGTTTTCCCTAAATAAGGTGCCTGAGCTAGTTAAGAGAAAGAGGCAGCAGCTAAAAATCGAAGGAATCGCCGTTGGGAGACCTCTATTTCTTTCCCTCATCCTGTAGACCAGGCACTGCTGGTTGCTGTTTCAGAGGCAGATCTCTGGGGGTCACCAGGTAGGTGAGATATGTCCCACTACCAGCCAGCTGTCATGAATTTGCACTTGCCAGTCCCTCTGGTAGTCCATCAAGATGAAACCCAGTTACTACCCCAGCTCCCGTCCCCCTACTTCCTCCTCCCCCAGGGATCCCATTGGAACCATTTACTGAGGCAGATGAAAACCCGAACACGGAGGAAAAAAAGCATCCAAATGTGCCAGAGACAAGGGACTGAATTGGACACATGGGCTGGGGACACCTTGGGAGGGAAACCATCCTGGGTCAGCTGCTCCGCAGCAACGTGCAGAGTCTCACAGAGGCTCAGAGCCTGCCGTAAATCTAACTAAAGGACTCAGCCTGTTTTGAAATCCACCCACGGCCTCACTTTTTACAAACTCGGGAAGAAAATGGCAAATTAATCCTTTTTTAAAAAGGATGAGTCGGTTCCTTGTCATTCTCCGCGCGGCTCAGGATATGATAGTTCCTGCTGCATAAATACAGATTGTTTCTTTTCACAACCTCCCTTTCATCAGACTGCTAGGAAGGCCTGGAGGTTGTTAAAAAATGTGAAAGAAACTTGCTTCCCAATTAAGGTCAATCTCTTTTATCGGAGTCTTTGCATATAAACTTCACTTTCGGGAGGATTTCTATAAACTCCATCCCCGGCTCTGACAAATTGGGAGATGCCCAAATCTCCAAAGGAGCCGGAGAAGCGGCTGACTTCTTTCCCGGCTCGCAGCACAAAGCAGGGATCTGATCTGTCATGATGACAGAGAACATGTCACAACAATCTGTTTGCGTTCTTCAGGAAAGAAAAACATCTTTCTCTCCCCGAGCTGTAAGCTAATTTGGAGATTTTGCAAGCTGACATGCAACCTGATTAAAATGACCCCAGGCTAACAATTCTTCTTAGGCAGCTCCGCAATTAAAGTCTAGACCTATCTGTAGCCCAGGTTTGGGTTTTTGGTGGTTTTTTTTTTCCTCAAATCCCTTTTAGGGAGGAAAGAGTTCTGTGCTTTTATTTTTAAATCTACATATTTGGAATTTTTCTTTTACACTTTGCTTCTACTGTAGCAGAATGTGCTAAAGGAATCTATATTTTTTCACATTTTGAGCAGATGAAACTCGTACACAGAAGCCTCAGTTTCTTGCCTGCTGGAAAAATATACTGAATATCCGAGGAAATAATACATGAATAAACTTGAGGACTCAAAGAAATACCTGAGGCGCTTTGTGGCCTACATAAAGCTGCACTCTGAGGTAAAAAAGTTGTGCCCTCAATTTTCCAAAGTCAGTGGATATTTTTGTAATGACTGTCGTACTACTGCTCAAATCACTTTCTTCGCAATTAGTTAAGCAGTGGGATCAGTTTATTAATCCACTGAGTTTTTGTGAATGCAGTAATTTGTCAAGCAGCAAGCAATGAAAAATAAATGGGTGCCTTCTGGCAGGACGTTTGTCAAATGGTGAGCAACCTCTGAATTTAATTCAGTGATTTGGGGAAACAGTAATTTGTCCATGAATGTTTTAATGCTCATTTCTTTAAAAAAATCAGTCACGGTCATTCACTGGAGGTAAATCCAGGAGAGATTTCTCTTCTCCTTTCCTGATTTGGCTCAGCCCGGACCATTGGCTGGTTTGTAGCTTCTTAACTGGCTAAACTGACTGACAACTTGTGTTTTGCTAATGCTCTTCACAGTGTGATGAGACCCCCTAAAGGGCGTTATTTATTAATTCAAATTATATACTTTCGAATTTCCTACTAAACTGAAGTAACTTGCAGACTAACGTTTCAGTGTCACCGAAATATCCTGTACAGCTAGGCTTATTTGGCACTGGTTCCAGGCCACCGAGACAGGGTGGGAGGTCTCCTGGATGGAAGGGTGAGACGGTGGCCAGGGACGCTCGTGTCTTTATGCTGGGGACCCACAGCAGGTTCTTGTGTTCCTGTCCCCAGCCCAAGTGGCTCATTGCCTCCATGGTTTTCTAGCTGCCTGAGGAGGTTTTAGCACATAAGCTTTTATCACCTGATTGCACGACCCTGACTTGTTTTTATCCCTTGTGAGACTTTTCCTCCTGGGCCACTTTGAGAGGAATTTGCCTCCTGGCCTCTCTCTTTCCACAGACACTGCTTCAGCTTGAAGGTGGAAATTTCCCCTGAGGAAGTGCAGATGTCTCCTGGGGGCACAAGACCAGGGGAAGTCGGCTGGAGGCTGGCTCCCATCTCCCAGCCAGGCTGAGCATCCCTTCCTGCTCTTCCCATGTCCCCAGGGAGCCCCTGGCCTGCCTTGTCGTGCCCTGATGTCCCCACCTCCCACGGGGCCTCACATTCCAGTCCCGGTCCAGTGTGGGAGAGGATGGAGCCCACTCAGCAAGCATTCCTTGAGGGAATAAAAGGTGACAGCTGGTGAGGGACTCATTGTCAGGAAACATAGTGACAGGACAAGGGGTAATGGATTTAAATTGGAAGAGGGGAGATTTAGATCAGATACCAGAAAGAAATTCTTTAGTGTGAGGGTGGTGAGGCACTGGAACAGGTTGCCCAGGGAAGCTGTGGATGCCCCATC
>JAOQGH010000001.1:173527541-173546554 GCA_025769975.1 Gallinago jamesoni | reverse complement strand
ACGCTCTTCCGATCTTTAAATAAAGCAAACTTTAACGGGAAGGAGAAAGAAATAAAGAAAGACCCCACCCCCCCCCCCCCCACACACACACACACACTGGCTATGCCGGAGGAGGGCGGATGGGGCCGGGGGAAGGCTCTCGGGGACCAAACGCGCTTTTGGATTAGTGGATGCGCTTTGATTAATTTGCGGATGAGCGCCTAATGACAAGGCGGCCTGCCAGGGTGCAGCTTCGATGCAGAGCTGGCACCAGCTGCGGGCCCCGGCGCAGCTACCGGCGGAGGCAGAGCCTTTCGCTATCTCATTTATCATCATCGCTTCCAGTCCAATTCTGTTCACGCCTTCCGTTTTGATTGTCTTGGGTTAAACATTACCAGAGGAAATAATACTAATAGCCTTCCACAGCGAAAAAAAATCGACTTCTGAGGCGTTTGTTATGGAAAGGATTATAATAAATTAAATGCTTAAACTAGCACTGTGCAAGCATTTTTGTCTTGGATCAAAATGTTTGCACTGGCTGTTTAAACATTTAATTTATTATAATGAGAAATATCATTGTAAAAATAAGCATGTTAATTAAACTTGAGTTTTGCAAATGTGAGTCATCCCATGTGGACACAGTATAATGAATATAGACAGGTAGAGTCTGCGTGCCGTTTTTTTTTCTCATTAAGAAAATGAACATTTACATCTTTAAACCCTGCAGCTATTAGTTATTTTTAATGAACTGTGTTGCCATTTCAAAGTTAAGCTCTTATATGATGCAATCAGATATTGCTAGGTCAGGGAAGAACTTTGCTAATTAAGTTGCAGAGAAGTTCTTTGCCACGGATAATTGATTAAAGTTGTTACACGGATAATCAGTTTATGCAGCTAAATAAATAAAAATAAATAACTTCTAAGAAAACCCAGGTCACACCAGGGTGGTAAAATGAAGCAGAACCCCAGCCACCCTGGGGGCCAAAGTGGGTGAATTTGAAAGCAGCAGACCAAACTTCTTTGTTGTCATCTGACAAGACTGTGGGGACCTTTGCAATGATGATTTGGATAGTGATGGTTTGTTGCTGTTGTGGGTGGGAACGGAAGGAGGCAGGATGCTCTTTCCCTTTCAAGTGAAGGGATTGGAAGCAATTTCCCTGACTTCCCATTCCACCAGTCTCTGGTGCACCCAGCTGGTCTTGGCCTAGGATTTGTCCTATATGACAGGTTGTATGCTGATACATAACTAAAAAGCACTTGGATTTACTCCCAGCTCTCTCACAGATGCGTTGTGTGGCCTTGAACATGTTCTTTTATCTCCCGGGCATTCACAAAATGCTCTGAGATGCAGCCCTGGGAAAGGTAGAGGCAGCCCTACTTTGTTTTAATTAACATCCTGTCAAGCAGTATGTTAGCAGGCATCTCAGCTCTCTCATTATCATGCTCTACTCAAACAGGCAAAGGTCACAGCAGGCTGCCAGGCCTGACTGAAACCCATTCCTGAAGTGGTCTAGCCCCCTCAAGGGAGGGAGGAGGAAAATCTTTGGCACAGCAGTGAAATTAAACTCTGGGGAAGGAGATGTCAGTGAATTATTATCCATGAGCTGCAGCAAAGAGCTAGGGATGGGATGCCCCCACTCAGGGGTCACAAGCCAAATGCACTGTTGTCCCACATGTAGGCATTCAGACAGCAGCGAATTTGTAGGCAAAAGCAATTTTAAGATCTTGATCTGTGGAGGTGCCTCTTCATGCTATTCCCTAGCCAGTTCTCCAGTAAACCTGTTGTTAGTGTCCACTGTAGGATTTTTGGAAGGTCAAAATTCTGGAATTTCTTCCAAACTGTGGACATGTTTTGAATGAAAAGAGAGGATAAATTAAGCTGGGGATCCTTTGTACATAAATGAAATAGCTTATTTTACTGAGGGACGTCCTCCAAAACCATGGTGTGTTTGCAGTCTAGACAGCTTAGTCCCATGTCATGTAAGTCCCTCTCTCCTGTCTCCCCAGACTCCCATCTTTTTTTGTCTTCCTCTCTCTGTGAATGGCTGGGAGAAGAGTTTTCCAGGTGAAGGGAGGAAGCTGTTGCCCTTTCTTCTTCCCTTTGTGTCTGTCTGTTGCTCTAATGGAGTTTTACATTGTTCGTCATCGTGACCTCTGCTGACCTCCTGCAAAACTCCCCTTTTCTTGCAGGAGTAGATTCAAGTTATCCCTCAGCCATTTTGCTTTAACCATAAGGAGCGTTTCTACACAGAGCATGAGACTGTGGAGAAAGGGAGGTCTTGTCTGTGGGGCCTTTCTTGGCTGCTGCCCAAAAGCACAGTCCCACTTTCTTCCCAGGCCCTGGGGGCCTCCTCTCTCTTTGGACTCTCCTCCAGTGTCTGGCATTTGCCTGACCTCTAGTTGAGCTAAACCTGCAGAACTCTACCCAGTTTGGGTGCTTTTGTACATCTGCTCATGGGCAGATGACTTTTCTGGGTGCTGATGGCAAAGGAGTCATGGGAACGTGAAGCTGGAGATGGAGAGAAGGGTAGAACATTTTCTATATCCAAAACGTGTGTGTTTATGTCCAGACAGAATGTGTCCAAAGAAGGGCAACGAAGCTGGTGAAGGGTCTAGAGCACAAGTCTTAGGAGGAGCAGCTGAGGGAACCAGAGTTATTTAGCCTGGAGAAAAGGAAGCTCAGGGGAGACCTTATAGCTCTTTACAACTACCTGAAAGGAGGATGTAGAAAGGTGGGTGTTGGTCTCTTCTCCCATGTAAGGAGTGACAGGACAAGAGGGAACAGCCTCAAGTTGTGCCAGGAGAGGTTTAGATTGGATATTAGGAAAAAATTCTTCACCGAACGGATTATCAAACAGTGGAACTGGCTCCCCAGGGAAGTGGTGGAATCTCCATCCCCGGAGGTATTTGAGACGGGTAGAAATGGTGCTTAGTGACACGGTTTAGTGACGGTTTTATCAGTGTTAGGTTGATGGTTGGACTCAATGATCTTAAAGGTCCTTTCCAACCTAGGCAATTCTATGACTCTATTCCATGTTTCTATTCTATGTGTAAGGCAGATGCTTAATCTGCTGTTCTAAACAATGACATGGTACTCAATGCAGTTATAGGAGACCAGAGAGTGATTTTGCTAAGTGAATGCAGGTGCCTACTGTGAGATGAGCCAGACGGCCCTCTAGACCCCCCTGACCAGTCCTCGTCTGTCACAGGAGTCTAGATGCCTATCGTGCTTGTAGATAGCTATGTGTTGGCCACAAAAGGCACATCTGTCTCATTCTTCAGCTAAATCCCACCCTGGTGTCTGTGTGCCTTCAGGCTCTGGTCCAGGCAGCATTTTCTGAGCATCTCTCACACGTGTTGAGATCACAGGATTAAACCCCCATCCCAGGGGTCAGACCCATATCCACTTACAAGCACGAGCGCTGCCAGCCCGTTTTACTAGGAGTCCTGCATCTAGAGCACGCACGTGAAGGCATTCAAGAGGCACAGGAGAGAAGAGCAGGTCAGTGGGAATTTGACTTTTTTTTTTTTTTTTTTTTTCTGCTAAAGTGCTGCAGAAGCCATATCTGGGATCTTGTTTTTTTTGTGTGTGTGGTGGGTCGACCTTGGCCGGCAGCCAGACCCCCACCCAACTGCTCACTCGCTCCCTGCCCTCAACAGGACAGGGGGAGAAAATCATATTAAAAAGCTCATAGGTCAAGACAAATATAGAGAGATCACTTGCCAACTACTATCACAGGCAAAACAGACTTGACTTTGGGAAAATTAATTTAATCTATTAACAATTAAAGCAGGTTTGGATATCTGCCCAAGGTCTCCAGGGTGGCAGTTGCAAGCCCACAATGTCAGAACATCTCTGGGGCGCTCAGGAGACAAGTCATTTAATGGCTGTGCTGCTGTAGCATCAGTCCTGTGTGTCCTGTGCATGTCTTCATGGCTGTGCAGGTACACCTGGAAAAGAGGCTGTAGGAATTTCTCACTTCTGTGTTTTAATTCTCTCCCCTGATGCCAAAGAAATTGGACACTGGCTGTTGTGAGCTGTTGTTGTGAGTCTGCTGGTCTCCAACGGCCTTGCTACTGATGCTACCAGGTATCTCCACCTTCATCTAAATGATTTTGCTTACAGCCACAGCTACCTCGTTTTGCCACGCTGTCAGTTTGCTCAGATCAGATGGTCTCATGGCAATTGCTAACTGCACACCACCTGGCAGTGTTTGAAGGCACATGGGACAAGATTTGTTTCACTAGCTGTTGGATGTCCACAGTGCAACCACCTAAAGCCACTGCAGGCTGCATGTAGGGAGGGATGGGGAACTTCTCAGTGCAATACACCAGACCTATTTCAGCTGGCTGGTTCAGGAGGAGATGATTCATGTCCTAAAAGTGCCTATTTCTTTCCACTGGGTGTGAAGGGAGCCAAGGGTGCTTTGCTCCATTGTAGGTGACTACCAGAGACTTCTGCAGAAGCAGGCTCAAGCTTGACATTAGGGTTTTTGAGATCTCCAGCTACTGCAGCCAGTTTGGGAGGTGGAATTAATGCCAGCTCAGTGAAAGAATGCTGTCTCCAGTCCCATGTACCTCCTCCCTCTCCTCACCTCTGCCCTCTGAGCTGGGGAAAGGCAGGAGGCAGGAGAGGGCAGCTCCTCCATGATGGAGAGGTTGTGTGGCTGCACAGTCTTCCCCCACCCCATGACACAGGGCTAGTGCCACATCATGCTTAGCAGATAAATGGAATTTACTTGATAGGTTTGCATTAATTTCTGAAGTATGCTAGCAAAAATCTCTGTTATGTTAATTGAAAAAATAAAAGAAAAAAAAACTAGGACATATGCAGTGAAACAGCATCGATGAAGCAAACATTTGCTTCAAGGGGCCCTGCCCAGGAGCTAAGCCTTGGGCTCCTCTCTCCGCTCATCTGCATTTTGGATGATGTGTGCTGTTAACTGATGGAGCTTGGGGATTTCCCTAAGCTAATTTTAGGGTTCTAAATGTTAAGGGAGTCTGGGCTGCTGCCTCTTGCCCTTACAGGCCAAGGGGAGATCAGGAGCTTCAGTGACCCACCTTGAGCTGTTCCCTTTGCCTGGCTCCAAGCCACAAGAAGACACTCTCAGAAGAGGTCTGTACTTTTCCACTACTCCCTGCAAAGTAGATTTAAAACTCAGATTTAAATGCTGACTGTTTCACCCCAGTGGATGAATCCCACATTTAACTGACAGCACATAAGACCCCATAACAGGCAGAACCCGGACCCCAACGAGACAGTAGCTGCTTGCTGCTGAAAGCTGATTCAAGAACAGGAACGGGTGACTTTATTTGCCTCCGCCTCCATTTCAAGACTTCCTCACACTGGGGGGGCCCAAACTCCTGGTTGGGCAGCAAGGAGCATCCGCCCACCCATAGAAGCACACAGGCTCTGTTGTAGACCTGGGTGAATTCGGCACCTCAACCCAAAGCCATGAGCTGCCCTTTGGCTGCGGTTACCTCCCACCAACCCCCATAAGGAGGGCTTAGGGGCCTGCTGTGAAGGTTTTGTGGTAGGTCACCCAGGCATTCAAACTAGACGAGGAAGAACCAGCTCATGAGACTGCCCTGCTTCTTTTTTGTTTTGATGGAGAGCCTTTCCTTCCCCACGTTCAGAGTTCTGACTAATTACATCACTCACTGCTCTGCACCACTGATGATCCGCCAGCAGGGAAGCTCCCAGCCTTCCCTCTCACGACCCACCCTCCAGCCCCAACTTCAGCTCTGAATTTAACCGAGGTGACCCTCTTAGTTCATTAGATGCACCATGACCTTTACTAGCAGGTGTAGACAAATCACAGAATCACAGAGTCACCTAGTTTGGAAAGGACCTTTTGAGATCATCTAGTCCAACCAATGATCGCCAGAGATGCTCATCTCGTTTCCTGACCCTAAAAGTTGTATCACAGACATTGCCTCCCAGTTGAGTTTTACGTCAGCTTGACTTCAATTCCCTTCAAGTGCAGCCTCTGAATCTCTCTGCCCGCCACAAGTCTTCACGCAGAGCCTTTTATGAAGCCCCTGTTAAAACTCAGCCCATGTGTGCGCGTGAAAGCTTGGTTGGGCTCTGTCATTCGTGCTACATGGGTTTGAGAGAGCTGGAAGATGGGGAGAAGGGGAATTTCTGTTGGTTAATGGACATGCAGTGGCATGTTGTTTTCTACTTACATTTTGAGACACAAAGTTTAAAAGAGCCTTTTTTATGTCTAAGAAAGCTTTATATTTTCTTTATGAATCATGTTTTATACATACATACTATAGTAATTAGACATATAATTGAAGACTTCATGATAAAAACCAAAAACTTTGTTATGTGCTGATTTCTGGATTCTTGACTTGTACAAAATTCAAAATCCAAGTGAGTAGCAGTTCTTTCTTTTGGAGAAGTTCAACACAATATCAAAACTCCAATATAAGTGCTATTCCTGTTATAAACAATTTTTTGAACACAGGAAGAAGTGTCCATACTTAGTTTGTTTCATTCAATGCTATTCTACACCTGATTTCAGCAGAAGGATTTGAGATCTGCTTTTAACTTGAAACCTTGAGGGGAGGGAATTTCAAAGCTGTGCATGAGCTTTTTTTTTCCCCAGGCCTTTGTCATTTCTAGGAGGAGGCAAAATATGTAGCACAGACAAATCTCAACATATTCAACACTTATTCTTTCTCTGTTTTACGCACGTATACAAACCTATCTTTTTTTCTTTGTGAGTGCGTACAAAAATGTGAGTTTCTGTCCTTCATAAAGCTGCCTTGGCAAGGGATAAACATAAGCACATACCTCTGCAACTTAACTCAAATTGACAGACATCTCAGCCAGATCAGAAAGCCAAGTGCTTGAGCAGCTGTTGATGCAAAGGTATTTGCACAGCCTGAACGCTTCAGCTGAGGGACGTCACAGCTACATTTGCTGCACTGAGATTACACCTTCTCCCACCAGCAAAGGATGGGGCTGGAAGAGCCCAGACCAGGTAGTGAAAGGCAAAGGCCAGCTCCATCACAGGGCCCTCCCTCCCATCCTGCAACCCATCATTAACAGCTCTGGAGCCAAACCTCCAGCCAGGTATTGCCTGAGGTGAAAGCAGGGTGAGAAGAGAAGTAGCATTGCTCACTGTACTGGTCTGGTGGGGAAAAGGTTAAATTCACACTCCTTGCTACATTTCTCTGCACAAAAAGCATTTTGTTGACCCATATGAAGGCCCCTGCACCCTGAAGCATGAAATCCATGAGCAGATCCCTCCAACACATCACAAAACCTTTATTAGTGTTTATCAGTGACACAGATTACAGGAACCAAAGGCAATTAAATAACATTTAAAGTTGACCACAGACTCAAGAAATACAAGTCACATTTGGCAAGGCAAACTTCTCAGTACACTGGGTTGCTTAGGTTATTATTACACCATGAAAGAGGAATTTCCCTTACAAGGTTCTACATATTCAGGATATTATTATTGTGTCTTTCAGACAGTTCCTTTGGCAAGAATTCCCATTTTTCGAGCTTTTATTATATAAAAATATAACCAATTTTCATTATGTACAAACATTACATTACACAATGTACAGGTTAAAAACACTACAAAAAATGGCAGGCCATGGGTGAACCAAAAGGAAAAAAAACAACAACCAACCAACAATGTAGAAAACATGAAAAAAAAAATTTAAATACTGCACATTTCATAAAAATTACATTAAGTACAAACAAGTTGGTTTGTTTTTTGTTTTTTGTTTTGTTTTTTTTTATTTGTTTGCAAATATCAAACAGTACTGACGTGATCGGAAATCTTCCCCCACGACTTCATTTTTAAGGCACATCTTGCATATTTACACGTACAACACTGGATCTGGTCAATAACTTAAAGGCTCTCGGGAGTGACCTAGTCGTGTGCGTGCAGGGAAGCGTGTACTCGGGCAGGGAGCGTGTCGGGCTACACCTTCTCGGCCGTGTCGGTCTGGGGAGCCAGGTACCTCGTTGAGGGGGCTGGGTAGAGGGGCACCCCAATCTCCTGGAGGTCCGGGAGCCGTGCGGGGCGCGGCGGGGAGAGCAGCGTGATCGTCCGGTCAAAGTCCCTGTGCAGCACCTTCTCGTAGACGCTCTGCAGCCCCACCGTTTTGGGCAGCTGGGCTTGGTAAAAGTTGTCCCTGCGAAGGGGGTCCCTGGGCAAGGAGGTGCTCTTGCAGAAGGTGGAGAGGGGTGCCGAAGGGTGGGGAGAGGGGTGAGGGTTGGCACGGCCGCAGGAGGGGCTCCAGCAGCGGTCCGAGTGGCCCAGGATCTTGCACTCGGCTGTGCATGCCCACAGACCTAAGGAAGAGAGACACAGAGAGAGAGAGAGAGAGAAGAGAAACCTATCATTACTGCAGGAATAAATCCACATCATTCGCGATGCTTGGAGTTATCAATCCAATGGGCTTGATTGATGGGTTATCAATCCCAATCAAAATGGGATTATTCAATGGGCTGGCAGTGGGAGTCAGGAGGTGATGCTCTACAGCACAGCACAAAAACACGCTTGGGAAGGTTATGCTGTTTTGTTAGGGACTTTCCTCACAATCCTAACTTTAAGGGAAGCTTTTTGGGGAGGAAACACACACACAGACACACACATCCTACAGTACTTCCAGCATCTGCTAATTTGTTCTGGGTGGAGGAACCTGCTGCGGATAGACAGGCAGTTTGAGTCACACAGCCTGGAGTTTCTCCCTCCGTCTGCCCTGACTAGTCACCGTGCCCCAGGGATGGGTCCCTCCATCCGCCTCCCCATCCACCCGTCCATCTGTCCGGAGGGGGTGAGCCGGGAGCAGGGGCTGAGCCCTTACCGTTCTGCATGTGTGTGATGAGATCTTTCTTCAGGGCATCTCCGCTGATATCTGAGTCACTGTCATTAAAATCACTGTCGCCTTTGCCGCTGTCTTTGCCACTGAACTTCTCTGCCTCTCGGCCGGAGATGGTGTTGAACGAGTGCCCCTTCCAAATGGCCACGGGGGGAGCAGCCTCCTTGCTGTAGCTTGGAGCAGTAGTGAAACCCTGCTGGGGTGAGGGGATCGAAGGAGAGGTGAGAGGGGGGAGCAGTGAAGGGTAAATCAACATCAGAACCGCATCTTTGGGATGCTCATCCTCTGAGACACCCCACACCCCCCCCACTCTGACCCCCTTCCCCGCAGCAGGACCTTACCTCCCCACTTGGTCCTCTGAGTCTTTTCTGACCCTCGTAGAGGCAAGTGCTGTCGCTGCCACTCTCAGCAGTGGAGATCTCTTCCGCAGCTGGAGAAGGGTCAGGGCTGGTGAAAGAGGTTTTGCTGGGAAAGGTTCGTACCTCAAACACATTCCCCCTCTGGCTGCCCTCCTCCTGCCGGCCCTTCTCCAGGTGGGAGATGTCTATCTGCTCCTTCAAGGAAGCGTTGTTTTTGATCTCGTTCCCCTTCTTGCGCCTGTTGCAGGTGGTGGCGATGGTGATTATAGCCACCAGGAGGAGGGTGCAGCTCCCCGCCAGGACAATGATCACGATCAGAGGGATGTCCCACTGCAAAGCCTTTCCTTCCCATGAGCTGGGCTTGGCTAACTCCTGGATACTGGAAGGAGCAGTGGCAGTAACCAGGAAGTTGACTGTAGCAGTCGTGGCCAGAGGGGGTCTGCCATTGTCCGTCACAGTGAGGATGACCTTGAACATCTGTCCCAGCTCTTCAGAGAGGTCTCCTCTCAGCACGATGTCCCCGGTACTTGGGTTGATGGTGAAAAGGTCCTGCTGGGGCTCTTCCAGGAAGGCAAAAGTGAGCTCGGCATTGGCCCCATCATCAGCATCACGAGCTTTGATCTGGGCCACCAGGGAGTCACGAGAGGTCTTGCTGGACACGCCGATTTCCACTGTCCCATTGGTGAGCACTGGGTGGATGATGACGGGAGGGTTGTCATTCTGGTCCACCATCCTTACTTTGACGAGGGTGCTGCTGGAGAGCTGCGGGGAACCACCATCAGTGGCCTGGATCCTCAGGTCCAACTGTTTGAGGATCTCATAGTTGAACGTCCTGAGGGCATAGATGGCCCCAGTGGCAGGGTCCACCGAGACATAGGTGGAGATGGGGGCCCCCATGACCTGTGTCTCTAGGAGCCTGTAGGTGACCTTACCGTTGTGGCCAAGGTCGGGGTCACGGGCCACCACAGTGGTGATGTAGGCACCTGGAGGGTTGTTCTCTGGCACGGCCACCTCGTAGAGGGGCTTGGCGAAGAGTGGTGCGTTGTCATTCTCGTCACTCACCCGCACCGTGTACTGGCGGACAGTCTTGAAGGGTGGCGAGCCCAGGTCCTCGGCCACCACGGTGAGGTTGTACTCGGGGATGCGCTCGCGGTCCAGCGCCGCCGTGGTGACGATCATGTAGCTGTCCTCATAGGCACGCTGCAGGGCAAAGTGGTCGTGGCCACGGAGGCTGCAGCGCACTTGCCCGTTGGCACCCGAGTCCCGGTCTGAGGCACTGACGAGGGCCACGAAGCTCTCGCTGGCTGCTGCCTCGCTGACGTAGGCCACGCCGGTGGTGCTGGCGGCGCCACGCAGGGCGCTGATGCTGATGCGGGGCGCGTTGTCGTTGACATCGGTGAGGCGCACGATGACGGTGCAGGTGGCGGCGCGGGGGCTGGCGCCGCGGTCCTGGGCACGCACGTCCAGCTCGTAGGTGCGGGTGCGCTCGTAGTCCACAGCTGCCTCCAGTGTGAGGCGGCCCGAGCGGGGGTCGAGGCGAAAGAGCCGCCGGGCCTCGGGGGGCACCTGGCTGCCGAAGGTGTAGACCACCTCGCCGTTGGGACCCTCGTCGGGGTCGGCGGCGTCCAGGTCGAGCAGCAGGGAGCCAGGTGGCGCGTCCTCGGGCAGCTCCACCGTGACAGAGCCCTGGGCGAAGGCAGGGCTGTTGTCATTGGCGTCGAGGACACGGACATGCACGGTGGCCGTGCCCGAGCGTGGTGGGCTGCCACCGTCCTTGGCCACCAGCTCCAGCGTGTAGGAGGGCTGGCGCTCGCGGTCCAGCTCTTGGAGCAGCACCAGGTCGGCGCAGCGCGCCCCGTCTGCCCGCGTCTGCGCCTCCACTCCAAAGTGGCTGTTGAGGGAGACCTGGAAGCTCTGGATGGAGTTGGAGCCCACGTCCTCGTCCACCGCCACCTCCAGCGGGAGGCGGGTGCCCGGCGCGGCGCTCTCCGACACCTCCAGCGCCATCTGGGCGCGGGGGAAGCGGGGCGCGTTGTCGTTGATGTCGCGCACCTCCAGCTCCACGTGCACCAGGCGGTAGCGCTCCCGCCAGCAGCTCACCACGTCGAAGGCCAGGACGCACTGAGGGGCTTGCCCGCACAGCCGCTCCCGGTCCAGCCCCGCTTCCCCGATGCTCAGCTGCCCGTCCTCCTCCCGCACCCGCACCAGCGAGCTGTTGCTGAACTGCCGCATCAGGCGGAAGCTCATCTCCCCCGGCGCCTTCACCGGCATCTCGTCGGCCAGCGTGCCGATCACCGTGCCCGGCGCCCCCTCCTCGTCGGTGCGGTACCTCACCGTCTTGCCGCGGGACAGGGCTAGCAGGCAGGCGGCGGCGGCCAGCAGCCGCAGGGGGCTCATGGCACTTGCGCGGGGTGGGGGTGGGCTCAGCCCGACGGCGCGGTCCGGGGGGGACGATGCTGGCTGGGTGTGTGGGTGATGCGCGGCACCCGGGGGTGCGGGGTGGGATGCTGCGAGGTGCCCACCGCTCCGCGACACCGCCGTCTGCGCCGCTCCGCGCCTCCGCCCGCCCTTTAATAGACGGCGGTATGCAAATGAGCGGGCGGCGGAGCCAATGGGAGGCGGCGGGGCGCGGACGGCCCCCCCGGCGGTGCCCGGGCCGGGGCGGCTCCGGCGGCCGGCGGGAGCGGGGGCACGGGGCGGCTGCCTTTGTTTTCTTTAACTCTCCGGGTTTTTTTTTTCTTTCTTTTTGTTCCCCCTTTTTTTTTTTTTTTACCCTCCCCCGTCTTTATTCCCTTCTCCCTTCCTTCCCCCCTCCCTCTATTCCTTTTAATTTTTTTTATTTTTTTTTCCCCTCCCCTTTCTTACTTTTCCCTCCGCTCGCGTCTTTTCTCCTCTCTCCGGGGGAGCACCGGAGTAAAACGCGCCGCCCGGGGTGTGTGTGTGTGTGTGTGTGTGTTTTGTGTGTTTGGTTAAATTGTGGCCCAGGTCGGGCAGGTGCCGCGGCGTGTCGTGGCATGTCGCGCCGTGTCGTGCGGGTGGGTGCGCGGGGTGGCGGCGGGCGCGGATTAGCGGGGTGCGGGGAATTGCGGGGGGGGAGGGTGGTTTGGCGGCGGCATTCAGCTGCGCGGCCGGAGTGGTGTGTTACTCGCGTGAGAGCCTGTGATCAGCGCCGTAAGTCGCCTTTCAGGAGGTGTCCCCGCATGCTTTAGTATGCATGTCACCCGCCCGGGTTTCTTAAGCCTGGGGCACTAGCAGGCGAGGAGAAAAAAAAAAGAAAGAAAGAAAAAAAAAGTTCCAAATAGGATTTAGCATAAGCTTGAGGAGATTTGGAAAGGTTTCAAAGATCAGGCTGTATCAAAGGCTTATGAAGCCCTCGTTAGCTGTAGAAATATAATAGCATGGCAGGCTATCCCATTCGAGGAACCAATGTCTGTATTATTTCACTATGACAGGCTAAAGGGAGAGAAAGTTGAACAGTTTCCACAGAGGAGTTGGACTAAGTTGAATATAATGAGCAAACGCCACATGTATCCATTATGTCCCCCTATTCATTCCCAATCACTGCCATAACTCTTTGACTAAACGATGATGAGTGCTGAATTACACACAATGCCCTGCTCATATTAAAATACATTTAAGACCTATCCCTCCTGGTGCCCTGTTACGCCTATTCACAGGATTTTCTTTTTGTCCTAATAGGGCCTCTCTGGGAAGCAACACCAGTCTCGTTCCAGAAGAACAAAATAACAGCATGAGGCTGAAACCTGGCACGAACTGGGGGGAACGAAACCATCTGCCCCACAAAGCACCAAGGCCTCGGCGCGGAGCCCTGCGCAGCCCCCCAGCCCCACGGTGCCTGGGCGGCCGTGGGGAGGGCGGCTGCTGGCCCCGGCCCACAGGGAAGGGACCCGGTGAGGAGGGAAGCTGGGGGTCTTGGTAGGCATCCATCCAGCTCTCTGGGAGACTGCATGCCCTTCCTTCCCTCCCTCCTTCCCTTTTCCTTACATTTTTATTCTTTCCTTCTTTCCCATCCTCTCTCTTTTCCTTACACCTTCCCTTCCTTTCCCTTCCCTCCTTCCTTCCTCTCCCTCTTTCCTCTCATTTCCTTTTCCTCCTTCTTTGCCCTCTTTCCTTGCCTCCTTCCCTTCTTCCTTACTTAATTCCTTCTCTCCCTCCTTCCCTTTTCCTTACTTTTTTTCTTTCCTTCTTTCCCGTCCTCTCTCTTTTCCTTCCTCCTTCCCTTTCCTTTCTTTTCCTTCCCCCTTCCCTTCCCTTCCCTTCCCTTCCCTTCCCTTCCCTCTTCCCTCTAGTTTTCTTTTCCTCCTTCCTTGCCTCCTTCCCTTCTTCCTTCCTTCCTTCTCTCCCTCCTTCCCTTTTCTCCTTTCCTCTTTCCGCACGTCAGGGAACCTAAGATGTGCTTTATAAAGGAAGAGGGGGGACAAACCGAATGGGGGGGTCTGTCCCCTCGTCGTCGCACCCCCTTTCCCCCCCCCCCCCCCCCCGGTTTGCTTTGGAAGCCTAGGATAAAACCGCCCCTCTCTGCTGCCCGCACGAAGGGACGGATGTAGCGTCCCGGGGGGGTGGGGTGGGGTGGGGTGGGGGGGCCGCCCCTCTCCGCAGGGGTACCCCGAGGCTGCGCGGGTTTCCGCTGCGCGGGTCGTTGCGCGGGGCGGCACGCGAGCGGGGGCCGGCGGGCTGCCCGCAGCGCCGGCTTATGGAAATGGTATTTAAATCGCGGGGAAGGAGGCCGGGGGGGGGGGGCACGTTCTGCCACCAACAAAAGCTCCCCAAACGCCTGGTTTCCATACGAAAAGCCTCCGCGCAGCTCTTCCCCACCCCTCCCGCCCCCCCCCACCTCAGCCCCACCGCGGGAGCTCCGCAGACGGGCTTGTCTGGAGGGGGAGGGGAAACAGCCCGGCCGGGCCGGGCCGGGATCCGGTACCGGGCCGGGGGTCCAGGGTTTGGGGTCCCGGCTGAGGGCTGCCCGCCTGGGAACGGAGCCACCGGCCGGGAGCGGGCTGCGGGCAGCGGGGCGGCCCCTCGTGTGTAACAGGATTATCTGTGCCATTTCAAGTTCCATACAGCATGTAATTTATTTTTAATTAGGATTAGATCGAGCAGGGAAGGAGACCAGACCTTCTTCCCCCCAATCCCCCCCCCCCCCCGCAAAGGCATGGCTATTCCACCAGGAGCTCTTATTCTTTATAAAAAATCAATCGATCGATAAACCGGGAACTGCTTTCACCTCCCACACACTTTGCAGGAGAAAAGGGTGCAAAGGGCTCTATTTTCAATGTGTGCTCAAGCATCCGCATCAGAAGAGGCTTGGAAATCCTTCCCCTTTCCCATCCGCTCCGTCCCCAGCTCACACCCTTTTGATCCAAACCCATTCTTAAGAGGGTCCCAGTGGGGTCTTGCTCCTCTTGCCTTATTTTTAGAGGATAAAATGCACTTTCTGTCTGCCTGGGTTATTCTTTTTTCACAGTCATGACTTTGAGTTAAAAAAAAAAAAAAGAAAAAAGTGCGGTATCAGTCGCTCCGCTGGAGCAAATCCTTCTCCCCGATAGTTTGGATAGAGTCCATTACAGAAATGTTCTGAAAGGCTGGTGAAGAATCCCGTTTTACAGCTCAAAAATAAACATACGGATCAGCTGCATTAAAAGCACTTCTTTGAAATATTGTGGTTAAACAGCCCAGATTGGTTGATTGCTCCATGCGGGGACATATGTTCTTGCAAACTGTGCGCATTGTTACTAATGGGGATTCTCACACCACAGCCTTGCCTTTGAATCTGAGGCACTGGTAGTTTCTCCGGAGCTGTTGCAAGGTTGTTTTAATAATTTACCAGCTCTCTTGCACTTAGTGTTGTTGCGGAGACTCGGAGCCTGCTAAGAAGGAGGCGTTTCGCGGTGTCCGGAGGTCTGATCTCTGCTGCCAAGCTCCTTCCCGTACCTCTTAGACACAGAAATCAAAGCCTCTCTGAGAGCTGGGTGTCAGGCAAAGAAAAAAAAAGGCAAAACTCCCCCACCCATCCCCTGCAAACCCAAATCCCTGGGTAAAGTGTTGCTCCCAAGAAGTGAAAGCACTCCTAGACCACCACCTTGATGCCAACAGCAACTAAGTCAGAGAGCAAGCCAGCAAATCACTCCAGGTGCCTTTTTTTTCAAGCTTTTAAATTTACTTTCTCCCTGATTCTGATCCAGCTCTTGGAAATGTGAAAAAAAAAAAAAAGGTGAAAAAAATCACATTTGTGGGTCCTCTTTCTCTCTTCTCAGACAGTTATTGCCTTATACAGGGTGACAAAAAATGGCATCTCCTTTTCCTCTTCCCTTCACACCTCCAGCTGAGCGCAGACATTTATGGTTCTAGCCATTTTTGCCATCACCCGCAGCACGGTATGTTTGCATATGTCCCAAGGTGTTGGTGTCCCTGGCCCAACAGGGTAAGGCTGTCCTACTCTCAGCAGGTTCCTGGGATCCTCACCAGTGATATCTCTGTTGATGGAGATAAGCCATGAGGTGTTACATTTTGGGGCTATGGGAGAAGGTAAGACTCATGTGGAGATCTAGCCCAGTAGCTCAGGACCATATAGATCTTGAGGGAGGATGTGCAGCTTAATGCACACTGTGGGGCTGTGGAAGCCAGCCAGGCTTTGAGAAGAGGTGGCTGTGCTCTATGTGCTCCCCCTTTCCCAGGAGATCTTAGAGACACCAAGCACTTGGCTATTGAAAGTTCCTCTCTCCTTTTGGCCTCAGTTCCCCTCACCATATGCTGCACGGTGACTACATGCCCTTCAGGGTGGTGGGGTGGGATCCCATTGTATCACAAGCCCTAGGATGGTATGGCTTTGCCAGGGCTTTGCTGAGCTTGTCAGGGAGAAGCCAGGGTTTCTGGGCACGGTCTCCCAGCTGGTCTTGCTCACCCATGTACCCAGAAGGTCCAGCCGACTTCTCTCCGGCCGTGAAGTTGGGATGCAACATGCCCCCTCAACCCTTGTCTCTGAGCCTGCAGAAGGTGGCACGACCTCCTTCCCTGGAAGCCCATCTCCGCGCTCAGCCCCTGCCTCTTTCTCCTTGGGCATCCCGGCGGGCTCGGCTGCCTTGGAGTGATCTACAAAAACAAAGGAGTTCCTTCTGCTTCACCACCTAAACAATCCCCCCCTGTTTAATCATTTCTGCCGCAACCAAGGAAGTGTGGGTTAACCTGTCAAGCTCCACAAGCCCCGGCCGACCAAAAAACCCTGGAAAACAAAAGAGTGGAACGAAGCGGCAAAGGGTTTTGTGGCTCTATGACTGTTTGTGTTGGAGGGCAGCACGCGGCATTGTGCGTCCGTCCCCGTCCCCGCGGGCGAGAGGAGACGGGGAGCTGCAAACCTTCCCAGGAGCTGTGGGTTGGTACCAGGGTTATAAATCATCTCCGTCGTTCATTTGCTACATTTGCTCCCGACTCTTCCCTGCCGGTATCTCCTCTCTGTGAAACGTGGGTTTGAAGAAAGAGTTTGTTTTGCAGAAGAAAGAAATCCCATGCCCCTACACCACCCACCCCACCCCCCCCCCCATCCAGCAAGCAGTTTTTGATTCCACAGGGAATTTATTTTTTAATTGGATTAATTTCTAGCCTCTCCCGGAGTAGCAGCTGGGGTCTTTGATTCAAGAGGTTAAAACAAAGGGGCGTGAAACAAAAGACCAGTTCTTCGCATTCTCCGCACAGCGTGGGCCTCGTGCGTGCTGCCCGGAGGTATCCCGGGAGCAGCGCATTCCTAAAGGTCCCCCCATGACGCCCTCAGCCAGGGTCCACTGAGGGCTTTTTTTGGGGTGCTCCCTAGGTCCGCCTTGCCTGCACAGTAGCTAGATGTGTTTTTTTCCTCCTATCCCACAACCCAGCCTGTGGTCTCTCATAACCTTACCCCTTGGAATCCCTCCCCTCTTCTGCTCCCCCCCCCCCTTCCCCAGCTCTCTTTACCCTCTACCTTTTCCGCACCTGAAGAGACAGATGAGGCTTTTCAGTTGTTAAACCACGAGGCAGGTGCCTGGGTTCAGTTCTCAGCTCTCTCATCTGGAGCAAGCTAATGAGGCTCAGCCCCGCCGAGTTCTGGGGTATTTAGGTACTCAATTGCCATTGGATATGATGGGAGCTGGAATATTTCAGGCTTGAGGCTTCCTCAGACTCAGCCCTTGAGCACTTCTGTAGCTCACAGCGGTGCTGTGAGGACAAATACACCACAGACTGTGGGTGCATGTACAGGCAACAGCCCAAGTCCTGCTGGTTTGCCCGCCCCATCAGGCCCGGCAGGAGATCAGAGATGCCCTCAGAAGGAACAACCTTTAATACTCAGGCCCTTTGTAGCCATTTTGCCTTGGTGCCTTTGGTTATAAGGGGGTGCAGGACACAGAGTAGTTACTCACATCAGGCTCTGATGTAGACTTTTAAAAGAGATGCCTGCCCTCACCGTAGCTTGGGGTCTGGTCAGATTGCTAGAACATTGAAGTGGGGAGCTGCACGGCTTCTTTCCCTGGCTGTTGTGAATTGGTGAACCCCCTTCATGGCTGCTGCTGTACACGGGGCTGGGATGTCTTTCATACTACTTTGAAGGTGTCCAGGCCGGTATATTTGGCTTTTCTCCAGCAGCTCCTCGTTTCCTCCTGGGTCTCATTCACACTCTCCTCCTTGAAGGACTGTTTGGGATTTTAGACTCTTACAAATGATGAATGGGGGGAAGAATTCCACCTCTCAGCTACCGGGAAGATGTGCAGTCCTCCGCGGATACTTACGTGGAGTGGTTGTGATGGACTGCACTGGTTTCTCTGAGAGGCAGCTCTCTTTGCTATTTAGTGTGCAAAGTCCCTCTCTGAATGTCCTTCTGCTGCCTCTGGGCAGCCAGTGCCACCTGCCCCCCCCAGTGCCACCCACCCAGTGCTGCAGTAAAGAGGCACAGCCATGTCGCTCCTTGGGGTCTGTCTCCCTCCTGCTGTTATGACCTACCCAGTAAAACCAGATCCTTACAAGAGCACAAGGTTAGTTACACACATGCCAATACATTGTTACTGTGCCAATAAAAATACCCTTCCCATTGCTCTGCTGCCTCTGTATTTTCAGTCTTACCCAGCACATGTGATTTCTTCCCCCCCCCGCCTCTGATACATCCATGGGACGGGAGGGGACACTGGGGACCGATCCTTGTTGAGGTCTTGGAAAGGGAGAAGTTGCATTAGCGTGATGCCATGCTTGAGCTAATTAGCCAGGTGTCACTGTGGGGTTAATAAGCTTGGGCACAGAGCCAAAGCTTCTGATTCCTGGCCTGGAGTGGGCAGGTTTGTACCCTGGTCTGCTCCTGGTTGTTTCCTGGAAGATTACAGCGATGGGTGGCACGAGGCAGGGGAAAAATGCGATGGAAAGTCAGGGACTCAGCCTTGTGCTGCGAGTCCCTTTCTGCATCTCGCCTCTCCTTCTCCCCCTCCTCCTTCCCCCTCCTTGTCCTCCATCTTAATCGCGCCTCAGCTTGCAAAGTCAGAGCCCCCCAGCTGTGAAGGACTAAGTCTCTGCTTCTCCTGGCCTCCTGAGCGGCAGCAGGCTGCAGAGCAAGAGCGTGCCCCGTGTCACTTCTGTTGAAGAGGCTGTGAGAGCCGGGGAAGAGCCCGGGCGCAGGCGGCTGCCGCGCTTGGCCGCCTGCCAGGGCCAGGGATGCTATTCACTCCCGGGGAGCGGGCGAGCATCCTCCCTCAGCCGCCTGCCTCCGAGGGCCAGGAACCTGCCCAGCCCATGGCTGTGTTTCAGAGGACACTCCCCTCCCTCCCACCCCATCCCCCCCCGTCCCCTCCCCCC
>JAOQGH010000001.1:173498839-173527157 GCA_025769975.1 Gallinago jamesoni | reverse complement strand
CACTCCCCCCCCCCCCCCCCCCTCCCCCCCCCGCCCCCCCCCCCCCCCCCCCCCCCTTCCCCGGGGACTGAAGGCATGGGGGGAGCAGTGGTGAGTTCGATCAGGCTCATCCTGAGTTTGGGATCATCTCCCTTTCCTATCTGCAGGTGGGGCTCGGAGTTAAACATCCCTCTCCTTCTCCACCTTTAACGCGCTGGGTTTCTTACAAGGACTTGTTTTAGCTGCGGTAACAGCCACCGTGCTGCTGTGCAGCCGGCCTCAGGGCAGAGCAAGGCAGGGAAATGGCACACAGCAGTAAGGAGGATGGAGGGCAACCACATCCCGTCACAAGAAGTTTGGAAAGGCTTTAGGTATTCATGGCGAGTCGAAGAGAATTCAACCTTTCAGAAGCTTAGGGACTAGTGGAAATTTGGTTCCTAAATCATTCAGGCACTCTTGATTTTTCCTTTAAGGTTTTCTACTAGCGTATTTTGCTGCCTCCCATGAGTTTGGGATGTTGCTCAGAATTAGATCAGACTGCCTTAGGAGGAGGCCTTGGGAGGACTTCTCCTTTTTTTTTTTTTTTTCCTGAAGCTGCCATTCTTTAACCTCTGCAGGACTGTGACCTTCAGAGCTACAAAACGTTCCTGCACTCACTGTCCCCCTTTCCCACGTGGCGTTTGCTCGGTCTCCACTTACACTTGGCTGGAGGGGTCTACCTCAGGAGGCACAATGCTGGCTTCTGGGTGACGTGACCTGGGACCGGAGCTGGTGGCAGAGTGGAGAAGAGCAGAGCTGTTTCCTGTGGCCGAAGGATGCACCTGCGCTGTAGCCCAGA
This sequence comes from Gallinago jamesoni, assembly GCA_025769975.1. NCBI lineage: Eukaryota > Metazoa > Chordata > Aves > Charadriiformes > Scolopacidae > Gallinago > Gallinago jamesoni. The sequence goes on along the minus strand of JAOQGH010000001.1, from coordinate 173,526,340 downwards.
GTGTCATGTCTGCCCATCTTTAGGAGATAGATAGCCCAAATGTCCCCAGATGTCACTTGTCCCTCGTCCCTCCTGCACCTGTAAATGTGCACCGCAGTGGGACGAGGAGACGATCTGGAAACCGCTGCAGTCTCTGCACCTGCATATATAACGCTGAATAAAATGCTCCGTGCTCTGGCTCTCCTTAGTTTATTTCTGCAGATGCAGCCTTTGATGATACAACCCTTTGCCAAGTTGGGGGGAATTACCTGTTTGCCTTTTCAAGTTTAACTGCCCAGTGCATTCACTTATTTAATTCGCTTTAAAAGAAGAGGTGCATGATTTTACGTGCCACCTAGTGTCCGTGGCTTCTGCACTTGGAAATACAGACACCAGCACATATTTCATGTGAGATGTCCAGGAAAAAAAAAAATATCATCTGGCCCCAAAGTCTGCAGAATTCTGTTCGGAAAACTTAAATAAATTGTTGCTTTTTAAGTGCAGTAATAAATGTGTGGAATGATCTTGCAAAAAAGCTTGAGGCTTAGAGAATAGGTGCTAAAGAAATGCATCAAATTAGACCAAAGGGAAGGCATAAAATCTGTGTTATCCCCGAAAATGAGGGCTGACGGCTCAAGTGACTTTTCTGCTTGCTGCTGTGCTAAACATCAAATTCCTATTTCTGCCTAAAAGAATTTGCATCTCTGCAGTGAGCAGATCTGAAAGCTTTGTTTTGTGGGAGAGGAAGGTGGTGGTGGGTGAGAGGCAGAAAATAATGCAATCGGGCACGGTTCCTAAGCGAAGGGTCACAGATGGGTGAAGCCTTGACGAAGTTAAAACTGATAAACAAGCATTCTTAGATGCTCCTGGAGCATCCTGGACACTTAGAACTGGAAAGGTTTGAGTTTGCTTCAGCAGCATTATGTATATATATGTATGTGCTATATATTATAATGAATATGATAATTATAGGAGATAACTTATAATGTATGTGTATTATATATGAGTGCCTCCTCAGTAGGCTTAAACAATGCCATGAGAGTCTAAAGAAATGTGAAATCTAATTACTGTAGCTGTGTAAGTGAAGTAATGAGGAGCTTGAGAGTGTGACTGATAAGCAATTAGATACTAGGCTAATGAGCAAGCTGTCTACAGTCCATCAAAAGAGTAAGGGAGGCTTGTGCAAGACACCCCTGGCATTGCAAAAAGGAGGATACGCCGTGTCCAAATGCAGCTTTCCAAGATACATCCCACAGCACCAACACATGATGCTCGCTAATGACTGGAGACCGTGTGCTCAGCTCAGGGATAAAGTCATTAACCGGTTAAAAAGACATGTGGCAGACTCACGGGAGAGAAGGACATCAAAAAGTACACAGTATAAGGAACCACGAGTATGTATGGGAGAGCCACAGCTTGGATTGAGGGTGCTGGATTAGGGATTCTCCAGTATTTGTTTTGCTGTGCCATTTTACTCTGGAGAAAGCAGCTGGGGTGAGGAACCGGTGTCGGGCTGGTGGCCATGTGAGCCTGGTCCTGGCCCAGCTGGGCTGGGAAGGGGCAGCAGGAGCAGAGGCAGCAGGGAAAGGCACTCAGGGCTCTGTGTGTCCTACAGGGAGTCCTGTAATAACAATACTTATATTGTATCGAAGACCGTCTCCAGGAGCTTATTCTTCAGCAAGCATTAACTGTTTAAGCTGAAATTTTCCATGCTGGACACCCGCTTCAGGCTGTTGGTTCTTTCTAAGAGAAAGTTTCAGCTGAAGCAGCTCAGCTATCTCCAGAAAGGAGGCTAGGATAAATTTATCCTAGGCTGTTTTTTATGGTCGTTTTGCCTGTGGGATAAATATCCAGGCTGTCTTCTTTTTATTTTCTAGTTTGTTTGCTTTTTTCTTTTTTTTTTTTTTATTTTTTTAACCGTGGAGTTTTCGTGGTTTCGTTTGAGGACTTGAAATTTTCCAAGAAGATGCCCTGCTAAAGACTTGTGACGTTTTATATGAGCATTCCACCAAACTGGGCCATACATTTGAAACACTGCAGACTGCTGGCATTAAGTAGAGTAGAGATTAAGCAGGTAACACAGCCCCCCCTCCCCAGGTTCTACCTGCAGTGAGTACACCATGATCTTAGCTGGGACTGGCTTTTCTTTCAAGTAGAAGCTGGGCAGATCCAGAGGCCTGAAAGTAGTCTCTCTGTGGTCTCAAGCAGGTGGAGAAGGAAACTGCTGGATTTGAATAAAGTGGGGATGAAAGTTTGGGGAGAGAAACATCAGAAGAGCCTGTTCCAATCGTAACACCTTTTTGCCACAAACCTGGATTGCTATTCCAGGTATTTGTGGGACAGAGCCAACTACTCCTCTACAGTCCAACCCCACAAGCAAAATATCCCTTACGCCCTTGGTTTCAAGAAAAGTTGGCCATGGTAGCCCAACGCTGGTCTTAGCCCTGTCCCTCCTCAAACAGGGAATGGTCTGTGCAACAAACCTAATGCTGGGGTTGACTGCTGGAGAGCTGGTGGTGAAGTCACGCTTTTCCGGTATCTGTGCCTTAAGGTCTAGGGAGATACGCAAAGAGCATCATGGAGTTTGCAGTGTCAGGCCCTCCAAAGTGAGGAGAAAGCAGGCCTTGAGTGTCTTAGCTTAGGCGTGCAAAATTAGTGGACATTAATCTACTAACCTGCATCTCTTTGTGCCTCAGCTCACCAGCTGTAATGCCGAGTTAATGATACACCTTCCTTCCATGGGTTCATTATGGAAATAAGATAATTAACATCTGTGAATCATTCTAATTTAAGAGTGGGGAATGCCAAAGAAAAGTCTATGAGAAAATTATCGCTTCCATCCCAAGCAGGACTTGAGTGGTGTGAGGTAACGGCGGCGTGGAGCAAGGACCCAGAATACACCACCGAAGGGAACGAAGGCTCTCGGGTCTGTGGAGCAGAGCAGGAGGCCGGTGGAGAAATAACACTTCACTGTCCAAATAAGGATTCTATCACAGCTTGACTGGGGCTGCAAAGACCACCTTAGGCCCCATATTTCCTAGTTTAAGTGCCTGACTTTGCAGTCTTACGGAACAAAGAAGACGGACTTCCAGTGCAGTTCTCCTGGGTGTCATAGCCATCGAAATATATAGGTCAGTGGAGGGAAAACCCTGTCCTGTAAGCCCTGTAAACCACACACATTGCCGGTGGCATGATGGGGCTTTAGATCAGTGATTGCTCATTAAGGATCAAAGTTTGGCTGCCCAGGTGGTGCCTTCTTCGTTCATGGTCCTCCAGGTACGCGGTGACCTTCTTGGCTTCCTTTTCCCTGCAGCCGTAAACCTTCTCTGCTCTTCCCTCCCCGAGGAAGGAACTGCTGCAAGGGGCCACCTTGTTTTGCTGCCTCAAGAATGGGGCGTTTGAGAATAAATAGCACCGAAGCATTAGAGAGGGACTGCGGCTTTTTGAGGGCGAAAATGGACTTCTAAGGTGGTCAAAGGCTGAAGACCCAGCTGAGCCTTGAGGCTGTGAGGAACTCGTTTTGGGCAGCCAAAAATGATGTTCAGGCACAGTTTGTTTAAGGTGTGAGTTTGAAGATCTAGGTTATACTGTCATGCCATGGCCTCGCTTTGTGTTCTTGGGTGAGACAATTCCTTCTCTTACAGTTGAAATAGTACTCCACAGAGGGCAGTCTATGGTTAGGTCCCTTACAAATGCTGCAGTGAAAAAACATAAATATCAAAGCTACTGATTTTATTTTTCTAAAACCCTTCCAGATATCTAAAGTCTCAGTGAAATCACTGCTGATAAGGATTTCATAGCGAACAACTCTTTTGGAAAGGATCCAGGTAGGGAAAGAGGGCTGTGGAATTTCAACCTGTGGGGGAAGCTGAAGGTCTGTCCACATGGGACATCAGGACTGTCAGCAGTGTGGCAGGGATGGAGGGAAGTAGGAGTGTCTGTATAGGGAGAACATACTGGGCGATGGTGGGGTGGGAAAACTCGGGGTGAGTGAGCAAAGGTGTGAGAAGGGGATGAGGTGGGGGGACTGGGTGGTGAAGGGAGTTGGAGGGAGGATTTGAAAGGGAAAGAATCAGGGGGAAATGTGAATAGACCCTAGAAGGAGGAAAGGGGTTTGCGAGATGGAAAGTGTGGGGTGCAGGGCCGGGCAGTGTTGGGGGGTTTGAGGAGACCAGGGCAGATGAGGGCTTGGGGAGAAGGTGATGAGGGACATATGGTGGGAATCCTGAGGTCCCAGAGGCATTGGGGCCAGCATCTGGAGTGGCAGAGTCTGGCAGCTGTGGTCTGGGAGTTGCTGGGGAGTTTAAATTCTGAGAGGGTTTAAGAGATTTGGGTCAGCAGAGGTTGGGGACGGGCACTTCGTGGGAAGCAGAGGGATTTGGAGTGGAAAGAGTTGGGGGAAAGGGGCTTTGCTTTTTAGGGAACAGCAAGGGCATATGTGGAGCTAAGTTTTTCGAAGAAGAGGGATTTTGGGATGGCCACCAATAGGCATCGTAGTGTCCTGGTGTACAGGCAAAGTCATGAGCTGGGGACCGCTCCCAGAAGGCTATTGCATGCATTTTTGATGTCAAAAATACTGTAATCCTGAGCATGCTGGGAGCTTCTTCCATGCATGCACCATGCAGCTGGACTCTCATGTTTTCTATATCACCTGCACAAATCAATTACCTTTAAGCAGATGACAGACCTGTCCTCATGTGTCCATGCCTTGAGTGAGTCACCGGGCGATCCTATTAATATAACAAATTCTCATCTCCTCTCTTGGCTCCCCCTTCTGTGGCTTATCCCACTTTTTTTTCACTTCTGAGACAGTGCATTCCTGTCTTTCCAGTTGCTCCACAGTGTGTCCAGCTTGTTCTTGGTGGCAGGTTGACCCAGGCAGGATGTCAGGTGCCCACCAAAGCTGCTCTATCACTCACTCTCCTCAACTAGACAGGGGAGAGAAAATACAACAAAAGGCTCATGGGTCGAGATGAGGACAGGGAGACATCATTTATCGGTTACCATCATGGACAGAACAGACTCGACTTGAGGAAATTAATTTATTACCAGCCAAATGAGAGGAGGACAAAGAGAAATAAAAAAATAAATCTTGAAATGCCTTCCCCTCACCCCTCCCTTCTTCCTGGGTTCATCTTCACTCCTTTCTCTGCTTCCTTCCCCCTGAGTGGTGCAGGGGGATGGGGAATGGGAGTCGTGGTCACACGTTGTCTCTGCTTCCTCCTCGGTGGAAAGGCTTCTCAGACTTGCTCCAGACTGGGGTCCCACCCATGGGAGACAGTCCTCCATTAACTTCTCCAGTGTGAATCCTTCCTGAGGGCTGCAGTCCCTCAAGACTGCATGAACTGCTCCAGTGTGGGTGCTTTCCATGGGGTGAAATCCTTCAGGAACAGACTGCTCCTGTGTGGGTCCCCCCCATAGCGTTTCAAGTCCTGCCAGAAAACCTACTCCAGCTTGAGCTCCTCTCTCCACAGGTCCTGCCATGAGCCTGTTCCAGTGTAGGCTTTTCAAGGGGTCACAGCCTCCTTTGGGCATCCATCTGCTCTGGTGTGAGGTCCTCCGCAGACTGCAGGTGGTTATCTGCTCCACTGTGGACCTCCATGAGCTGCAGGTGGACAGCCTGCCTCACCTTGGTCTTCACCATGGGCTGCAGGGCAATCTCTGCTCCAGTGCCTGGAGCACCTCCTCCCCTTCCTTCTTCACTGACCCCGGTGTCTGCAGAGTTAATTCTCTCACGTATTCTCGCTCTTCTCTTCTGCTGCAATTGTGCAATTGGGTTTTCCCCCCCCTTCTTAAATATGTTATCCCAGAGGTGCTACCACCATCACTGATGGGCTCAGCCTTGGTCAGAGGCTTCTAACAGCTTCCCACAGAAGCCACTCCTGTAACCCCCCCCACTTCCAAAATGTGTCATCTAGGGACATGGTGTCAGGACATGGGGAATGGATGTAGGACAGCTCTCAAAAGCATTTAGACCCATCAGACAGGCAAGCTCAAACCGTGCATAGCATGTTGGATGCCATCCTGTGTTGAAGCACAATGTCCGACCAAATGATGTTGGTAATGTAAGCTGTCCTCCCAGCCTGTCCATTCCAATTTCCAGTATTTCACCTGAAATCCCTCTTTAATCATAAGCAGATAGGAAATTACTTATCAGAGAGTGCCATAGGTGTACATGGCGCTTTATGAACATATGAGGAGACAGATTACTGCCCTGAAGAACTTACAATTGGGTTTAGACAAATACAATAAGAAAGAAAAATACTAACAGGGTTGAAAATTTGAGCGGACAAATAAAACACAATTGCATCAGTCGCAGTACGTGGAAATATTTTCTTTTTTTTTGATTCAAGTGTTCAGCTGTGTCACACTACTGCTGAAGCTGACAGACTGTTAGTTCCTTAGGTAGAAAATGCTTATATTTTAATGCTTGTTATGTCATGAATTATTAAACCAATTTAAATGTAAAAATCAACTGAAAGGACAAACTTATGCTTAAGGATGACCTGCAGCATCTAAAATGGAGACACTGACCAAACTAGTAGAAGCAAGGTCAGATTTTGTTTAGTTCAGATAATTTATGCCCAAGTTGTAATGCTGATGTAATTTATGTTACATTTAGTGCTTTGTTTCCTATGAAATTTGACTGTGCAACAGTGTGATATGAGTAATATTTTAAGACAGGATTTTTATGGATGATGCTTGTAGCTAATATACACAGGGCTTTTACTGGCTTTTCTTGTGAAAGGAAGAAAAAGAGAAAGAAGGAAGAGAGGAAGAGAAAAGCACAAAGCAATAGCCATGTAGGATTGTATCCTTCATATCAGGGATAAGATTTTGCTCACTTTAATTTTTTTTGGTGTGATTTTCCTGAAAAAAAATAAGCAAATACATTTTGGATATTATAGATTGGTTAATGTAGCCTTAATATCCAGGGCAGTCCTGACGTAGCCCTCCTGTCCTCTATGCCTTTTTTGCAGGCTTTTTGTTTATCCATCAGCGAAGAAGTCCAGCCCTTGTGCTACAAATCAGCTGGAAAAGATCCTGCTCGTGTGCAGTGAAAAAGTGCTGCCGAAGTGTGCCTTCTACAGCAAAGGGAATGGTCCTTAAAGGCAGTGCGTAGATTTATAAAGTATGACAGCAGAAATACGCTGTGTATTTTGGCTATCTTTTACGGGCAGTCATTAAAAAAAAAAAAAAAAGAAAAAAAGCGCCCTTATTTATCAAATCTGAGACAACGGTCATATAATGGGTTTCTCGGATTCAAGGTGAATCAAAGGAAAATCATGTCCAGGAGGACAGAGATGCTCAGCCAGCCCCGCCACGGCGTGGCCACATGACATACCCAGCGGCAGGCACAGGGCTGTGAGTACAGCTGCCCGCAGACCCTGCCAAGGAGCCAGATGATGCTGGAAGAATATCTTTCACAGCTCTGGATCTGGCTATTCTTGGCTTGTTCTCTGGCTGCAGGAGCTGGAGCTCATCGCTGGGCAGATAAACAGAGAGACTAATAAAGAGGACGAGGAGCTGTCGATCGTTTGAGCAAATCGGAGATGAGCTGTTAAGCAGAGGAGCGTGGCAATCCCTGTGAAAAATCACCTGGTGGTTGACACTTGATCCAGGATGAAACTGCGTAGATAACTCTTGGAATAAAACTCTCCTCTCCCCAAGCAGTCCCTCTCCCCAAATGATTAAATCCTGTGCATAATTACAAAAGTGTGAAAAACTCTACCTCTTTCAGACTGATTTTTTTTCTAATTCCCATAATTGGCAAGCGGGTGTACATGGGGGAAAAAAGGGGAGAAAGCTTTGATTTATTTTTTTTTTCAGGCTGAAAACGTGCAAGCCCTGTGTGGGTTAGGTCCTTTAGATATTTAAAGAGATTGAAACAACTTCAAAGGAGATGTTCTGTTCTATCAGGTTCAGTATATTTTAATATTAGCGAGACTTTTTTATTAAGAAAAGAGATCCGTTCTCTTGAGGAAATAAAACATTCTGAAAGATTTTATCCAGAATGGTTTTTCATTGTTTTTAAAGAGACAACACAGGATTTTAAGCATGCTGAGGTTGGTAAATGTCCTAATTTCTGCTTATCAGTCCTGGCTGCTTTGTGTTATCAGTTTGATAGTTGCTGGTTATGTAAATCAAAATTTTCTATCAACAGACTGCTTTTTCTTTTTTTTTTTTTTTTGAAACCAGAAGGGAGAAGAATTTGGCCATAATGTTTTTATTTACCTGTTATGGGTGCCAGCATGCTGTAGATGAACAGGGTGCAGAGTGCCAGCCGTTCAGTTCGGAGACACAAGGGACTTCTCCTAAGGAGGATTTGCTGAATTCCCTGCATGTGGCCCAGAGTATGATGGATTACCAGAAGACAGAGCTATTCTCTCTCCAGTGCAGGTGTCTATTTGAGCTACCTCCCCTGCCCTAAAGGACTAAGTGCATTTCTCATGAGAAGTGTTCTTTAAATACAAATTAGAAATATCTGCTGGGAAAAAGGGAAGGAAAAGATTTAACAGAAGGAGGATGAAAAGTCTTTGGAGGACGGTTAGTGTGACAGCTCGAAGTAATGACGTGAGGACTAAGAAGTTTTGAGATGCAAATGGGGATGGGGGCGGCCAAGGCACTGCAGTGTTTCAAGGCAAAGGCAATGCAAGGTATGGGCACCACAGCCCCACACCTTGTGGTCCTCATGTGACTGCCCCTCTAGGTCCACTGGCAAGAGCTGGTGCAGGTGGTGAAGGCCTTCTCCAAACCCTGAGGAACATGGTACCTACGGAGAATGGGACTCTGCAGAGCAGTATCCCGGGTGACGTTTGCTGTGGGGAATTTGGGCTGTCATACAGAGCCTTTGGTTTGCTTTGGCAGGAAGGGGAAAGATAGAAGCCATGTCTTCATCTCCTGTCATCAGCCCTGGCTTTGGCATCAAAACCTCTGTGTGGAGTTCATGGCCAGCTGGTTTAACATCTGGGCAAGGAGTCTGCAGGGAAGAGTCTGCCTCTATCCTCCTTCGTCTCTTTTCATTGTAATCCAGATGATGAAAACAACTAAAAGGCTGATTTGCCCCTTGTGAGCCCTGAGGAGATCCAAACACCAGGTTCTGAATATTCCGATTATTTTAGATTAACCTCTTGGCCTGTGTGCCTTTTGCGGTCTCCAGACCAGAAATGAGGCAGCGAGACTGCTTGATGCTTCAGCAGGTTTGGTTTTTACCCTTGCAGTGCAATCATCACCTACCTGTTGCCTTCACCTGTTTCAGACTCCACATTTTCTATCTGGGATGCTTTGATCTAGGAGAAAACCTGGAGAAAAGGTCCTTGCTGGGTCCTCCCAGCTTGGGTAGTTGGAGATCAGGAGTAGAGGGCAGAGGGCTGCTCCACAGGGTTTCCCTTGCCTCATCCATCGCAGCTGGAAGGACGGGGAGGAGGCTTTGTGTTTGGTGAAGGTGCTCCCCAGTACTGGGGGACGTGGGATGGTGGAAAGGGTGACTGCTGTCCCACTGGGTGTGCTCCCTCGGGCCATGGGAAGGCGAGCTGGCTCAGGGCATTTGCCTGCTGAGATCAGCACAGCCAGAGGACAGAGCTTCCAGTCTTGTTAGATCCTGTCATCACTAACAGTGGTTAAACGTGTGTTTCCATCTAGAACGTAGTGCCTCTGTCCTCAGTTATCCAGACTCCTGTAGCTGGAATAAGGTCATATCCCTGATGCCTATTAATCACTCCGAAAATTCCCTCTGGATTTGATGCCCCCTTGTCCTTCAGGTCATGGGCAGGGGGATTTCATTTTTTTACCACTGGAGTAATTTTAGGCTAGAGTGGTCCTGAATGAAGCCTTGATGAGGCAAAGTAAAGAAGGAAAAAAAAAATAATAGCACTGTCCTAGCTTCTGCAATGCTCATGTGCATCTTACAATCTCTCCATGAAAAGTGTTAATGGTGCACAGCAATGAGCGGAGTACATATGCTCGATAAAACAGATGCTAGACATGTTTCCTTAAATAGATCTTTCGCTAATTCAGCTCAGTGTTGGCTCTCTGCTTGCTCTGGGTGTCCAGTCTGTAATTTCCCTGCTAAAGAACTTGCTGGGGATTCTTCAACTTAGCTCAGAACTGTGACCTGGGACTTCAGCTTCCCTCACAAACAGCCAAAGAACAAGGTCCCCCCAAATTAGACCAACTCCAAGTGACTGCAAACAGCCTCAAGCCATAGTTTTCATTTAAAGGGATTTCAACAGCTTAATTCACACACTTATCAATGCAGCAATCGAAAGTTAACATTTTACATGGCAAAAATGTTTCTTTTTGATGCTTACAGCTTATCAGAGACATCCAAATTTACTCTGTTCTTTCCTGGGTACTGGGTTATCCCACAGGAAGGCGCATTGGCAATTCTGGTGATGCAGACACTGAGCTAGCTGCACAAAAATTTATGGCTCATTCTGTTCTGGAAGTGGTCTGATATATAAAATATGTAAAATGATTTAAAAAGTCAGATAAATAACAGAGTGTGCGCTCTCGTTATTCATCCTCATGTTTAATTTAACAACATCCATCATTTTTGTAGTGAATGTGATGCTGCTACAGAATTTCCAGCCCAGGGCACTACATTGCACCAAAACCAGAGGCAAGATCTGGAAGTTCTCAAATTCATGTCCTTTGCTACCCATCTTCCACTTGCCCAGCAGAGCTCTCAAACACAGCTATGGGCTTGGCTTCCCAGAGGGATGTCCATAGTGTGGAGTGTTGACCAGACCTGTGAGCTAGGAACCGGTGGTGAAGGACTGTCCGAAATCCTCCCAACCTGCATCCTTGAGGTGTCCACCTCATGGCTGTCGTGAGGAGCACCTCTCACCTCAAAGTAGGGCTTTTCCAGCATTAATTTAAATTTTTCCTAAAGGGTGGAAGAAATCTCATTGTTTTGATGCAAGAGCCATCTGGATTGTGATGCAGTCTGCCTCTTTCATGGTGGCTTCCTGGTCAGGGCAATTATCCAAACAGTTAAAGACCCAGGCTCGTTATCTTCTCTGTTGGAAAGGATTGGAATCCTCAGGTCGCAAAAGACACAACTACCAGGTGATGGGCTTACAAGGTGGAGAGGGACACTGAGGGAAAAAAAATGCTTTAATCATGACTCCAGGGAGAAAGGATGAAAGAGGAATGAATGCAAGAGGCAAGATAGTTGTGTGAACCTCTGTAAAAGCCTCTTCAGGCTGTTATATAGAAAGCGACTACCCTCAGCATCTTGTTTTCCAGATCCTTTTTAAAAGTAAGAGGCCTCAGGGTGCATTTAGTGAGGGCTTGAACCTCATCAGTGTTAGGTGTGCTCTGAGAGTACCTCTTGGAGGCAGCTGTGCAGGCAACCTAGTTTTTCATATATTTTGTTTCTGCATCCTGACAGTCTATAAGGCTGAACTCCCTACTCAGAGCAGATCTAGGCTTGCCAGGAAGCAGAATTTTAAAGATATTTTCTAATGTTTTCAAGTGGAAAGAGAATGCCTACTGAACCTAGGTACTTCCAGGGCTAAACAGCTTTTGAATGAGGCAATTTGGATTTAAGTGCCTCAGTTTCACTGAAGTCCCATTTTAGATATCCAAAGCCCTAAGAAAATGATGACTGCATTGATGGACTTCTCTGGTCCTTGTGTAAATACTGTCAATAAAAGCAGAGAGAATCATTCAGCACAACTCTCTTGCAATTAATGTGAGCTATAACACTGAGCTATCTGTAGCGGATTCTATCAATCCCCATTCCTGGTATCTCTCTTTAAAAATTGCAGCTGAGGGTAAACAGCCTTGTTGTATTAACAGAAACAACCCAAGAGAATACAATTCTGGACAGTTGAGGCCAGCACCTTGAAATCCTCCATTGTCTCACCAAGCTGGTACATGCCAAAGTATAAATGCTGAGGACACCACCAGCAAAGTACTTGCAGTGGGAAGCGAGGTGCCCCAGCAACCAAACAGCAGTGTGGTGACCACTCCAGCTATACCAGCTTCTTACCCATATGTAAGTATTTTTTTCAGCTTGAGTAGCAGGGCTCAAAGTAGTTGTTTTCAAACGTGGCTATATTCAGTTAAGGTTTTCTGTTGACACAGCTATAGACCATATGCCTCTGTGAACACCACTGGAGCATCACTGTGAGCATCCCCTGCTTTATTGGGCAGCCTTTGTAGCACCACGTGAGAGGCAGTTGGCATACAGTAACCCTGGAGCATTAATTGGTTTGTGATGGTTTTGTCTTGATGGTTGGTAAACAAGCAGTTAAGAAGATGATAGATTGGAATATCATTCCCAATTCCGACTGTGAGAATTTTAGAGGTGACCCAATACCTCAAGATTTTCTTTTTCAGTTACAATGGAAGACTTTATGAAATGGAGAGTGGTGTTCTGGGATTGTTTTTTTTTGGGGGTGTGTGTCTTTTTTTGTCTCTTTTGGGCTATAAGAAGGTAATTTTGGGGCTGCTTAGAGAGAAGTGAACTACTCCTTTCAAATGACCTGCTAAGAATTTAGTGTGGCTGTTGGCCATTGCCAGTAAAAGAGAAAGAAAGATTTGCAGAGGAAGAGAACAAGATCTTAATAGTGGGTAATGGAGCTGGAAGTCCTGATAGCAGGCTGCTGAGATGCATTAACCCCATTTATTATAGGGACATTCATCAGGAGAGAAGCCTAAATAGGCAAACCTGGGAAAATGTATTAAAATAAATCATTGAAAAGATAACTTTTGACTTACTGTGTCCACAGACTTAGTGTTTCATGGAATAGAACAAAAAAGAATAATTTTCCAAAAAAGATTAATTTTCCAAAATAGTGTGCTCAGAAAGAAGGGCTATATGTGTATGTGTTATGATTCCAAATTTATTTTTTTTTTTAGCTTTTGAAATAATTAGTTACCGTGTTGAATCCTAAGTGCAATAATTAAGCAAATTAATGCTGCAGTGAAGTTATTAATGAGGCAAAATATGCTAATATGCTTTTGATAAAGAACTCCCTTTTTCTCTCTTACCAAGAAACTGGAAAAGCTCTTTTATTTCAGGCCAGACACCTTATCTGGAGTTCTTAGAGAGAGGGTTCACAGTTATATGCTGGTGAACAAATGTCTAAAGCAGGGGTTAATATCTGCATTTTAGACACATGCAAAACCTTGCAGAAACGTTGCGCTGACAATGAATTTATTAGCCTGGTTTCTAGCAGCGTCAGTAATGAGGAAAGGAAGGTGTTCTGTGACCTCTGTCTCCATTATAGGAGAGGATAATACCTATTAAAGGATTGCTATTTTTATGATGATGTTTTAAAAATTCAATTCATATAAAGCAGTGAAGGCAATTATTACCATGATATAATCAAAAATACATTTCTCTATTCAGTGTGTCTGGTGCCATTATGTTTTCAGATTGTAAAGAAATACTCTGCATTGAAACATGATGGTAATTATTTAGTGGCTAGGAAATATGTGCATGTAACAATAATAATAACTAATAACTGGTTTCTGTAAACTTTGCCCAAGCATTTGGAGTTGGGCATGTAATCTGTAAAGCCATTTAAAACATGCTGGAAAAATGACAATGAAAGACTCTTTCTTGAAACGCTAAGAGTCCATCCATCTATGAAGGAAATCAGCCATTTGATAACTTAGAGGTCCTCCTGCTTTCTCTGGCAGTTGTCTAACAACCGCTTCTTTCAATCTCTGATAATAACAATGGACATTGCACTTTCCCAAACCGCCTTCTTGTTTATAAGCAGCTTCTATGACTTTTAGGTATTGCTTCTCTGTGAAATCCTTTCAGCCTCTTCTCATTGAATCCTAACCTGTCGCTTGCTGTACTTTGTGCTTCTTGCAGTTTGGTCAGATTTCCAAATGCCGAAGGGTTTCTAATTGGTTCAGAGAGGCCCTTGAGCCAAGCCAGGCAGCTGTGTTCATTAGCTTCTTTCTTGTGTGTTTCATCCTTTTTTTGTTATAATTTTATTTTTATGTTCAGCAGTATACATGCCTTGGAGATTTTCTTATCAACCCCATGAATAGATATATTCTTGCTACTTCTCAAGATTTCCTTTCTTTCCTTTAAGCCTTCAGGATGTTTTCCTACTCAGTTGCTGACTTGTCCTTTGTTTTTCCTATGTGGCATTAGCAGGTCCCTTTTTGGTACCCAACTAACCCCTTGGACATATTTTAGTTATTTTGCAGTCGGTAGAAGTGATTCAGGTAACATTATCTACTCTTTTTTTAACTCTATGCCAAGAATAATCTCTCCTCTTTACATGCTTATTTCCTGGAAAAGCTAATTTTAGAGCATTAAAGTGGCGAGAAATCATTTCTCTAAATTTTCTCCCTGCAGGCACTTTGACCAGTTTACCGGACAGTAGTTGAAGTTCTCTGATAAAAAAAAATTATTCTTAGGAGTTTGGTGATGCTTTGATCTGTAACTGCGGCATCTATTCCTTCCCATTTTCTTGATCCAAGGCTGACAGTTCATCCATATATTTATATCCTTAAGGGCTGGGGTCTGTATCAGATAGTGTCTGCTGTTTGGATCTCACCACTCAATATTTTTGCATCACTGGGGGTGCTGGATTCCTTTACTTACAACACTACTCACCCATGTCTTTAGTCTCACCTGCCTCCCTGGTGCCTGCTGACTCAGGCATTATGGATCTCCACTCTTCTTGCTGTTTCTGCAGTGCCCTCTTCTGCAGGTCCTCATCCAAGACAGAACATCTCATCTGTTTCTTCTTGCTGTTTCTGCAGTGCCCTCTTCTGCAGGTCCTCATCCAAGACAGAACATCTCATCTGTTTCTTGCTTTTGGATTGCTCTCATGCACGTTTTGGCATTTCCAGAGTTCATCCCTGATGAGGAGCTAGCTCCAGTGAAGGCTATGTGTGGTTTCAGGTTAAGAGGCACATTGCTGTATGGCTCCCAACAGCACACCCCATGCTAACCTGACAGCTGCCTTTTGCAGGCCAGAGTCTTGGACTGGGTAGCCCTGCACATTGGGTCCTCAAGAAAGAGTCAGCCTTAAGGGCTGAAATCCAGTCTCAGGGATTTAATACAGATTAACCTCCAGTTTATATGGACCTATATTTGAGTGTCTAAATATCACTTGTGAGTCTAGATGTCCCATTATATTCAAAAAGAGTTGGCCAGTACAGTCAAGGGAACATGAATCCTTCCCCATGGACTCATTTCAACTGCCAGTGTGCCTGTGTCCAGCCTTATTGTGCTACCCTGGGGCATCCCATCAAGATGGTCTCAGAGGGTAGAAGTCTCCATTCCTGCCTGCTTCATGCTGAGCACCCACTTGTGGGTAATGGAGACATATCAAATGGAGCTAGCTGTCTGTTTGTGGGCAACAGAATGAGTCCCGATGTCTCTTTTGTCTCAAGGTCACCTTGGAGCACTGCTCTATCAGGCTGTAGGATAGGTGTGGGGAGCACACTGAATTTCTTAGCACTCTGCTAAGGAAGGCAGCAAAGAGCATGTAATTCCTGAAGGAAGAAGGAGGATGAGCCATGACTTAGAGATGTACAGTGGGAAGCAGGAAGCGCCAGCTACAGATTTCCTGGAAAAAGGGTTTTACATTCAACAGCCATTTCATAAATACAGAAGTAGTCCTGGAAAGCAGAGTAGTTAGGAAGCTCTTTAGCAGTGGTCCCTGATACTAGCACTATACACACTACAGACATGCAGAGCAGGGATGGTGGATACATCTTCTGGATTGAAAAAGAGGACAGTATGGGTAGTTTTAGTAAGTGACCTTTCAGTGGGGTTTTTGGTGTATGACAAGGCTGTTGTTGGAACCTGAGTTAGAGGACATGGGAGGGTGTAAAAAAGCAGAGGGAATCTCTGGTAACATCTGGCAAGTAAATTGAACAGGTCCAGGACACTTCTTCCTTTGGTCTGAGTCTATTTTTGCCCTTGTCTGGCCTTGTGTACGTCGCTTCAGGGAGAAAACAGCCAGAATAGGGTCTGATGGAGGTTATGAAAGCATACAGCTTCTGCAATTGCAGATGGTGACATAATTCCTAAAACCTTGTAGAAAAGAGGTCATTTTCCAAAGAGATTCACTTCAAGAAGAGCACCCAGCTACAGCATTTAGTGTTAGTTTCAGTATGGCCATACCTGAATTAAATTTGGACTGTTGCTATTTGTGTCCCTGAGTGCCTAGGAGTCTTTGGCACGGATCTGGACCTTGCTGTGCTCATGCTGCACAACGGCAGGACGGAAGGTCACCTCGGCGTTAAAGTTCACACTGCGTGGAGCTGAAGTTTGCACGTATCACCCTCTTCCCCCTGAAGACTGTCCTCTTGGTTAAACATGAGAGCTCTGATATCAAAGACTGAAGATCTTTCGATTCAAAGGCCAGGCGGTTTTGCTATAAAGTCAATAGTGCCAGTGCCCAAAGAAGGTCTAAACAACTTCAGAGGAAATAGGCCAAGAACGACTGCTGCCCTTTGCATATTAGTTTGCTTTTCTGTATGATTTCCTTTGATCCCGAATGTGTTGCTGCTTCATTTATTGTGGAGGTTCTCACATGATTTCCTTAGTCAACAGCAGAACTCCATCAGGAATTCATTAGACAGTGTTTGTACAGATGCAAAGCTCTGCCTAAGTGATTCTATTATTATTATTTATATTGGGCTTGATCCTGCAAATGCTTAGTCACATAAAAATTTCCCAAGAAGGTAGTCAACTAACGTGACAGAGAGGACTGCAGTGTGAATTCAAATTTGCAGTGCCAAGGCAGCAGTCATAATTTTACATGTAAAATTTTTCCTTGGGACATATGAGTTTTGTTATTCATCTTAAGTTTTGAGTTTCCCTATTTTTTTTATTTATTATAATGAACTGCACATCTATATCATGCCCTCTTTTAAAAATGTTTTAAAATAAGTAAGGAACACCTCATTTTTTGTGTTCCAGGAATGGACTATTCTAAACCTTCATCTCTACTTCATTTTATGTTGTCTGCAATAATTCCCTTTTGTAGCCTCCAAGATAGATTACCATGGTGAGTGATGGTCCAACACAGATGTCAACCTCATGTGATGTTATTGAATTTCAGATCATTACTGTAGAACATAGCATTTCTGACGTCATGGTTCCCAACTGTTTGGCTGACAATGCAAAGAGAGCAAAGATATATTCTACAAATTAGGTAAGAAAAGAAGAAAAAAAGCTTATAAAAAAGCTTCAGACTGCATGGCTGTAGATATTTGGAAGTGGAGGAATCAGAACATAACATAGAATCATAACATAGAATCATGGAATACCAGGTTGGAAGGGATCTCAAGAGTCATGTGGTCCAACCTTTCTTGGCAAAAGCACAGTCTAGACAGGATGACCCAGCACCCCGTCCAGCTGAATCCTAAAAGTGCCTGATGTCGGGGAATCCACCTGAGGACTTCCTGGGGAGATTATTCCCATGGCTGATTGTTCTCATTGTGAAAAATGTTCCTCTTGTGTCCAATTGGAATCTCCCCAGGAGTAGCTTGTACCCATTACCCCTTGTCTTTTTCATGTGACTCCTTGTAAAAAGGGAGTCTCCATCTTCTTTGCAGTTGACCTTTAAATACTGGAACATAGTGATAAGGTCTTCCCTAAGCCTTTTTTTCTCAAGGCTGAAAAAACTCAGTTTTCTCAGCCTTTCCTTATATGACAGGCTTCCCTGCCCTGTGCTCATCTTCATGGCCCTTCCCTGGGTCCTCTCCAGCCTGTCCATATCTTTTTGGTATAGTGGGGACCAAAACTGAACACACCGTTCCAGGTGTGGCCTGACAAGCTCTGAGTAGAGTGGGATAATGACTTCTTTGTCTCTGCTGGTGATGCTCTTGTTGATACGACCCAGCACCCTATTGGCTTTCTTTGCCGCAGCAGCACACTGTTCACTCACATTGAGCTTGTTGTCCACCATGATCCCCAGATCGTTTTGCACAGAGTTGTTCCCTGGATGGGTAGATCCCAGCCTGTCCTGCATCCCTGGATTATGTGTTCCCAGGTGCAAAACCTTACACTTGTCGAATTTCATAAATTTCTTGTTTCTTCATAAGTTTCTTCCCCACTAAGTTTGGTACCATCAGCAAACTCTGTCAGGGTACACTTGATCCCATCATCCAGATCACTTAGGAAGATACTAAACAACATTGGGCTCAATATCAGTCCTGGGGGACCCTACTTGTCAGAGGTTGCCAGTTTGAAAAGGAGCTATTTACCACCACCCCCTGGGTGCTCCCTGTCAGCCAGTTCCCCACCCACTGCACAGACCTCTTGTCTAGACCATAACACATTGGTTTCTCTAGGAGGAGGCTGTGGGAAACCATGTTGAAAATTCCAGAGAAATCTGGGTAAACAATGTCCACCACTCACCCTACATCAACCGAGCAGGTTATTTTGTCATAGAAAGCAGGTTGCCTTGTAGTAGAAAAATCCTCTCAGTTGAAATGGAGTTAGTGGTTCTTCATCTCCATGCCAGGTGAAACAGGCTATTTGCAGTGAATGCTGAAGCAGGTGATTGATTATTTTCAGTATTAAGCTCTGACCCACTGGTTGGATGAGGTGACAGCAGAATCTCTCTATGATTCTGTGGGGATTTATTAATGAATCAAGGTTGGAAATGACATTAAATATTTCTTTGACTTAAAAAAAAAATAATATTGCCACTGTGTGTGTGTAAAAACGGGAATACTGTTCCTACTGTAACTAGTGAATATTTTGGCACCACGTACATGAGGTACCATGAGAATTGCAATGGATAAGACTTGCCCCGGGATATGCACCAAATCTTTGCTGGATGCAAAGTAAGGAGGGAATGGTATGACTAACAAAGACTATTTCTGTTCTTCAGAACACACAGTTCATCTTCTTACAATATTCAGTTTGAGGCAGGTGGCATAACAGATTCACAATGCTATTGTCTCACTTTGTCAAGCGCTGGAGAATTACCACTTTGGAGGAGGAGAGCTAATGTGCAATAGTTATGATAGAAGAAGTCTCACTAGGGCTATAGAGAGACCCGGCTTCCATATGTCTTCATAAAACCACTTGAAAATAGTCCTCTCGATTCCGAGTTCCTGTAAAATCATATTCCTCACATGAACGTAATGAAAAAAAAATCACCTGTCAGTCTGCAGACACTGAGTAGCACAGAGAAGAAGTGAAGCATTAGGTCTTAGAAATGCACATCTGGCTGAGGAGCCCCTGGGAAGCTTGGTCCGTATATCAGTGCTGAGTACACTTGGCATGTGAGGCCATAGCAGTGATTTCCCGTCTCAAATCCCACACATCTATTGCCCATCTGGAGCACAGTATGGTTAAACTTATGGTGACTTGAAGGACCTGTGAATGAAACTAAGTACATGCACTGAAGTTTCCTCCTTAGACCAGCTACTTGCCTCCCTCTGTCAGGTTCCCTCAAGTTAGTGATTGTTGTCATGCTGTCAGTGATGAACCGTTGTACTGATGAAGCTGCATGGTGTGCAGCTGCAATGATGTGGCTGGCTGTGCCCTCTTTAATCTGCTTATTTTATATGGCACGAGTGCTTGCAGGCTTGTGCTTTTATTTTAGCACAGGCTGGTCTGCATTGGGCCTCCTGCATTTGTCTTGTTGCCGGTCTCCAGCGCAGTTCAGGGCACCTTAGGAGGAATATCTTCTTGTGTTCCAACCGGCTGAGACATACACTTCAATTTTATGTGCTCCTTTGCATCTAGGCAATAAATCTTGTAATAGCTTAACTTTTTATATGAATGCTGCCTCAGGCAAGGACTGTGTGGCCTAGAAAGCAGGAGGTTTAATATTTTATAAAATTTCCAAATGCTGTTTTGCTGCTACCTCTCCTTGAGAGAATGGAAGCCCCGGTGGTTTGATAGATCTCCAGTCTGAGCTGCATCAGGGAACAGAAATAATCATGGACCATCTCAGTTAACTGACATTACATAGAAGTCAAACACTGGGGAAAGATGGTTTGAGTGGAAGCATTTGAGGAAACCACAATCCACATGGGGAATAAACCAAATAAAATAAAATAAAATAAAGACTATGCCCTGCAGGTAAGTCATTGTCCAGGTTTAAAGGAAACTTGTCTCTAATAGTAGCAGGGCTGGAGTGTGTTTTGTGCTGGGCAAACAGTTAATGTGAAGGTAGACATGAGACAAAACAGTGAAGTCAACAGCCTGGCTCTGTACTTCAGTGGTATCAGAACTTTGATTTTTTTTCTCCATTTTCTGGGAAATGCCAGGGGCACATTCCTGCAGCCACTTTATTTAAGTCTGCTATGCACTACCCTAGGGGGCAGTTGGCTTTGTTATTCTCAAGTAGTACCTTGCAAACTCCAAAACAGGAATAAGTCCTTTGTTGTGTGCGGGTTAGGACTGAGTTGTGTGATAGTGGCATTTGCAGGATTCCTCAGCGGGATTCACTGATACTAACCTAAGGCTGCTTTTCGACTTTGATGCAGTTGGAGCCTGTTTGTCTTCCTCCACGGTCTCTCTGGTCTCAGGATAGAGCTTTGATTTGCAATTGAAAAAGAAACCATGCAGAATGACCATGAAGAAGCTTGGGATCTTAGCAATTTAAGCCTTTCCAGACATAACACCTTTCTCGAGGTAGAAAGGGCTGGTGACTGCTGCTCCTGGTCTCTTGCTTCCAGCAGTGTCCCATGATGTAGTCCATACCTTGGCTATGGGCTGAAGTTATTGTTGGCAGGAGTTGGGTCAGTAGAGTGCTCACCCCATGGGAGTCCATAGGCTTGAGTGAAAGGGAGAGAAGAAGCAGGGGGTTGTGCCCTCCCCTTTGTCCCTTTTTGATACGGTGGGCTGATGATGTTGCATCTTTCCTCCAACTTTACCCCTCAAAATTACCCAATCTAGCCAGGAAAGCCAACAGGGTTCACTTAAGTGCTTTAAATGAACCACAGAATTAAATGGTTAGTAGAACTGGGTTTGTACACTCCTTCTGGAGTCTGGAAGGAATTGGTTTGAGTCAGGAGCTCGCATTGCCATTTGCAAGCCTTGCTTGGGATCTTTCCTTTTAGACATAAGCTGTGGTCAGGGAGGAATCCATTGGTATGGAACCTGAGTGCATTTCATCCCTAGGGTTTTTTTTTTTTGGTTGAAACAATTGCTGTTCTCACCACATTTTCAACCAGAGCCATGTGATGGTGCACTAAAAGGAACAGAATTGCTTGTTGGAATTTGGCATCTCTGGGTGGTATTACTTGCAAGCTGAGAAAGATAGGAAATATGGTAATTTGCATAGATTTTTTCTCACAAATTTGCCAGCTGGGGAAGAGATAAATGACAACTCTTGAACACGATTCATTTATTCATCCATAACAACTGAATGGGCTAAAAGTTGAAAATGTATTGGTTGGGGGGGTGGGGAAGAAGTGAGACTAAGGTCTTTTTCAATGGTTGGGGTAGGATACCTTTGGAAAAACACTTTTTGCCTTTCACCTGGGTGGCAGATGAGAAGTCACCACCGGACTGAGAAGGCAGTTCAAAGTGCTTCAAATGGGTTTTTTTCCCGATACTTCCTTCCAACAGGCTGTTCCCATTTTGAATTTTCATGCCAGTGCAACAGCTCAGCTTGGTTCAGCATTGCCTCTGCTTTCTGCACGTCATTCCTGCCCTTCATTCCTGCACAGGTTCCTCGATCCCACCTGTTTCGCTTCCCTCCAATATTCACCTCTTGCAACAGAGACTTGGGGATACCAGTCCTCCAGGATACCCTCCCGTGTGCAGATTGTGGTGGCAGGGGGCTGCAAACAGCACCAGGCAGAAATCCCAGACTATTAACAATACAAGAAATAGTCAACCTGGACTCTGTCTAGTCTCTCTCTCTTCCCTGCCCCCTCCTTCTCCCTCCCTGCTTCTTTCTTGGGGACTTTGTCTTCTCTCTGGAGCTGTGCTTGGCATGTTGATGCAGGTCCAGTGTGTGAAAAAAGAGGCTGGGTCTGGGTCTGCATTTAAGGGGGATTTCTTTAGAGCCATCTGCCATCTCGAAAATTAAAGCAGGGAAAGGTCATTGGGATAAACCGATTTGCTAAACAAAATGGTTAACAACTCATGAATAAAACTTAAAAAAAAAAAAAAAGAAGAATATCCTGAGGGGAGGGGCAAACTTTATAACTAGAAAGAAACCCACCCTGTCAAACCCACAGCCTGCCCACACTGAGCTCCACCCACCCCTTCCCAGTTTATTTCCACCCTTTTGGGCAGTGCACTGCTCCCCCCCTTCCTTCCTGAGCCCCTCTTTCTCCCCCTCCTGAGCCCCCCATGCCCTCGCGTATGCCTTGGGAGAGGAGGACTTGCAATCTGTGCTGGGGATGTGGCTGTGAGCTTCCTAATGACTTTCCAGTGGTAATGTCCAGGGGCCTTTGTGCCTCCTCTTAGCAACTTCTGCAGCAGCCCCAGTAGCAACCAAGTCACTTTTGTCCCTTGAGTGCTTCAGCGATGCCGCCTCCTCCTCCTCCTCCCTTTTGCTGGGTTTCTTGCAGGTCACACGCAGGAGCAGTGAGCCTGCCCCTCTGCAGACAAGAGAGAAAACACAGCCCTACACAAGCACAAAAAGAAGGAAAATCCACTTCCATCCCCTCCCCCATTTCAGCTCTAAAGAATAATCAGGATTATAGGGGAAGCTGGCTGTTGAATTATGGCACACTGGCCATACTGGCCACAGCCACCGCGCTGCTTATCTGGGCTAACCCGGACAAGTGAGCAAGATACCTGAGATGGAGAAGAGGAGGCGAGGGAAGCTCGCCACCTGCCCGCTGTCTGCTTTTGTTCCTCTCCCCAACAATAAGTTCTCTGCATTCCCTAACAAGACCTTCACACAAAACCAGACAGTAGATGGTTTTGGTGTTTGCTTAGTGCTCTACAGGGCCTGCCCTAAGCACTGGCTCTCAGGGGTCCCCTAATGGAAGACGTACTTAAGAAGGTTGCAGTCTGCATGACCTGATGGAGGCTACAGGGCTCCTCTTGGAAAAGGCTTAAGAGAGCCCCTAAAGACCTGAATCAAGCTTTTGCAGATAGCACTGTGAGACTGTTCAGAGGGAAACACTGTGGTCTTTGAGGGTGAATGCCACATTGCCCATCTACCCACATAGCCCTGTTCTGGCTCCTCATCCTTGTCCTGCCCTTTGAACCATCAGGGCTGTGATACAGCCCAAACTGTTTTCTCCTTAGGAGTGCAGGAACGATGGGACCCGCCGCTAACCTTAAGAAAATATCCCGCACACCAGGGGTGCGACCCTGCATTTTTACAGTGAGGGTGCAAAGGGGTTAGATTTTTTTCATCCATCGTGTTGTTCTTCTCACCCACAAGTTTCTGATGTGGGAAAATCTCCCCCGTGCTCCGGCGCTTGACAGGGAAACTAATTCAATTTTCTCCAATCAGTGGGGTTCTGTCCATGTGCAGACAAAAAAGCTATACAGGTTTTGTGATGGGAGCTCTGGAGTCAACTCCTTGATTAGACACAATAGGTTATGTTTAGAGGTCCTCTAAGGAGCTATAAGAGCCCATTGCTCCCCCAAACCTTGCGGGGATAAAACTACATGACTACTAAAGCTGTGGAAAGATGCGAGAACCCTAGCATATGGAAACAAGAAGCTAAGGTGTCAGGATATGAAGACAATGGGGTTATGGTGTGTAATTGGGCCTGAATCCCATCTGAATCATGTGATCATGTCATGGGCAAAAGCCACTGGCCCTGCTCCTGTGGTCCAGCTGTGTGCTGGTGGCTCGCCAACCAGCAGTTTGAGGTGGAGAATGCTGCCTTGCCCGAGCTGCTGAAGGAAATCCATGTGGGCCTATTATGTAAGCTCTTTTTAAAAGCTACTTTTTGTTGGTATGTTGGGAAAAGTAAGAGCACGTTAACGTAATTTCCCATTTATTTATCTGAAGTCTGCTGACATCAATTGAAAGACATCTATTCAGCCAGTTCTTTTATAATGGCTTTTACTGTGTGCTCTTTTCTCTTTCTCCATTTTATTTAGTTTTAGAATGGTTAAAAAGAACAATATTTGGGGAAAATGGAAGTCCTTGCCTGAAAAGAATTAATTAATATTGTTATAGCTATTGCTATAGGAGAGTTCAACTATTCCCTTGGTCTTGCAAGTGAAAGCAACAAACTGCCAGAGCAACCAAGGATGATCCCCCTGACCACGCAGCTGGCTTTGTCATCAAACTCAAGTGAGCAGAAAGGCATTTTCCATGCTTATGTTTAATTTCCTGGTGTAAATGAAGTTGGCCTACATTGCTGATACACACCTATATCAAACTCATTCTTGACTTTATGAATTGTTTATAGAATTCACACTATGAATTTTGCATAAAATAGTTGCAGAAGAATTGTGCCTGGACTACATTTGCTTTTCCAAGAGTAAGGTGGTGAGTACTTAATGTTTAATTGATTTACAAGCAAGACTGTCCACTATATTTCCTTTCTAAAATGTGCAGTGTAAAACCAAGAATCTGTAACAATTATGGTCAAAACACTGTCAGGAGAAAAATCTCGGGAGGCGTGAGCTGTAGGAACATTTATAAGGAGAAAACTTCAAAACAGGTAATAGAATAATTAAAAAAATATTATATCCGGATTAATCATTACTCTTATTATGTCTCATTTTCCTTTAACGCTTCCTACAAAAGCTGCTGACTGCCGTTTGCATATCCAAGTGATTTGTCATTTGGTTCTGAGAAGTAGAATATGCATTTAATACTTGCTTCGATCTTTGATAGTCATTAATACAACTTTAA
The DNA here is from genome assembly GCA_025769975.1 of Gallinago jamesoni. Classification (NCBI taxonomy): domain Eukaryota; kingdom Metazoa; phylum Chordata; class Aves; order Charadriiformes; family Scolopacidae; genus Gallinago; species Gallinago jamesoni. Next base: position 173,501,615 of record JAOQGH010000001.1, on the reverse strand, counting down.
TTTTTGGACTTCCTTGCTTATATTTAGAATATTAACCCTGAAACATCCTTCTTCTCCAGGGAGATGATTGCTCCTGACTTGATCTATTTAGAGTTAGAAAGAATAAAAGAGCCCTACAGGGTTGTGGCGAAGCACTCGAGATAAGTGTTTCCCCCCATGTATTACTTATTTATTAAAGCTGGTGGAGCATAACTAAAAGGGAGAAAAAAGACCAAGAAATACAGAATACAATGGCCTGCAGATTTTAATGGGAGATATGGCTGGAAGCAATTTCTAAATTATTAAATAAATCGATTTTATTCTTGCAGTCACCCTCCAAGGTGTATTTGTCAGCCTTATTATATTCATCTTCAGTGCTATTCAAAACCACTTACAGAGAAACATGTTTTTCCTGGCCACAATTCTTCAGCCCTCCTAATTAAACATGAGATTTACATTATAGGTTCAGCATTCTTTCCTTTTCTTTCTTTTTTTTTTTTTTCAGCCTTCACCTTTTTTTCCCTCAGTCAGCTTTCCCGTGTTTGGTTTGTAGGCCTCAAGACAAGTAGGCGTCAGGCTGACAAACCTGGAGGTAGCCCTGTTCCCGTTTGAAATGCAAGACCTGTTGGCTACAAAAGAGTTTTAAGACAATCATGGAGTATCATGGAATTGTCGGAGTTGGAAGGAACGTCTAGAGACCATCTAGTCCAACTCCCCTGATAAAGCCTAGAGCACATCACTCAGGACTGCATCCAGGCGAGTCTTGAAGATCTCCAGAGAAGGGGACTCCACAACGTCCCTGGGCAGCCTGCTCCAGGGCTCTGTCACCCTCACTGTAAAGAAGGTTTTCCTCGTATTTGAATGGAGCTTCCTATGTTCCAGCTAATATGCTCAGCGCAGTCCTGCTTTTTCTCTTCACAGTGCGCAAAGGGTTAAACAACGTACTTGTGACAGTGGGGCTGTAGATAAAAGGTTATTACACGAAGAAAAATACTCGAAAAAAAAGAGAAAAGAGTTGATTTATCATTTAAGTGACTCTGTGCTCTCTCACTCTCTCCCTGTGCACGACGCACACTACACAAAATCCATTTGCTCAGCTTTTCCCACGAGTAATCCAACCGCAGTGGTTTGGAGCAAAAATCTGAAGAAGCAATTGAAAAAATTCCGGTATTGAAAGTTATTATTAAATGCCCATCGATAAACCACATGTGCTGGCATGCTGAGAGCGGGAGAGGAAAGCAGTAAAGTATTTATTTCCTAAAGAACAACTTTAGAGACTCCAGCAATTAAAAATGGATAAAGGCAGCGCATTCCTCCCCCCCCCAAATTGTCAATAATGCCTCTGCTCAGCCCCCTGAAGCGTGGAAGGAAATTGGGAGCAATTTTTGCTGCTTCTTTACGGAGGAGGAGGAAGATGCTCTGCTGAGGATGCGTACTTCAGAGCAGTGGCACCGGGCTTAGTTTTTGGGGCCGTTCCCTTCGCTGGTACCTCTGCAGGATTGGGTAAGGATTGGGAAAGGTCTGCGAAGAGATGAGTCTAGCAGGGATCAGAGGTGAGGTATTTGCAGCACATGCCTAGAGGCTGTGCTTTTAAACCGGGTGGCTTTGTATGTGCAGAAACATCCCTCGTGTTCTGCCTCTTTCTGTGTGGATATGCCACAGTGAGACGGAGCACAACGGTACTTAAAATAGACGACTACCTCTCTAGAAAAATACACGCCCACTGTGTAGTGTTCTTCCAGCTGACTTTTTGCTCATTGTTTTTTGCCAAGATATGTAATTTTTATTATTGCACATTGTACCCATAAATAATACGCAACTTGAGGAAGAATGAAAATATTCCTCGGCTCAATTAAAAAGCAGGTTATCTCAAGGCTAGAGCCGCTGCCAAGTAGATAATGGCTGTTTCACTTTACTGCCACAATCACTTCATTGCCAGAGCCAGGCTCATTACTTTGGGCCAGCGTGCCTCTCAAGGCTTTGCTCCGAGCCATGCAGAAGCCGGGGTAGATGCTCATCTCAGGAGGAACCTCTCAGGGAGACACCGTGCCCCTCACACACCTCCCCGCTCCATCTTTGCTACAGGGGACAGTAAATTACTGTTAACCTATGGGCAGCAAATTACAGCAAGCCTCGCTGCGCTGAGCAAGGTGTTTGGGAGTGAGAGTTCCTCACTTCTCTTTATTCCCTTCCTCTCTGCTGCTTCCCCCTCCCGCAGCCCTCCCCACCCGTCACTGCGGGCTGGCAGAGGGGCCCTTGCCCACTGGTTTTCATCTTGTTGGGTGTGTGGTGTGAGGGGCTTGGGCAGGGCACAGCCTGGGAGTTCCTCTTCTCTTCTACGGTCCCTTGGTTTATGTTGCAGTTGAGTCAGGAGCAGACCCACACCACTTGGCGACGCACCATTTTAAAACTTATTTACTTAGGAAGGCGGGCTTCCTAAGGCGGTTGGATAGTGATTTTTTTCACAGAATCACAGAATCACCTAGGTTGGAAGGGACCTTTAAAGATCATCTAGTCCAACCAAAATAAAAAAAAAAAACAAACAAAAAAACCAAGACAAAAAAAACCCAAAGAAATCCACCACCACCAAAAAAACAAACCAAAAAAAACCCCAACCCCCCCCCCCCCCAAACCCCACCACAAATGAACAATAAAAACCCCCACACAAACCCCACACCACACCCAAACCAACACCAGCCCAACACTAATCCATATCCTCAAGCACCATGTCAACTTGTCTCTTGAATACCTCCAGGGATGGTGCCTCAACCACTTCCCTGGGCAGCCCATTCCAATG
>JAOQGH010000001.1:173465448-173498739 GCA_025769975.1 Gallinago jamesoni | reverse complement strand
TGTGACTGCAGGGGGGTCGGACTAGATGGCCTTTGGAGGTCCCTTCCGGCCCAGATGATTCTATGATTCTATGATTAAAAGCTCATCAATCTCTTTCCAGCATGGCAAAAAGCCTGTAGTGAGTAGTTCTTAAGCAAAATCATGTCTTGCCTACTCCCAGAATTTGATAATACTTCTTTATATCTTTCCAGTTGCTCAGATCTCATGTACTTTTATAACATATCAGAGATGAAATGGTTATCCTTCATGAATGTGTACTATATAGTAACAGTATGAAAGAGCATAAAAATGGTCATAATCTATCCTTGTAAAATTCAAACATAGCTAACAGTTATGCTTCAAACAGCTTCAAACATAGGAAGCAGCAAAGCCCTCAAAATATTAGCATTGTCCCCAAAAAATGTTATCAGTGAATTAAAAGTACTAAGAATTTCCACAACAGCCTGTACAGATTACAGATTCATCAGGGTTGGCTGAAAGCAAACTTTTGTTTTCCTTCATTGAAATGCTGTTGGCTTCACCAGATACAAGAAACAAGCTCAAGCAAACCCAGAGCACTTCCGTCGTTCTGAGAGTTTTCTCTCCATTGTCATTTCTCTAGTTAAATAATAAATCATAGTAGGATAGTCTCAGAGTGGCAAAGTCTGGGTTATCTAGACACCTTTCTGCTACTATTTACTGCCATTCCACATAATTCTTATATATGTGGGGATTTTATCCTTTTTTTTTCAGATATCAGGAGCTATGTTTGCATGTTTGGTGAAGCAACATCCTTTTTAAGACTGTCTTCTTAGAACTGAACTGTGACTTCCTCTAGGGAGGTGTCATCTAAGAGTACTTGTAAATTTATCGTAAAGGAAGTCCTTGCTTTCTAGTTTCATGATGTTAAATGAAGTTTTCTCAGAACTGCATGCAATTTTGAAAGTGAAGAAATGGATAATAAATATACTACTCCTGTTAAAAGGAGCATATTATGACATCTTCTTGCCTAAGATAACACACAAATTCTTTGACAACAGTAGTGCTATGTCAAAAATTTGAAGCAGATTTCCTACAAATATAGAGATGATTTTTATTTTAGGAGTCAGCTAAGTATTTTACTGTTCATATACTTACAGGTCCATGAAGTGATATTTTAATAACACTTTTTAATTATCATTTTGAGCAGCACAGGATTTCCAGCAATATTGAATTTATTCTATTAACATTTTTTAAGACTGTCTTTCTGGTGATACTTTGACTTGAAGGCAGAGCAGAATGGCTTCCTGAGAATACAAGTTGTATTACATACATTGCTTATTTCTTCAGTGAAGAAGCTGGTTATTTGTGTTCAGGGAAGAGATACACATGGCTATCTTTTGAGCTGTTTTATAGCTCAAAAGATTTTAAGCTCAAATATTTTATAGCTCAAAATATTAAAAAAAAAAATTAAAGTATGTTTAAACCAAATGCAACATTTGAATTTAAGTGTATCATGATGAAAAATGACTATATACCAGAACACTAGATTTTACAGAAATGAAGAAAAGCTATTTAAAAAAAAAATAATGGCACATAACTAATTTCAGAATAATGTCAGATTTCTCTACTACAAGAGAACTGTGATTTTTAGATAGGCCACAAACTGATTTGCCTTTTTTTTTTTTTTAATTTATTTTAAAATTACTATGTTCTAGAAAAGAGGAAAAGGGAAGAAGATTGAAAAGATACCAACTAGCTCAACAAAAAATTGACATGAAATTTAGTTAACAGGAAGGTGTTGCTGGTCAAAGCAATTGCTAGTCTCACAACTGTTGAAAGGTCTCACTAAATTAGTCTTGCTTAGTTCTGTTTTGTGTTGCATAGATTTAATCATTATTGAACTAGGACTTAGATCTCTTACTTGTAAAAGGTGAGTTACTGTCATATCCACCTGTGGATATATCAGGAGCAGAGATGGTAGCAGAGAGGAAGGCAGACAGCTTCCACAAATGTCATGTGCAATCTAGCAGTTTTACAGTGGCAATGGAAATTTTTTATAAACCAAAAATCTTCTCTTCCCTATTCGTCATCTTCCCTGACTTATCCATTTTTTTTTTCCCATGTGTGAACGACTGCCACTGTACCAGTGCAGAATGCTGATTGCTGAGGAAAGAAGCTATTTAAATGGAAAACAAATGAAAAATCCACTCATTATATGCCATGAATTATTCCTTCTGTATGCACAAACCTTCCTTTTCCCTCTATCAAAAGAAATTCTATTTTTACTTAATTGACTTGTATCCTGTATTATAAATCTGTCTGCTCATTAAACTCAAGCAGAATTACAGTGGAATTTAATACAGCAGTAGCTATTAATAATCCCTAGAATTTAGCACTTAGTATTACCCAAAGTAATGCCTAACAGACAGAATAATGATATTTTTACAGTATTAGAAAGTTGTAAAACATTATGTCAGTGTTACTTTTGCTAAGTAATTTGCAAAGTATCCAGAGTCTTTCCACTCCTGCTCTTGCATCTTCCACGACAATGTGAAGGAGGATAGGATTTTGCAAACATGTCCAGACACAGTGTGCAGTACTGTGAGCAGCTGTACTACATACAGGAGGTCTAGGGTGTTAGTGGAGCCAAAAGCCAGAATACCGCTGTTAAGACCATAAATGATCAAACTTCTCATTGGAACTGTTTCACTTTGTGCAAACATTCATTTGCTGTGGTATGTTAGGGTGGTAGGAACAGTGGCCTATTTTATAGTCAGGACTATAAAATACAGACCCTGACATTTCTTTCTGACTTAGATGGGAGGCACCGTTGCTCTTCTAAAAAAGTCTTGGATGAGGGCATGAAATGTGGGACAATGAAAAGAAGACAGCATGCAAGCAGCAAGGAAAAACAAAAAAAAAGTCAAAGATTATTTTTAAAAGGAGGAGTTGATGGAAAACTGCAGGAAAGACAAGGCAGTGAAATCCAAGTGAATGACTTAAGCAAGTGTTTTGTCTCTGTCATGAATACAGGGAAGGAAGAGTAGATGTGCAAGCCAATATTGTGAGGAGATCATATTGAGCATTATTTCTCTTCCAGCTGCAAAGGTGTTCCAAGGAAAGCTAGGCTAAAAATTGCTTTGAAGGCCTGTTTTTTCAATGTTCCTTGATAAGTTTATTTCAGAAATTCTTGCTTCCCCTCCTGCCCTCCTTTCCTTCACTCAAAACCTAATGATGATATAATTTCTCACAGAAATGAGTAAAGGTAATGCCTGCTATAAATACATATTTTAGAGAAAGTTAGAGTACCTTTTAAAAATTACAAGAACAGGAATCTTGATGATTTTGTTCTTGAGTACTTGTTTATTTGAAAAATAAAGAAGTAATTACAAGTATTTCAAAGACGCATAGAAACAGGAAAGATATTTTTGAATCTTTGTTTCACAAATGAAAATTAAATCCAGACCCAATGTATAAAAAGCAAATGGAATTAGAAATGAAAAATGCACTGCAAATTCTACAAAAGTGACCTTCCTGTAAGTATATGCATCTTTCATGATCTCTCACAGCATGCAAAGCATATAGCAGCCAGCAATACTGGAACACATCCCTCAGTCAGCCCACCTCATTTCTGCTGATCTCACCCATATCTTTTCTTTTTTTTTCCTCTAGAAGGCAAGCTGTGTTGTGTAAATATTTTACAATGTTTCATTCTCATTCTTTCACGGCATTCTGAATAACACATACAAAGATTCTGTGCATCTTATCAAAATGTGCTTTCCGTCTTCATTCCTTTCCTCCCTCTCCAGAAATCTTTCTCTTCAAACAACATCATCTGTGTCATTTACCATCATGGACTCCAAAAGGTTTATATCTTGTATACAGATCTCACTGTTCAGCTCTCACAAGTGTTATGAAATTTAAAATACTGTTTAAAATACCAATTTCCATTTTTAAAAAGTGCAATACTAAGCACTAATTGATTCACAGGCCAGACTGTATCTTGAAGACTGCAGGTTGTGGATATATATGTCCATGAGATGGCTTCATAGTTTATTGCTATCTGGTGTCCTTGGGGGACTCTCCAGTAGTATTCTTCCCATTTCACCAACCACACATGCACTGGAGTAACATCTCCGTCTCAGCTGCTGAAGGGGTGCTGTCTTCTGTAAGACTAGCTTTGCTTGGATGCTCAGGGAGGGTAAGGACATTGACCTAGTTTATACTCCTTTTTTTCACTTTTGAAGAAACTGGTACCTTATCCACTAGGATGCCAGTATCGGTTATAACCTACAGCGTTTAGCCAGCCAGCAGAAAAGGCTGAACACCCCTTGCACAGGATTTGAGGAGAGTGAAAGGACTGAGTATATCATCTCCTATCGTACATCCACAAGAGCCAGGCTCAAGTGGATTACAACATCTTTGAGGTAGAGAGTACCCAGAGGATGCTGGTGCCATGGGTAGCTGCTCATCAATGACAATTCTAGGAATTCTACATATTTCTAGGAATGACTGTTCAGCATATAAATATCTTGAAGGGTTGTTCATAATGTTGTATGTTTTACTTCCTTTTGTTTTCCTAAAATATGTGGCCCAGCTGTTTGCAGAGTGGATCGTGATGAAATTTTGGAGCACGGAGTGAAAGTGCAGTAGAGAGGTCCTTAACAGGTGTGAGCATAAAGACGCTTAAGTTTTTGAGGTCTCTTAACTTGATGATGTTAATCCTATGCATTTGGTAAAGTTAATGTATAGCTTCTCGTGAGCTCAGCTGGTGTCTCTGAAATTTTTCCTAAATATTGAAATGTGTTGTGAGTCTGAACAGAGAAAGAAAATTGCAAGTTGTTACATGTTAAGGTAATATAAAGTGTCATAAAGCAAATACAGGTTCCAAACAGCATCCTATCTCAGACAATGACTAATGCTTCCTCCCTTTTAAAAAATGCACAAAGTATCCTACAGAAGATAGAACAACAATAAGTTTCAACTTTACACTGGTAGCAATACTTTGAATTACACCTAATCCTAGTTTAGTTCTTATTTTCCATATTATGTGGGAATAAATCTTTGTGGTTAATTATTCACTAAGTTAGTTTCTTTACACTGGATTCAAATTTCACTGAATATCCCAGTGTTTTTCCAGTTTTCACTTGCAATTCATGATCTTCATTTATATTACTCTTCAAAACAAATAGCTCAAATGTTCAGTCCTTCATATACCCACTATGTCCTTTCCATGCTTAGTTTATCATGTATACTGCAAACTGAAACAGAGTAAGACACCTGTGTTGAAATCGCATCCTTAAACTCACCCTTCACTATGCAGCCAACACAACTGCTTTTCTTTATAGAATTAGCTAACCTTCTCATGCGTGTTTATCTGAGTAACTGGGATTTCTTATAAAGCTAGTTGGTTTGGATTTGGGGGAGGTGGGCATTTTTATTTTTATTTTTATTTTTATTTTTATTTTTATTTTTAGGTGTGCTGTACTTTGATTATGATGCAGGTTTGCTACAGATAACAATTCAGTAATTCTTCTATCGTCTAGCTGAAGGCAGGACTCAGGCCATCCCTTTCTGAGCTGTGTAGGTTGATTTTGAGTAAGTATTGTATATGAAAGTTATCTCTGTGAGCACCAGTGAGGTTTAAAAGCCAGATCCACAAAGTTCTCGCAACAGGGTTGCAAGAATTAGTGGAACCACCTATGAAATGTCATTGCTCCCTTCTGCACATACACTTATATGAGTTAAATGTGTTACATATAAAATATGGAGAGCAGAATGAACCCCCCTGTAATCCAAGAGGAAATGGTTAGCAACCAACCGCTTAGACGCACACAAGTCTATGGGGCCAAATGGGACTCACCTGAGGGTACTGAGGGACCTGGCAGAAGTGCTCAGCAATCCACTTTCCTTCATTTATCAGCAGTCCTCGCTAATGGAGGAGATCCTAGTTGACTGAATGTTAGCAAATGTGATGCCCATCTACAAGAAGGGATGCAAGGAGCATCCAGAGAACTACAGGCCTGTCAGTCTGACTTCAGTGCCTGGGAAGGTTGTGGAGGAGATCATCTTAAGTGCTGTCACACAGTGTGCACAGGACAACCCAGTAAGCATGTGTTTATGAGAGGCAGGTTCTGCTTGACAAACCTGATCTCCTTCTATGACAAGGTGACCCGCTTAGTGGATGGGGGAAAGGCTGTGGTTGTTGTCTACCTAGACTAATTTAGACTCTCTATTTCTGTATATTTGCTTGTAAAATGGGCTCTTCCTTCCTATCCCGTAGTGTGGGCATCATCAGAAGTAGTGGGGGGGTACTTTCTGGCATGAGAGCCCTGGAGACAAGTGTTTCCCTCCCTCCTCAGCCTGCCAGGGCAACCGCTTTTGCACGATTTCCCTGAGCTCCATACCAGCAGCTCCTACTCCAATCTCATCCTGCAGCCAAGCAGCCCTCCGGGAGTGTAGCCCTGGCAGAGGAGGCTACTCAGAGATACGTGTCTCTGCCCTTTCCCCAGCTGGCCCTGGGGCCCCTGGGGGCTCTGCTGCTGGCTCCTAAGGCTGCTGCCAGAGTAAAAGGCAGGCAGTAGCTGCCAGCACAGCTGCCCTCTGCTCCCAGGAGACCCTCTTCTGATGGGACTCTGGAGTGAAGGTCTTGCCGACACTGTAAATCAGGACCCAATTTTTTTCATAACATTCTCTCCCCCCACTTTTTAAAATAAATAGCAACAATTTAAAAATCCAACTCTGTGTGTGCAACATTGCGGATGTAGCTGTTTGAGCTGGATGTTCAAATAACATCTGCCCCCTCAGCCAGTGTTTCTGTTTTGTTTATCTTCTGCCAGGGTAGCCCATGAGGACATGCAGAGATGGTGCTGGAGACACAGCTCTTAAGCCTGTCACTGTCTGTGCCAGTGGAAGCTACATTGAAGGGACTTGTCAGAGGAGAGCTAGCTCTGCGAATTAGTTTGTAACAGTTGGCTGCTTCAGAAAAAGGAATTTTCTTCATTGCCAGGTCCTACCTCATCAATATTGTATTGCTTTCACTCTCCCTGGGTAGCCAGAGCAGGCATAGTACATCTCTACCCATTTGCACAGTACATGAGAGAGCTTTAATGACATTATACTGCCTAGAATGGAAGTGGCATTAAAAAGGCTTTAGAAAGTAGTTCTCCTGTATCTTTTTAATGTTCTTGCACTGGAAGGAATGATTGCAATTAGTAATAGATAACATTAAGTGGAAAGTAAGAACTAATTTGCTTCTTTACCCAGAAATAAATCAAAGGGGTTTTGTGTCTGAAAGAAGAACCATATGCAGTTGAAAGGATTGCAAGAGCTTACAAAATTTAAGTACTTCCCAATTATATTTTAATACCTTGGGGGTAGATCAAGTATGCTTACTATATGAATAAAATAATAATGTGTTGCCTATAGTTTATACATATGTTTGATTGCTCTGCGTAGTAGTGTTTTTTACATGGAGATAAAGCACATATTTAATGTCTTGTTTCACATCTGTACACCACAGCTGTTTTTAGACCAGGAGAGAGAGCGGATTGTGTATCTCCTTGGATTACCAGTTTCTATGACAGCAGAAATGGAGATAATGAATTTAGAGGATCTGGGCTTCTTTTATAGTTTGCTGTTATAGTCCCTTCCAAAGCTGCTGTGCTTCACTGCAAGGGGTAGGAGGCAATGACCTCTGCAGAAAAAAATGACCTCTAGAAGAAAAAAAATCAAAGCTGATGGTTGCCCTAAGAGATTATTCAGTTTCTCCATCCTTACTAACTAACCAGTAGTTCATGTAATTTATCTGAAATATTTCTATACATTTTTGTACAGCACCTGAATTATCTTAAATAGTACTCTAGGGATTGGAAAACATGATGTTGGTTGGATATTATTCTGTAATCCTACCACAAAGGACACAGAGGAGAAAAAGAAAAATCACCTTTTGTCTGCCCACTTATGCTTTTTTCTTTCTTTTTTTTTTTTTTTTTTTTTTTTAAAAAATATTTGATTATTTTTAAATATAAGAAAATTTTACTGGCAGGGCAAACCTGGAAATTGTGTCTGATTCAGCTTGCGTTTCCCTTGTGATTGCTTTAAAAATGGTCTTACCTCTTTAAACAGACCACTATACTACTGTGTAGTGTTCTTGGCTACTTCTTTCTTCTTTACAAAACAGTGCTGATACGAAGACAAGAAATGTAACTGTTAGTCTTTAGCAATAGTGTGAAAGAAAGCAAACAACCAAGTCAATAGAGTTATGACTCGTAAAAAACACAAGTACAATTGGGAAATACAGTTAATCATTCAAACCAAATTGATATTTCTAACATACCTTGCATAAACAACATTATTTTTGTGATTGTAGATTATGTTTATTCTAACATGTTTCATTATATGGCAGATAACTTTCAAGTCTTTCTTATTTAAAACAGAGCAGAACAGAAGTAGTTTTACCACCTTGAAGTCCAATGAATGTTTGTACCGGTCTCCATATTTTTCATTTATATGTGCTGATCTAGTTAATTTTATTATTCTTCTCTACAGATTTTGCCTTCCAGGATTACTTTTTTTTCCCCAGGAAGTAAAAGCTTGGATTTCCTATTGTTAGTGTTGCTCCAAAACCATCTGGATGGCTGAGACAGGCCTATGCAGCACTAGCCATGCCTTACCAGTGTTGCTGAGGGCATGCTGGCTTGTGCCAAGCACACAGGAGGGGTATGTTGTCACCATTCCTACTCTGGAAGAGCCAGAGAGCAAATTTCTCCCTCTGTCAAGCAGTTTCTGTGCACTGGGGATGCATGGGTTTCAAACGGTCTGGTGAATCACAGAATCACCTAGGTTGGAAGGGACCTTTTAAGATCATCTAGTCCAGACAATGAAAAAAAAAACAAAAAAAAACCCAACCCCACAAATGAACAAAAAAAACCCCACACAACCCACACCACACCCAAAACAACAGCAATCCACTACTAATCCCTATCCTCGAGCACTATGTCAACTCACCTCTTGAGTACCTCCAGGGATGGTGCCTCAACTACCTCCCTGGGCAGCCTATTCCAATGCCTGACAACCCTTTCAGTAAAGAAATATTTCCTAATATCTAACCTGAACCTCCCCTGGTGCAACTTGAAGCCATTACCCCTTGTCCTATCATCTGTGACTTGGGAGAAGAGACCGACCCCCACCTCTCTACAGCCTCCTTTCAGGTAGTTGTAGAGAGCAATGAGGTCTCCCCTCAACCTCCTTTTCTCCAGGCTGAACAACCCCAGCTCCCTCAGCCTCTCCTCATCAGATTTGTGCTCCAGACCCCTCACAAGCTTCATTGCCCTTCTCTGGACCTGCTATTCCAAGTTTTCCGTTCTATCATGCGCAGGCGCACGAAATGTGAATCAGAGCTCCAGCCCGGCTCCAGTCTAGGTCAGCCCTCTAGACCCCCAGGGTGGACACTTGCTCTGGCAGAGGGATATGTCAGGTCCTTGGTGGAAGCTTGACCCCTACACAGGGTAGTTCCATCTTGGGCAGTAGCTGCTTCACCATGTCAGCCGTTCTCGTACATACATGCTCCTGCCCCCAGGAGACTGCTGTTTTAACTATTTATTACTTTCTAAATTAGACTGTTGGCACAAGCTGCCAGTGACTTTGCTAATTACATTGCCCCAGGCCAATTTCTTTGACTTACTCCTTACTAAGGCCAATTAGCAGTTGCCAGAGTGGTTTCTGTCACCCGCTGGCCTGCCGCCCCAAATGCGAGTTCAGCGACAGTTATGTAACAAAATTTGCCTAATGCTTTGTTTTCTGGCTCATACTGAATTAATGCAGTCAGCTAGCCCCAGGAAGACATGGCCAAGGTCTCATCTGGTGCTTTTGGGTGGGCTGTAGCCTACCTGATGGCTGTAGCCATCTCCATGGCTTTCCCAACAGAGGTCTCATCCATGGTATTGAAAGAGATGTCCAGAACCCAGCCTCATCCACTTCTGTCTTAGCCTTCCTGTGACTTCTCTTGAAGAATACTTTGAAGCTGACTTGAAAGTGGACACAAGACGTACTCTACCTGCTCTGTGCATGTGTGCATGGAGACACAGCCACTTGCCCATGACACCGGAGGTCATGTCACACATATTGCTCTTAGTGATTCTAACAGAGAAGCTGCTGGTTCTCCTGCCTCCATGTAAGTCTGTGCAAAGCTTACATCCTCCTTGTAAGAAGATACATGAAAATCTGGCACTGACATGGAGCAGGAGAGGGAAAATGTGTGTTATCCCCCTCTTCTTGCAGTCCCTTAATAATACCGTGTTCCTATTCAGAGGTGAAATGGCTGGGGATGTTGATAGTGAACACATTTGTCAGTCTCACTTTTCAGTGGGGAACTCCACCAGAAAGCTAGGGCAGCTGTCTGGGGCGTTGCAGAGACAAGCGAGCCCTGCGTAACTCAAACTCAGTGAAGCAACTCTGCAGCCTGGTTGGTAGGCTGAATGGTGCTGCTTTTTTAACCTTGTTCTGTTTTTAAGCTTATTTAAATTATGCCAATGCAGAGGCCTTTGTGGGCCAATTAGTCAAACATTGCTGTTGATTTTAATCATGGAAATTATACAAGGCTGAACCTCTTCTCCTTTGGTTTTCTCATCTGCACTCCACTGTGGAGTGTGATTGCGCTGCTTATGTTTATGATATCAGTGCCAGAGCTAGATATAAGCTGGTCCATCTGGGTGCTGCTAGCAGGGTAGCAACAGCAGCACAAGCTTTATCCAAGGTTTGCATCACCCTCACCGTGGTGCTCCAGACCAGGGATTTGCTTCCGTTCTTATTTACCAGCCATCTGGGGGGAAAAGGCATGGTCAAGACTAGGGAAGGAGGCAGCTGGCAAGGATGCCCCTTTTGCCCAGAGTATCGGGAAAAGGAATAAAGGTGGGTCTAAGGAACAGAGTTGACCTAGAGCAATACGGCTTTTGCCTGGACGGTGGCAATGGGGAAATGAAGATGGATTATTGAGGTTTGCAGGTGGTTGGGAACTAGGCATGATTTCCACAACTGGTTTGATGGAACCAGCCCAAAGAGCCCCATTGCACTCATGCCTCTGGACTGCAGTCTTTGCATGTTACCAGGTAATTACCTCTAAGGATATATAGCCTAGCCTCACCTTTCCCAATTGGAGCAACCAAGTGGCTACGTGGGGTATATAACACATTCCGTTCCTTCAGGACTACAGTGTCGATAACTAGCCTCCAGAGATTCACTTCACCTTATTACTTCATGCAGTTGTTTGTGTAGGTACCATTAAACTCTTTGCACATGCCTTTGAAAATAATTTGCAGTGAGCACTGTAGTGTTCGCTAAATATTCTTGGTGCTAAATTCTGTACAGGGAGATCATTTGAACATGATGATATCCTTATCCACTTTCAAAGGCAAAATTGGAGAGGTTTTAATGATAGCCACTGTCTCTGCATTTTATGCATTTTGGCTGAGTTTTTCAAAGCATGTAGGTAATGAGGACATCCAATTCCCATTAATTTTAGAGGCACCTTAAAAGGCTTTATAAATCTCAGCCTTTATGCTCTAGCCAAGAAGAAGGAAAGATTGATTTCCATACTGAGAAAAATTTTAGCAAGTACTGATAATGTACCAGAATAATTTCCATGATAGCTCACAGAAAAATTAACCTCATTATCTGCACCATGTATGAATTTCTCTTCTTAGTGGCTTACCTTGCATATCAGGGTAGTTGAAGGTTATGATTGATGGTGTGGTCAATGTCACATTAAGACTGAGACTGCTAAGTACTTATCTTTCCTTCTGCTATTCTCCTGGTCTCATGAAGTTGCTTAGATTGCTTTACATAGCAATGTCACTTGGGTTGGACTAAGACTTGCCAAGGAAACAGACTCCTACTTCTAGGATTTTCAGACACCTTTTGTAGGAGCTGGGTGGGTTTTTTTCACATTTTTTTTTCAGTTCAGGTCTCTTCAGCTTTGATTACTTTTGACAACTCTTTTTATGATATCTTCTTCCCCTGGATTTTTCTTTGCTCTCCTTTTGATTGAGTGGAATTTATGATTACTTCTGTAAATCTGTGATCCTTAAGCAGATAGGAGACTTTATATAAATTTCTGTGATCTACAAACTTATGTATAAGATAATATATTTCAGCCCTTGAATTTCTCACAAGCTGTTTTCCAATAGATTTTACTTGAGGTTCATAATTTTGAATTTGAGCTGCTTTGGTTGTATGTAAGGGGTAAAATGATGTCTTTGCTAAAGCCAGTGATGGGGGAGAGGGAGACAGTGCTCTTAGTTCACATGCTTGTGTCTGGGTGTAATGTGAGAATTTGTTCTCAATTCAGAAATTGCATGCTGTAAATTGCAATTGATACACATATCTATATCTGTAGAATCATGCAGATATGGATATCTATCAATGCAGCTCTCACTGTTGCTGTCTCTCAGTATCTGTGACTTCACCCCACAGAACCCCCAGTGTTTTTTACCTTACATCCTCTGTCTCACGTGGGCAAACTGAGCCCCAAGCGGTGCCACCTGGAATGAGTGACACTTTTTACATGCATTGTACAGTTTGGTAGGTGTGGGGCTTACACACACAACTCTTGACACACAATGGTTATGTCTAAGTGGTGGGACCTGATAGCTCCTCCCAGTTTCTGGGTCTGGTTACACAGCATGGCAGTGTCCTGCCTGCTGATGTGGGCTGGAGACTATGTGTGGGGCAGCCCCTTCTGTGTCCTGATTTCTGTGCAATTGTAGCCCCTTCCTGCCTTCTACACCTGCCTCTTCACTGACCAGAAGCCTTCTGAATGGGTCTTGGTACAGACAGAGCTGCCATGGATAGTATACATAATGTACTCAACACCTATACCTCTCACTTAGGTGGGATTCAACTGACCCACGTTTAGTGCCAGGTTTGTGCTGAGCGCCTGAGCTCCTGTTATTGACAGAAGTAGGCAGAATAGCTCTGCAGACTCCACTGACCAGACTGTGACAGGGCGTACCATCAGATGATAAGGCGAACCACAGCACATAGTGACGGCACGTGCGCTTAGCTCATACCTATGTCATAGATATCTCATGGCAGCGAAAACTCAATCCACCCCTAGAGACTATATTGCACTCCTTGCTTTGTAAATTGAATGACTAAATGACTATCCTTACAGTTCGGGGGACAAGCTATATATACCCAGTAGCTTTATATGGAGGTATGTGCTGTTGTACTGCGAGCAAACACGCACCCAAAGCAGAGCCAAACATCCAGCTCCTTCTGTGGAAGTTTGCATGGGAATAAAAATGTGAATTATGGGGCTTGGGTCAGTCCCTTATTATAAGGCTTGCTGAGAGATGTATTGATTTCTTACAGGCAAAGCTATTCCCATGAATGCACAACACTAAATTCATCCTTGTTATATGCCCAATGGATCAGTGAGTTACGCTTGGGCTGAGTTCAGACCAGAATTTTTATAGGTATCCGAATTATATAAAGCCATAATTATTAAATGCTTCCTTTTTTTAGAGCTGCAATATGTAATTGTCATGTAGGTTGGTGTGGTTTACGCCTTTAGTTACATTGCCAAGGTACTTAATGTTTAATAAAATCCTTCCATAACCCTTTGTCATTAATACAGAACTTGAAAAGAGCTGGGACAACAGTCGTGGAATCTAAATGAAGCAGTAAGCTGGGCACTTGGAGTCTCCCTCATTATCTGTCTTTCAAAGTAGGCTGGAGCTAAAACAAACAGACTTCCTGGAAAGTATTATTAAGACATGTAAGACTAGTGCTGTTGGAAGGAGGCCTGTGAAACAATTGTATTGGGGATAATTTTGTTGATATTGTTTATTTTTTTTCTGAAAAAAAGCTGAAAACAGTTTATTGAAACAACAAAATATTCATTGAAGTGTTTTTTTCTTTTATAAAGTTACTCCATATGCTTAATAAAGTTCCTTTATTGAGCAATTATGGCATTTTGTTCATTATGCATTGCACCTTGTCACATCCAATGAAGGAAACAGCAAACTCTTTCTCTGTCCTTGAAAACCAAAAATGTAAATAGTGGCATTATTCCCGAGGGAAGGGTTGTGTTAATTGTGGAGCACTGCGTTGGAAATCCTGGATATTGTACGTCCTCATTGTTTAGTTAGCGTGGGGTGGTTACTGTGGGATTTAAACCATATGTCGCTTGAATTCCAAAATTGGTCCTTTCAGTCAGCTGTGCTCTATCATTCGGTATTGATCACAGTTAATATGCTTTGCAAATTAGGGGTGGTTACAGTGCCTTTGTCCATAATAGATGTTGTCATTCATGTAGAATAGCCTGCAAGTGAAGAACATTTTAAACAGGGTTAAAGCTTCTATAGTCATCGTTAATGAATTTTCTAATGCTGTCTGGATTCCATAATCATGTGAAGATCAATAGCTATTACAGTATAATGTAAACAAACAGAGAATCCATTAGGAACGGAGGGGCTGAGCTGAAGCGTTTTACTTCTTGCCTACAGTAGCACATTAGTTATTATCAGGGCAAAACCGAATAATCAAGTGTATAAAATACAGCCTGAATGAGCTGGTGATTAGCGCAAGTGAGGTTATTGCTGAAAGAAGACAGTTTTAGTACCTTTTGTAAGTGAAATGAATTTGAACGAATTTAGCTGCAATAACAGGATCCCATTTAGGTATTGCTGTGGTACACAGGAATACTTATGAGCTGGATGTTTGAAAACAGTGAAATAACAAGACGGATTTGTTGTCTCACACCGACACCTCGACTGTGAGAGCGTGTAGATGCTCCGCTGGGGTGGGACCTGCATTGCCACGGGCGCGGGAGAAATATAGAGGAAATGGCAGTTCTTGTCCCTGAAGGGCACGGTCTGAAACACGAGGCATAAGAATAAGAAACGGACAAGGAGGTGAAGAGATGACAGGGAGAGGGGCTGCTGTTGAGCTTCTTTCAGCATGTTTTAGCACAGTCTGGCTAGCCGTGAATCTTTCATCCAGCTGGTGACAGCAGCCTCCCCTCAAGTCCATCGCTGAGTTGTGGCTCTGTTGCAACGTGTCTGAACAGTGAACCCGGACGCCAACACAACAAAATTGGCCACAATTTCCTCTGATAAAGTGCATTTCTTTTGTGGTCTGTGATACTGGGTCGTACCTGTAATTTCTTCAATGCTTCATTAGCTTGATTGCAATGATAAACTCAGAGGTATCTATTGTTCTTATTTGTAAGGAGCTGTGTATTTCTTATTACTGTTACATGTTATGTAATGCAGCTCTCCTTAGCAGATAAGAGGAGAGCTCAGACCTGGGAACTCCACGGTGCTTTGCAGGACTTGTACAAGGCTGTGACAGGCCCTAGGGAGCTGGGGTTGTTCAGCCTGGAGAAAAGGAGCTTGAGGGGAGACCTTATCGCTCTCTACAACTCCCTGAAAGGAGGTTGTAGAGAGGCGAGGGTCAGTCTCTTCTCCAAAGTCACAGGCGATAGGACAAGAGGAAATGGCCTCAAGTTGCGCCAGGGGAGGTTCAGATTGGATATTAGGAAAAAATTTTACACTGAAAGGGTTATTAAGCATTGGAATGTGCTCCCCAGGGAAGTGGTTGAGGCACCATCCTTGGAGGCATTTAAAAGATGGGCAGACATAGTGCTTAGTGACATGGTTTAGTGATGGTGTTGCATTTTGTTTGTTGTGTGGGTGTTTGTTTTTGTCAGAGTTAGGTTGATGGTTGGACAAGATGATCTTGAAGGTCCCTTCCAACCTAGACAATTCTATGATTCTATGATTTGCATGGACAGCGCCTAACTACCTAAGAGTGAAAGGTGTTTCACGCTCTACCTGCCAGCCTTCAGTGGGGAATGCTACCTGGAATATTTGCCATGATACACAAACTGATCCATCTCAGGTCTTTACCAGCACTGACCATTCCATACCACTCCTTAGTGGTACCACACCAATAGGCAAACTGTGCATTTCCCTGTCTGTTTCATCTGTGTTACAAGAGAAAGAGTTGCTTGAGCATTGGGTGTAACACAGCCCAGTTACTGTTTTATGGTTGGTTGACTTTTTAATGGGGACTGTGGTGTGACACCAGAGGATCCACATGGGAGAGAAGCCTTGTCTGTGGTATGGTTTCTCAGGCAGCCATCTGGGTGCAAACCCCAGTGTGAATTTGTGACTTGAACGTTCATAAGCCCCCATGCCCCTTTAAGATTCTCTGGAGTCTGGTAAGAGCTGACCTCACTCAGCAGACACTCCTTTCGCAGTGCCACTACCAGGCTACCTATTTTTATGAAATTTCCAGGAACTTTGAGACCTGCTGTTCCTCTTTGACGTTTGAAACAGTTTTGAGACAGGCCATATGGGATTAACCAAGTGATTGCGTCTCCATAAGGGACATGAGGCTTCCATCTCAAAGAAGTTTCCACTCCATAACACACCACAACTGAAATGCAACAGACCATGTCACTCACATGAATATGAGGGTGTATTACCCAGAAAAAAAAAAAAAAGGCTACATTTTCTCTTAAATTTCTCTCCAGTGATGTTTCTCATGGTGCTCCAGCAAGATGGAGGAATGGTCAGCCCAGATGAGGGCAGCTGACGCTATGGCCACCAGGTCTACCTCTGTGCAGATTTGGACAGGGCAGTGCAGTTCAAGACATGCAAGTCCAGAGCTCCTACCCTTGCTCCCGGCAGTGGACCTGTGTGCTGGCAACAGAAGCAAGGGAAATGAATTCAAGAAAAGCCCTGAGAATGGAGAAGGTCACAGGGATTTCTGGAGAGCTTTCAAAGGTACTAAAGGCACTGGAAACTGAGGGTGAGATTAAAAGAAAAGTATTTAGACACTTCAGTACAGCTTAGGTGGATTTGAAGCCAGTAAGTCCTCAAAACCAACATCAAAATGACCATGCATATCTGAATGACTTAGTGTCTAAGAAGCCACCGGACATGTGGCTTTTACCCAGAGAGATTTTGTGGTTACTTGGACTTGTGCTGTCATGCACACAATCACCTTGGCTGTACTGAGCCTTTATCCAGCCAGGTGCTCCTCATTTGCCAGCACCTACACACCCCGAGGAGCCCAATCAGTTAGGAACATATACTTGGGGGCCTTAAGATCCTCCTATGCTGTACCAGTCGTGTTGATGCTTCCATTTCTGCTGCAAGGCACAGAAGAACATTCGGCTTAATCTTTCCTGTGCCGACAGTTTGCTATTTGTGGCATTTTGTCCAATTATATCCTCTGTGTATCTGACAGTAGATTGTGATTTTCAGCAAGTGGAATGCAAGGGAATGACCTGCACCCCTGGCATTACCAGGCACCCCCTGGTAACACATTCACGGTGGGCTATTCCCACAGCCCCGAAACGTCAAGCCTGTGAGAACAAATGGCTGCCTCTGCCACAGTTGTCCCTGGGTTCACTATCCAGTTTCTCAAAACGTTACTTCATTTTTGTCCGAGTGGACATGTCCAGGACTAAGCACAAAGAGCTGATCTCAAGCCTGAATTTTCTTTTTCTGTGCATCAGAAATAGCCCTGCTGAAACCACCCTGGTTTAAAACTTGGCAGGGAGGGGAAAAAAAGGCCAATGCATTATGTTATTTTCTGCTATTTTTGATTCCTGACATCTTTCTGGAGCCTTTAAATTTTGTGCAACTATCGTGTCTCTTGGAAAATTTTCCTGTCAGTCTAAATTGTCTTGCATTTGCTGTAAGCTCCCAAGGCTAATTGCTGCATAGTGGTACACTTAGTCCTCAGATATCCCTGTCTCTGGGCTGTGAGCTGAGCGCACGTGGGTGCAGATCCACCACGTCTGACTCTGGATGTAACTGGTTTCTCCTTCCTGGGCTTCTTGTTTCAGACACAGCACTGGGTGAGCAAGGCTGTGTCGTTTCCTGGACCAGCAGGTCTAGGGAAGCATTTTAGGCATTTTTTTGCACAGCTCAGGCCCATGGGCACTGTGTGTCCATGCACCAGGAATGCCAGGAGCGTGTGTTTGGCTCTGCATGGGGCTAAGCCCCATACAGAATGGGTCAGCCCAGCTCTGCTATTAAATTTGACAGACCCCAGGGACCGAGTGCTGGCTCTGAGGAGTAGTGGCGCAGCCTGGCTTGTGTCCATGGACCTCTTCTCTCCAAAACAAAGCAGCCTCGTGCGAACTGCCTATTTAGGAAAATCCAAGGTCTGTGTTAATCTCTTAAGGGTGCCTTAGGCATTGTGCGGGAGATGGTAAGTTGTTATGGGCCAAAACCTTACCAGGGAGCATGCTGAGAATTAACCAGTATGGACAATTGTGGAATCAGGGCTCAAGCCCTCACCCTGGCTCTGGTTTATTTTCCCATGCAGTCCGCTGGAACCAGGGAGGCTCCTGCAGAGCCCCCAGAGTTGTTTGCACTCTGCAGATGTGAGCTCACGCTTAGCAGGGCTTTGCAATGAGGTGAGCTTGCTCTGGCTGCATTTTGGGTGGACACGGTCTCATTCTGCCTCCGCTGAGAGCTGAAAGCAAGCCTTGTGACCATGCTAGTGCGCTGCTTTGACTGAATAAACTCTGCTGAGTTCTAGAGTTTATTACTTTTGGCTCGGGGCTGGGGAAATGTGTTATCAAAGCTTCATTTTGGCCGTTAAGTAAACTTGGTGTTACATCCAATACCTGGGGTGAAAGTGCCACAGGAGGTACATGCTGTGTATCCCAGTGCACCAGTTTGCTGGGACACTGAAGCCTACCCAAGTTAACAAACTGTCCAGAATTCCTGCACCTTGGGGAAGGATGCAGGGAGATACTCCAGGAACTTTGCAAAAGTCAGGTTGGAAGTGATGGGGCACAATAGCTCTGGGTCTGTGCCAGGTCCTGGTCACCCAAGGACTCACACAGGGGGTCTCCATGCTTTCTTCCCCAGTTACTATATTTTCCAGGCTTTCTCCATGGCTCCTAGTATTTTAAATTATATTTTTTTTCTGAAAACAGAGAATAAACTAGGTATGTTTTTCTCATAATATATAACAGTCAATATATAACATTCAGATACAGAATGGTTCTCATTCTGTGTCTGAAATTCCTCAGTATCCTGCACAGATGTGAACAGGACTGTACCCTTTAAAAGAGAAATTTCTGAGGAAGTGCGGTTGGATACACTTAGTTGCAGTAGCTTTTACATTAAATGTGCTTCAGGCTGATGTCAGAAAACCTTGGAAAATACTATATGTTACTGTACAACATGACTTTACATTTCATGCCTATTTTCTATGATTTTTTTTTTTAAACCGTATTTTGCATTGCTTTTAGTTGCAGTCTTTAAAGAAAAGAAAGTTCTCAAAAGGGGAAGCTACAGGCATCAAATTGTGTCTGCAGTGCGAGTTCAGGTTTGCCTGGAATGGCAGCACATGGAAACAGGAATACATGAATATCTACTGAAGAGTAAACATGCACACTGCTCACATGCTACTCTGAACTCTGATCTGCTTGGGAATGCAAATCTGTTTTGTTTAAAACAGAACATTCTGCTTTTAGGAAAACATCTAATTGAAACAAGTTTCTGCATCAGAGCTGATCTACAACAAAGAAAGACAAAATTCTTCAAAAGAGATTTTGAAAAAAAAAAAAGAAAGGAAAGAAAAAGATATCTCTTAATTTCTAGTATGTGAAGATATAAATTCTTTCAGGAGTGAGAGAGTGAATGAGGGAAGTTGTGGCTACTGTGCTGCTGGGTGTAATTAGTTTCCGGATTATATCACTTTTGATAATTAGATCTACATGAAACCTCCAGTCAAAGACTTCACAAGCATTTCTCGTATATCAGCCTGGATGTGTAATAGTTGGAGTGATAGATCTACTGGATAGATCTAGGCTAGTAGATGCTTTGGGAAACACCTTCATCTTTCTTTTAAGCTGGCAGATGGTTTAAGTCCAGGCTGGACCGCCTGCTGTTGTTTTCAATGAAGGAGTGTTACCTTTTTGGATTCATGAAAGGCTCTCAATCAAAGCTAAAATGGCAGGCCAGTGCGGTGAATCAATAAAATCTCTACTTTCAGCTGGAGTGTCAGATAGTAATTCTTCTCGTGTCACTGCCTGGTTAAACAGTCATACTCCCGCTAAAAGCCCTATAAGACATAATAGATTCATGTGGAGTTAGTCTATTGTACTGCATTTACCCAGAAAAAAGGAGAGAGGTTACTGTTTCACTAAAACAAACCAGACACTGATGCATTGTGTATCAAAATGTATTCACCCATTTCACTCTGCCTCATTAGAGCAGGGGGAGCTTGTTTTCTATACCGCTTGTGGAGCAGTGTTAAGACATCTGATATATTCATTGCAAATCCTAGTTTAATGATGACTTAGACATCAAATCCCAAATGATTTTAGATGCTGGCTTTCTGGTTTCCCATTACAGCCCATAGCCATGTGCTTTCTGTTTATTAAACTACAATAAAGATGTACAAACTGGATATATTAGAACATATTCCAAGAGGCTTTAGAATAAATCAGCGGGCTCTGCAGAGCAATTATCCAACTGTATCATTTCTAATTGCAGGAAATTAACTTGCTGCATCTGATTTGATGTATTAAATTTCCTTGTATGTCATGTTTTAGTAGAAAATGTTTATAGGACAAAGAGGTTTCATTCAAAATGAATCTGAAAGTCCTTAAATGTTAAATATCAAGGCTCAGAGTGTGCAAGAAAGCATGCCTGCTTTGTGCCCTGCAGCTGGAAGCCAGTGACTCTAAACCACCCTTATTCAGATGCAGACGAGTTCCCCAGCCCTCGGAGATCCCCCAGTTACATGTATCAGCCATGGAAAGCCTTCCCCTATTCACTCCTCGACACTGACCTTGTATCAGAGAAATAGATTCGCAAAATGCGTGCAAGAGGTCTGAGTTAAAACTTCATTGGGAGCCCTCTTGTGAGCTACATTGTACTCTTCTGGGACAATCAGAAGCTAGATTAGAATTTAGATTAGAAGTTAGACCCCAAAAGCCAAAGGCAAAACAGTAAGTAAGTGTCTTAGAGGGGAAAGGTTGATGTTCCAAACCATTATTACCTTCCTTGTGGAAGACACCTGTTCAAGCAGTGGAAGTTTTGCTTCCTGGTACTGACATGGTGCTCACACATCTGCCGTATCTACCTACATATCTTTATGCATATTTCTCAAAGGAATAATTGATTATTTTGAAGAAAATCCTTAAGCGAGTCTTTTCATTCCTTATTTTGGAGAGAACCAGATTACTTTTCCTAGTATACTTAGCAATGCAGCTTGCTAACATTGTAATTCAGGGGTGATGTGCAGGATTTTTATATTTAATGAGACCCACATACCACATTATCTCACCATCTGCGTAGATCTGGGAATAGTTGTAGAAAGTTCCCATTAGTTATATTAACATCCATCATGCCTTCAGCTCACTGTGAGGATACAACCATAGAAACCTTTCTTTCACCATGGAGGTTATTTTCCTTTGAAATCCCACCGAACTTTATATCTTGGGCAAACTTAAATATCCCTCTCTGCTACTAGGCCAGGTATGACCCTGGCTACTAAACAAGGGCAGACTGCAAAATATCAAGGGTCCCCTCCTCCTCCTCTCTGAAGCAAACCTCAGCAGATGTAGACAAGATTTTAATAGCTACAAAAAAAGAAATGCATGACAACCTCATTAAGGGAACTATAATAGGCTGTCAGAATATCTCCAAGAGGACAATATATCAATGTCTGGTTTGTTGCAGCATTGCTAACTATGGTAGTTTGCCCCTCTCATAATCTTTCATTCATCTTCTATTGGTCTGATTTCCAATAATACTTCACCACCACATGCATCCACTCTCCCTTTCAGCTGCCTCACAATTGCTGACATAACTCTTTAAGTACAGAAGAATCGCGGCTGGTAAGTGACAGTAATAAAAAAGCAGTTAGTGGTCCACCCCACTGCTAGCCCTGATATGGTACATTAGAAGGGTTTTCATTTTCTTCCCCTCTCTACCATCCTGAGGTCCATTTTGTCCCATCCCAACATCTGCAGGAGGTCAAGGTCCAAAGAGCCCAGGGATTTTACACCATCTGCCACCCAAAAAAAAAAAAAAGGAGGGAAAGGAAGGCCCTAAACATGGCTCTAAAGAGCTATTTAAAGTTATTTATCGCTGTAATGGCAAACCAATCATTATTAATTGTACCAGACCATTGTCTTTCATGTACACTGCAAGACCGTAAGACATTATTAAAATAGATTTAAACCACTGCAGCAGGAGTTCTCCCCACCTTCCCCTTTCACCTTCTCCGACCCTTTGGGAAGATGAAATGGAGTCAAGCGATTTTGTTCCTTTTCTTTCACAGTGGAGCTGGCTGCTTCCTTGTTCTGTTGGGATCCAGCATTCCTCCAAACTTGAAGCGGTCTGTAAGGGTCACAAGCCATCTCACATGAGGCTGTGACATCTGCTGAAACCGCTTCTGAAGCTGTTTCTGCTGTGAGCAGAAACTCACACCAGAGACCCCATAAGATTGCTTCCTCTTGTATATTTAAAGATTTTCTTTCCCCACCTGCTCAGGAAACATCAGTCCCAGTCAAAAGGCAAGAAAACAACAGTGGACTTCCAGGCTTTTCTGTTCATGCGTCAGTAAACAGCACTTTTGCTGAACCTGGTTTTGTACATCTTAAGCAGCTGTGGTTACAATAATATGTCTTGAATGAAATGCGCCAATTGCGGGAAATTGTCAACTCATTATTGTGGCTAACAACTGAGATACGAATGTTTCAGTCAGAGCAAGAGGCAATTTTGTAAACAAGGAGCATTCCTAGGGGTATTGTGATAGTTAAAACCAGTATGAAGTAGACCTGAAATAATTGTAGTGACAAAGGCTACAGCTCTACTCCAGCTGGAGTTGACGACAACCCTCCATCTGATTTCCATAGGGTCAGGATCATGCCCTTTGGGGAAACACACCTAGCACCAGCCCATGCTCTGCAGTGTTGCTCACACGTGCCCAGGTATCACCTGGAGTTCAGGTCAGCCAATTTAAACTAGCTGATTAGATGGCCCAGTGCCCCTGTGGATGCTGCTTTCCCTCTACTGGTCCAAACACACTTCCAACAGCAATCCCCTACTGCTTGCTGGCTGTGACAGCTCTGGGCACAGATCTGAACTCTGCTGCCCAGTAATCCCAGTGACCAGACACTGCCTGACCTACTTTTAAACTCTCCAGTGTTGTTTCAGAGATGCCTCTGCTCTTGGCTTGGCTGATATTCACGAGCACATGTGCATGGCTCCCCCGAAAGCTACTCTCACACTTGTGTCCTTGTGGAGGCAGAGGAGGCTGGGCTGTGTTTGGCCGGGAGGATGAGGATGGGAGGAATGGGACCATGAGAGCTTTGAGTCACCTTGAGACTGAAGATGCCTGTGGGGAGATGGCAGATAGGAGAAGCTGAGAAAGGGCAGGCAGGAGGAAGGAGCTGGGGCAGTCATGAGAACAGAGAAGGCCGACACAAAGCTCTAGTGCTGCCCGCACACTGTTTGACACAATTAGAGAGACATTAATCTTTATCTTCTGAAGGTTTATAGCCTCCTTGGTGCACCATAGAGCTGAAGAACATTGCTCTTCATTGCGCCCCAGAATGGGGACAAAGGACAGCATGGGATTAGTCAAGGACACAGTGCCTTATGCAGGGACTCCACAGTCACCCTAGGAAGTGACAGACTTCCTAGTTCTTGCTTGGACTTTTCGAAGTACAAACGAGCAAGGAGTTTATTGAGGCTAGAGAGAGGGAACGGAAACCAAACCGAGGCCTGGCAGCTCTTTGCAGTTCAGCTGGAATAAAAAACTACTAAGAAAAAAAAAATTTAAATCATGTCTGTTACCTCAGAGCCCTTCTCCTTCTGTGTGGCCTTTCTTAAGAGAGTGACTGCATGTGTAATGATGAGGTAAGGAAGCTGAAAGATACCTGGTTTATGATGAATCATGTAATTTCTGTTATTAAATAAAAAAGAATAGAGTGGAATGAGCAACCTTAAGTCACTACAAAGAACAAGCTTTCAAATAGGGCAGGCAAAAAAAGAATTTGTAGTTGCAAATTTCCATGAATAACAATCAAGAAGTGCCTTACACTAAGACTGATGCTTCAGCATTCATCCATAGCCTATGAAAAATTTAAAATAATCTTGGCCAGCAACCCAGTAACCAGTCATTTGTATTCCATGAGTTGTAGAACAACCCCAAAAGTAAACAGGTAAATGTTGTTTGCTTCGTTTTTCCTCACCCAAGCCCAAAAGAGATTATTTGCACATTAGAAAGTCTGCAGCTGGTGCTTGTCACAAAATGATTCGTGTTTCAGTGTTTGAGCACATGGGTTCCTCCGCCCAGATGTGCGTCTCGAACCTGTGCTGCTGCTTGGGGAGTGCTCTCAGCAGCGATGGCTTTCAGGCACCCCTGCTCTCAGGTCTGCTTTTCCACTGCATCACAAACAGCTGCAGCAGGAGATGTTGAAGCTCCCCAAAGGCAGGACAACTGTCCCTGTCACCAGGGGAAGTCCGCTGACACATGTGGCTTCCAAGACTCTGCTAGAGAGAGCTGGCAGGGGCATCGAATCCTGGCAGATGGACAAGCAGATCCAGGGATGTACCTGGGTGGAGGGATGGTGTCCGTGGGGTGTGAGGGAAGGAACAGTGGAAAGTTGCCCCTGTGGCCTCACAGTTCCCAGAGAGCAAAGCTGGTCTCCCACAAAGTAGATATTACTGTCCCACAAGGCAGCAAGGGGGTGACTTGATACAGATCAATACGTCCTTTTCTGGCAGAACTCAAATTGAGGTTACAAGCTCCGATAAAGACCGCATGTGCCTTTTCTAGTGAAACGGCAATTTCAACCAGTCTGCATCAGCAGAAATACTTCTGCCCTCTGAGGTAGGAGTGAAAGCACAATATTTCCAGTGGTATGCTTAAGGGAAGACAGGTTTGGGATTACAGCCATCCTATTAGCAAAAAATTGGCGCCCTTCCCTGTGCTGCCTTGTCCTTCCCTGTACTGATGACTTTGTCCTTCCCCTCACCTTTCTGCACCCACTCTGCCCTTTTAGTGATCCACTTGCCTCAGAAAATCCTGCCTGTGCTATGGGTTGTCTCCAGGTTGTTTACAGAGGAATTTAGGCTGTGTTGTCATGGAACGTGCAACATGTTCATGCAGCAACTTGCTGTTGGCCAAAGGGGGAGGTTTCTTTTGCTCCTCTGCTCTCTTGCCTGGCTCCCTTGTGCCTGCTCCTGTTTTCCAGACCCTTACCATAGCCAAATTAAATCACTCAAATTATCAAAATCTCTGCATTTCTTTTGGATTTGTTTCCTGCCATTTTCATGAGTGAGTTCAGCTTCTGCAGGGACCCTTTAAATGACAAGCCAGGTAAGTGAACGGGGACCTTTAATACAGGGCCGAGCAGTCACATTGACTGGCCCTGCCTTCTAAAAATTATTTTGAAGGAAGATGACTGCGAAAGCTCATTTGCCAAGGTGCTGAGGAACTGTCAGTCACTGCTGAGGCCCCCGCCGTTCTCGTGCTGGTGCTATGGGAGATGCTTAATGCAGTGAGTTCCCAGGCCTTGGCACTGAGGGCAGGCAGTTTTACTCACACCATTTACAGGGATCACAAAATGAAAGGCATAGGCAGAGATATCTGTTCCTTTTATAGAACTATACACACACCTGGACAGATGATGGCTTGGTGAACGGCTGCTAAAAGGTGTTATGGAATAAAATGGAGATGAGTGTTTTCAGCTCAGGCACCTGGCACAAATAATGTGTGTGATGTGGGAAATAAACGGCATCCCCTCAAATCATGTGCAGTAGAGGTGGATGTGGCCTCATTGTTTATTTTCATGCACAAAAGGACCAGCAGTTACATCTGAGCTGAGTAAAAGACACTGGGATGAAAAGCTTGACATCCAGCCAGCCAAAAAATCTTGTCTAACTATTCAGGAAAGGATCCATCTCTATAGCATGCACATGCACAGGTGGATATAGCAGTTCTCCTTCTGCAGTGTGAACATGAAGACATCTTAGATGTTTGTTTCGTAACACTTTTTCCAAAACTAAATTGCAATCTACCTTCTTTCCTTTTAGGCAGTTGGGTATTCCCGATTCCTTCACGTGCACTTCTAGTTCAAACAAGGGTAGACAATAATGTCTTTGAGATGACAAGCAGGGACGTGTATCTGGGATGAGATTGGACCTTATTGCTTCCTGGTGTGTCTGAGCAGGTGGTACCTTATAGGGCAGACTGAAGAGGTTGCTTTGACTTGGGTAGGACTCTCTGCATCATGCTGTGGGTCTTTCCCCTTGGAAAGAGCTTCAAAAAGCTGCAAATATGGTTTGTAGTTCTATCCTGTCCTATGTTGTTTGCCTCATTTATCCAAGACACAGCACAAACCCTTATTTTTGGATGTATTAAAATGCTGTAGTTTAAAAAATAATTTCATTCTATTTGATCTGTCATTATAAAGATGAAACTGATTTTTCCCATTTCAGGAACATTTTGTTCTCTTTTTAAGCTCACTGTTTTACTAAAGCTGTTTGAGAAGACACACCAAAGAGAGATCTGCAGACCTTGAGAGGAGATTCTTTGTGTGAAGTCATTAATATTGATTTTACCTGACACACCTGCAGTAAGAGAACAAAATTGTTCCGGTTGTATACAAGTAATCTCTACTGAAATCAGTCTTCTGGCCTGAACTGAACAATTACAAATCTAAGATGGAATAACTTCCATTTCTTTCGGTGTTTTTGCTGGTCAGCTGCATTACTTTATTTGGCGTTTGTTTTTTGCAACGATAATGCTCCTATAGAATCAGGCCTCCCTCATTTGACACAGCATGAAGAGTGTTAAACATTTTCAACTTAAAGACTGTCAGCATTAGGAAAGTTTGCCGTTAATATGAGTATTTATTGCTCTTCACTGAAGACATAGTGTAATAAAGAAGCCTATTTTCTTCAGATACTAATTAGACAGGTACATAATTAAACATCTTAAATAATGAAATACATCCTCTGTAAAAGGCTAAAAATATCTGGCTATAAATTAGTCATTCAGCCTATATTAATAAATGAGTTCTGACGCTCACAAAGATTTCCTTTCTGTAATTTGACCACCAGCGTGTGCATCGCAAACACATTGGACTCCCCATCTAGACACTGCTCAGATGCATTTTTTTTGGCTCCTGGAACACTGGACCTTGCAGAGCTGGAGGATTTTGTGTACTTATTGAGTCTGATCTGATTCTCGTAGGGACATCTTGTCACATGGACTTAAACAGAAAGAGCATATAACCATATATATCTAGTGGGGACAGGGAGGGAAATGCCTCTGTCATGAGGCAGAGCGTACTCTTTGGCAGGAAGGCTTGGGGAGAGGTGGGTTTGCGGTATAGTCATGGACATCTGGGAATACACATGCAACATTTGTAAAATTTCATTTCCGCCTACCTGAAAGAATGTCTGACCTCTGACAAAGTCTTTTTGCAGAGAGGTAGGGTCATTGTGTCTGTAGAGGATACATATGTGGCAAACCTGACCTGCTTTGGTATCAGTGGGTCCAGGCTTTCATCCCCAAAGCCAACTGAGAAATCTTGGGTCTTGCCTGTCATGGATGCATTGCATTCCTGGGAAGCTAATCCCCTTCACTGCTTCCTTCACCTTTGCAGAGTGAAGACTCTCTGTGTGTGTAACCTACCCAAATGAAGTGCTGTGAGGACACACCATCTGATATTCATACCAGACCAGAAAGATTTTAAGTTCCAGAAGAGCATTAGCGGTTATTCTTAGCCAGGTTTCCTAAGAAAATTAGACTCGCGAGATCCCACTGTCTGTGTTTGCTTTATTGTTGTACTTCCTTTAATGACTATTGAAATGTTCATTTTAGACAAATTTTAAGCAGTAGAGACTCTAGGACATTGTAGTCCTATGAGTCCTGTAAAAACAGGCATGTAAGCAGAGGAAAGACAGTCAGATTGGTACTGCCACCAAGGAGAACCCGCCATGAGAGCACAGCCAAGCAGCAGGCACTAGAGAATCCACTTAGCAAACAGACCATGGCCACTGGAGAAGCTGGGAACAAAGCTCACAGTTTATAAAACAAAGAACTCACGCAAACTGTGTAAGCACCCCTGCACAAGAAGGTACTTGTTTAATTTGCTTAACTTAAATGATAGGGAAAGGGCAACTTGTTTTTGGAAGAAAAAAAAAACCCATCTCACTTCTCCACTGGCCTTTTGCCCTTTCCTAAAGCCTTGCTTAAACTAAATCTTTGTGAAGGTTCTGAAATATTTAGTTACTGCCTTTTCTTTTCTTCGCATTTTTTTCTCTTGTATTTCTGGACTCTGGCCAGAATGGGAAACAGATTGCTGAATACAGCGAAAAAAAGCTGTTCTCAAGGTACTTCCATGCCATCTGAAAGCTAGAAATGCTGTAAATCTTGAGCTAACCTGCTCTTGAAACCTTGAAACTTGCTGACGGTGCACTTCCCTAGTCTGTGCTACCAGGTATAACTGCTGACCGTTCTCGCATTAGCAGGTCTCACCTGTCCGGGGCTGGTCTGCAGATACCAAGGTAATGCTGCTGTTCTGTGTGGTACCAGACAACTGAGACAGCATTCGGGGCTGCTGCTTTGCAGTGGGCAATCCTAACATCAGCCATGGTCTCTGCTACGTGGTCTGTGCTCTGCTGTTGCCTCCATCTGCTCCCTCATAAAGAGTCCCTCCCCGTCTCTCCTCTAGGCCCACTTTAGGTACTGGAAAGGTGCTCCCTGGAGCCTTCTCTTCTACAGACTGAGAAGAAGAGCTGCTGCATGTGTGAAGCCAGTCCAGGATAATGCCTGTGTTAGTGGCATGCTGGGAAGTGGGTTTTATAATCCCACAGAGGGGCATGGAATCTCCTGCAATGCCTCCTGTGATGCTACTTTTTGTAGCAGACTCTATCACCATGTCCTAGGGACAGGTCTTTCCTTGTGTTGGACATCAGGATCAGTTGAGATGACGTGGAAAGGATTGTTCAGTTCATAATGCCTGTCCCCTCAAACTCTCCTAACTTTGCCAATTCTGGCAACATGTCATAGTTTTATTATATTAGAGTACTTGGTGATATTGTATTTTTTTTTTTAATCAATGTTATGAAACTTCCAAATACTACTGCCTAAAGAGTCCTGTTCACTTATTCCTTCTGGTTGTTTGGGGAATCCTTGTCTTACTTTGATTTAAAAGTTGAAGATGCAGGCTGTGCCTTTGCTAGGTTATTGCGATCCACAGAATAACATATCCCTGATGACTGGCAGATCTTGAGGAACTGCTGTAGTACAGGTAATGAACAAGGCTTTTTGTTAAAACTCCTGCAGGCAGCAAACCTTCTAGCCAAGATCATGTCAATAAAAGCAGTGTAGATAAGTCTCCAAAAGTCACAGTTTACTCGTATCCCAAATTTTCCATAATTAACGTACATTGCATTATTGATTTCTGTTTTTCAGAGGGTACAATCAAACATAACAAAGGGAAAGAATGAATATTTTTGCATCCTTTTAACGAAACATAGTGAATTATTACAGAGGGCAAATTGATTCCAGCCACGTTTGCTGTGGAAAATTCTAGTCCTTTTGTTCTGGGTTTCATCCTTCTGAAAAGTCAGCCTCGTAAGAGATAGGCTGTGCAGCCTTTACCCGCACACATATAAGCTTGTATTCGCACAAGAGCTCCGTTGCTTCCCAGACAACAGCTTGGGGAAGTAAGTCCTGCCACTTCTGCTGAGGATTTAGCAGATGTGTAAATGACAATAAACACAAATAAGGTCTGTACTGTGTATCCGTTTGGAGAGTCACTTGTTGATGTGAGTGTGTCAGCTGATCTCAGAGCAGCATGTGTACAAGAACAACTGCTCAGCAACAGGAGAAGGGCTCTGGAAGGAAGGGCAAAAAGTGTCACAGAAAACTGTAAAGAAACATTACCCCTTTTTGATTGTGGAGGAGGCACAAATAATTTATTACATGTGGTGGTTGGCAAAGAGAAAGAGAGAGAAGAAAGGGCTGTTCAAACACCTCAAGAAAGCCACTCATGAAAAGTTGGGGTTTAGTTATTCCACCTTGGGTTGATTGATACATGTACCTTCACTGAGCCTAGTGTATCTTCCTTACGCCCACTGCCTCTTCATGGGATGACTAAACATTTGATATTATAGTACTTCATTAATTCTGTAATTATTGATGCCTTATTGATGAGGTACCCTGCACATGGACGCTTCCTGCCCCCAGTAACAATCTTTCTAGAGAAGCAGCCAAAGGACAGGATGGGGGCACTTTATTTTCCACACTTTAGAGACAAGGAATTGGACATAATATAGATGAATTTGCTTTCCAAAGGTTACTGAGGAAGCGTCTGTCAGAGCCAGGAAATTGTTTTGTGTTTCTGGATTCCCAAGCTACAGCTTTAACTACCCCTTTCCCTCAGGTAAATGGAAACATTTATGAATTAGTGATGCCAGCGAGGTCCTACAGTGATGAGACACAGGCCAGTGAGTGAATGGAGGTTTATAGGTAGGACATAAGGCTAAACTATACATGTAACTGTATAATCTCTGACCATCAATCAAAATTGCTTTCTTTCTGCCAGGGAAAGATATATGCCCAACTATTAGAGTATTTTAGTAAGTTTGGCTTGAAAGGTTACTTCTCACCTGTTAAGGATACTTGTTAATATCTACAATCCAATCCTGTATCACTTCAGGTTGAAATAAAGCTGGGTGAATTATATGAATTCAGATGAATACTCAAGTTCATGACAGTAAAATTTGTTATTTACAGTTCCCTGTCCCTGAATTTTCAGAGGAGAAGCATTCCAACACTCCAGGGGAGGGAGAAGACAACGAGGATGTTCTCATCACATAATTTTCAGAGGCTGGACCAAAAAAAAAAGAAAAGAAAAAGAAAAGAAAAGAAAACGAGAGAACTTGTGCCAAGCATACATCAAATTTTCACATAATTTCTATAAATGAGTTGCATTAGAAGACTCAACAGTTGAAATTATGCAAAATCAATACGCTATCATCCATGGATATGAGCACGTCTCAAGGGCAGTTTCATTTCCACAGAGAGGGGTGATGGGAGTTGTGAAATGTATGTTGAGGGTTGGAAATAACCCAGAAGAGCCTGTTGTGCATACGAATAGAACAGAAGCCCAGTAGGTGAATGACCTACATAGGGGTAATCAAATCTAGGGGAACTTGATAGCCATGAATCTACATCTAGCCTTTTTTTTTTTTAATTTTTTTTTTTTTAACAGATTAGCATCATACTAATTAGAGGACCCTCACAAACAGAATTGCTTTTACCAAGTTATGGTGAAAAACCTGGGGTTTTGATCTATCTCTTCCAACCATCCCATTGCACTTGATTTCACTGTCAATATGTTTCATGGCAAATATGATTTTCAAGTATTGTACTGTATTCCATGTGATAGGGTGATCCTGATCTGGTATTTTTGTTTAAAAACCACAATGTATTCAGAAGAATTGAATTTTCATAGGCACGGCATGACTAGCAAGAGAGTCTGGCTCATCCCCTGTTGTAAATGTGTGTCACTGTTCCTTGTCGCTCACAGGGAAATACAAGTTCTTAATGACAACAGAGTTGGAATACATGGCACTTACTCACCATTTGTATTTCCAGCCAATGGAACAACCCTTTTTTGAATCTCAAAATCAAACAAATCTGCATTTTAACATAATGGTCTCCTTTTATTTGTGCAAAGTCTTTTTTGTTCTTTCTCCTGGAAAAAAAACACACCCCAACAACCCTTGCTTGAAAATATCTTATATAACACTGGATTTACTTACTGGAGTGTTATGTGGGAGCACTGAGATTAATTTCAGTTTCATTCCTGTTATTTGTATAAAAGAAAGCAACAGAAACAGAAAACATGACATCCAAAAGTACAAGGTTCTGGCAGCTTGTCATCACTTTCATACTGTCATGGAAAGAAACTATAATGCCAAATATTTTCTGCTTTTTCTGAGTAACTTTCTTATATATCAGAGGCAAAAAAAAGATATTGGAATGAGATGGTAAGGCTGGATTATGATGGAAAGGAATTTGGTACATTCAGAAGTTGAGTATGTTTGGATAAATGAACCTGGAGTTTGTATATCAGGAATTTGGCAGGAAGCAGCAAAGAAAAGTGCAATGTTCTTGATGATTTTGCCTCATCTGCTCCATAAGAGTGTTTTTCAAGGAAAATGAGGACCCAACATATGCTTTGATCTCAGTGAATAATTGCCAGGTTTGTGAAAATTGAGGTGACAGCATTTTGTACAGTGATGATGCTGTTTCTCTGCACTCCCTTACTGCTGAATATGTTTTTATGTGTTCTTTGCAAAAATAAAGTTAAAGGGGAGGTCAGCTTTGTCCCATAAAAAATAGCATGATAAATCATGACGTCACCAACCAAAGTAGTCAGTGGACGGATTTTTCCTTCCATTTTAAGGAAATTCAAATTGGTTGCCCTTTAATGTGCACAAGATTTTTTTGTTCATACAAGCTTGTAGCTTTTGTGAACAGGAGCTTTGCATGTTGTGGTTTCAGGTTGAAGTCACCTTCTTTCTGCTTTTCCCCTCCTTCAGACCAAAAAAGATTTCCACCCAAGGCAGGGCGCAGCATCACCAGTCCACTTTCACACCCATCATTTGACTCCATGATTTAAAGACCAGAGAACTTGCTTTTGCATCCACTTCGCATTTCTGACTGTTGCACGACGCTTGGACCTCTTTCCTAGGGCTCTGCCCGTTACCCTGCTGCAGGCTGGGGCTGTGCACACCTTCTGATGCTGTGGGCAGCAGAGTAGCCCTCCTCTTGAGCAAGAACTCTGTGTCTCTGCTTTATATCCCTCTTTTCTTTTGGCATAATATAAAGTTGAAGGGGATCCAAGCCTGCTATAGGTTGATGTGTGCTGATCCAGAATGGACCTGGTTGAACCTGAAGCTCAGGCTCTAAAGCCTAGGTGAAATGATAACCAATAACCAAGCCCTTGAGCATTTGAGAGAGGTTCAAGTTCTGACCAAGACATACAGAGAAATAAGTGAAAGCAGTCATTCCTCAGATCATTGTGGGATGCCCACATAAGCATCACACAATTTTTCCAAGGCAAGCAGATTCACAGAATCATATGGGGTTGGAAGGGACCTCTGGAGATCATCTAGTCCAACCCAGCCGCCGGAGCGGGTCTACCTAGAGCACATTGCTCAGGAACTTCTCCAGGCGGGTTTTGAATGTCTCCAGAGAAGGAGACTCCACCACCTCTCTGGGCAGCCTGTTCCAGTGCTCTACCAC